>JAFIDM010000001.1:81954833-81965516 GCA_023159025.1 Thereuonema tuberculata | reverse complement strand
ATTATTATTATTATTATTATTATTATTATTATTATTATTATTATTATCTTTAAAGAAATCTAATATATCTATAAACGTTTTGTTTATGTTATTATATACTGTATTTTGATTTAAAATAATTCAGAGTTACTATTAAGTGAAGTCACTTAATGTTAGATTGATCAACATCTGGCCAAACCGTTTGTTTCAGCTCTTAAGTTTTATTTCAACCTCCGCTACTGTCTTAATATCTTGTTTCTCTACAGAAACCTCTTGAACAGAATTCTAAGTTCAAAGACACTACTCTGCTTCACTAGAATCTTGTAAGTAACAGAGCTACTGTTGAAACATAATGGAAATAAAAAAAAATCAAATTTTAGATCTTCTGAAACGGTTTTTACTTAATTTAATTTAATGTTTCGCCAGAGCAATATTTCATTGGATTAAGACAGTGTATAAAACATTTTCCTATTTACTATTTCTTATCAAATTTTATAAACGTATCTGATAAGGTGATTGAGTACTTTCAAATTCTAATTAAATAACGATGATAAAACAAAGAAATTTGATGAGACGCATTATTAATGATATTAATATATGATGGGACGCATCACGTCCTTTCAGACGAATGGAACAACCTGTGGATGAAACACGAAAAGGTCATTAGCGATTCTGGGACCTCCAAGAAGTAGAGGGGTAGTGACTTTTTTTTTTTTTTGAGAGAAACTTTATTAACGTCAGTGACTTTGTTTCATTTTCATATAAATTAATCTCCGTAGTTAATTCAGAAAGAAAAATTACAAAACCAAACACAGTGGTTTTATTTTTGACATACGTAATTTACGAAAGAAAGCAAAGGGCAATTGTTAAACAACAATACACAATTATAAGTAAAATTGTCAGGGTAACTGTTTTTTATGTTAATTCTTATTAATTCTAGAATAAATGAGATCCACGCCGAGAAAAAATGAAATTTTTGTGTCCTTAAATAAATAACGTAAGAATTAATGTGACCGTTAACTTCACTCTGACTTACAATTAAACTTCCCGCCTTAAGGTATTCAGTTGAAATCTAAGCTTGGAGTAACTTTTGTTCGACATAAATATAAAAAAATTAAATATCATCAATAGTAAAAGGAACATCAGCAAACGAAAACCAAATGAGTAGAACTCTAGAACTTAAAAAAAAAAGAAATCATCAAATGAAGTAATTTTCAGCAGAAGAAAAAAAAAATAGAAAGAGTAAAAACGAAGCGATCAAATTAAGATAAAATCTAGAGCATCAGTCAAAGAGAACAAAAAGTAACACGAAAATGACTTCTTTTGCGATAAGTAAATCAAATAATATAAGATAAGGAGATTGAAATTGTAAAGAGCCTAAGTAATTTCCTACGAATGCAATTCGATCAAGATGAACGACATTTCACCTCTTTTAAGTCCCTCTGCTTGATGAATTAAAAATAAAACAACTGCACAAATCTCTTCTAACATTATTGAATCAATGTAAATTTTTTTTTTCTCTCTTTCTTCAAGTTAAGAGACAAGAATTGAAAAAGAATTTCTGTAGGCTATTCCGAACATTTCCTACGGTATTTGATTCTTTCTGCGGCCCTCAATCAGAACTTTTAAAAAATATTGGCTCACAGACTTCCTAAGGTTGTGCAGCCCCTGATCAACATCTGGCCATTACTTTAGCCAAAAGTAATTTTTAATTTTTAAAGAAAAGCATTTTAAAGAGATTGTGGATAGAAACTTGATCTTTCATGTATTGCTTTTATCATTCTTGATTCTTATGATTCGCTTAATTCATATTCACAATCTCATTCTCACGTCGGTAATTCATGTGCTCTTTCCTACATTTTTTAATGAATAAATTTTGTGACTTCTTGTTTTAAGTTTTAATTAAGTTATACAAGGGGTTCTGCTTTCTTTTTCAATGATGAAAAATTAATTAGAAAAAAAGTTGTAAGTATTTTATTCTGCATTACAGTGAATAATTAAATATTTTCTTATAGATTTTAAATTGTTTTAAAATATATGTATACTACTGCTACTACTCGCGAATGGGTCCCAACGGACCACGCGCTAGCCCCCCTGACAACGTCAGGACAAGGCTAGGAAATCAGAGACGAGAATTCACTTCCCGTCGAGTTATGTTTTTGACTGCTGGTTCTGAAATTCAAGATCATATGGTATTCTATAGTTTATAATGAATTATGTTCCCATTTAGAAATTTGCAACTACATGACATGCACAAAGTGGCCGGAAAGTTGCCGTACTCCTTAATATAATAATAACATAATAGGGTGTAAAGGAACTTCCCGGCCACCTTGTACTTAGAAGGGTACCTTTTTGCTTATTTATATTTGCGTGAAGTGTCAGCAGGTTGGGACAGTAAAGAAGATTCTTTGGGGTTAAACAGATAATGATCGGAACATTGTGAACTGTTTTTCATGGGTTTTGAATTTCTGTAGCAGCATCGAATATTTGGATACATTATGATGACATTAGTAAACTTGCATTTTTACGTGCGTTGAACGTAGTATAATTAGCAGAAACAGGTGCGTCGGTTACATTTTTGCTAATTATATTGTGATGATATGATCAATAAAAAAATGTTTATGTTTTTTTGCTTATGATGGCTACATCAATCAGAAATGTTGTATTCTGTTTTTTTGTCTGAATATGATGTCTGATCTATTGTTGGCAATTGTCGGTGAGAATAGATCTGTTCCAGTATAATTTGTAGTTGTTTTTTTCTAATACAGTTTCAGGATTATATTTGTAATATGGGGATTTTGCATGTTGAGGAAATATGCATTATACTGAGTTGTCAATTGAAGATTTTGGAAACTTGGCAAATAGTATTTGTAATCAGTTTGGGCCAAGACTTTGCAGGATGAGGCTACATGCTGAATTGTTTCAACAACATCATGACATTGTCAGCATTCAACTGATGTTAATGTAGGATTCTTAATTACGTGTTTTGGTAGTTTCGGGTTTTATTTACTTGATCTTGTGTGGCTAGAATAAATGATTCTGTTTCTGGAGTGTTTTCCATGTAATGGCTTTGGTGCCCACTTTTTGTATTATCAGTGTCTTGTACACTGTCAAGAGTATGTCTGTTTTTCATGTTCAGTGGTGATATCTTATTATCTTCAAGCATGACTACTTTATGTAATGCTGATTATTATTGATTCTGTAAAATTACTGTGAAAGATTTCATATTTGACTGCGATGTAACTGTGTGATGTCTATTAGTCACAACCACTGTCTGCTCTTGGAAGTGTGAGTCTGTCAGTGCCTGCCAATGGATGATGCTTTCTATGTAGGTGTGTTTGTGGCTGATTATTCTTTCGAGGTCTTGGATGTCAGTTGTAGTCCAAATGGATTATTCCAAAGGAATAAGTAAGAATGGGAATGGCGAATGTGTTTGAGTGCATTTTTTTTTTTCTGTAAGTTGTGTTTTTAAGATCAGATGGAGCTGATTGAACACTTTTTTAGAAGAGATTTGGTCACTTAGTGGCTGATTCGTGTCGATTGCTTGACCCGAGGTATTTATAGGTATCTTCATCTTATATGGCAGTGATAATTTCTCCAGATTTGAGAGTAACATTATCTGCTTTTTGCTTCCTTTTGGTAGGGGCTTGTGTTTTGCGTTTATTAATTGTAAATTCCATACAAATGTCTCTGGAAAAGGATTTGTATACATGTAGGAACTCTGTGAGTTATGCTTATGAAGAGGCGAAAACCTTAATATCATCCATGTAGAGGATTAATGGTTAGACAGAACCAGAAGCTGGTTAGCGAATCACCTTGAAAAATATCTTGTCATACAGAAATATGAGATGTGGTTTTACTGGCTGTCGTGAGAATTAAGGTAGTTTTCCTATTCATTAATTTTTTAGGCAGAAGATGATGTAGATTTCAAGAACATGCAGGAGAACAATGTAGCACTGTACCATACGCTTTCTTGTAGTCAATATATACGCGGTGAGCTTTAGCGACTTATCGAAAGACTACTGTGTCAATGATTAGCTGTTGTTTATTGTCTTTTGTGTTTTGACGGGCGCCTTTCTTTGTTCGGATAAGATGATTTCACTATGTTCTCGAATTCATTGGAGATGCAGGCCATACAATACTTATATATTGTTGGGAGAAACCTGATGAGACGGTGGTTCTGAAACATCCTATTACTTGCGTTTTGTGTTTGCTATCTAGTCAGGATGTTTCATTCTTGTTAGCAGGTTTTGTTACAATTGTTTGTTTTATTTTGAGGGGTTTTCATTAATTATTGTTTAATTCAAAAATATGCAAAAGAAATAATATTTATTCTAATGTTAGCTGAGGTTATTTTTGTGGAAATAGTTAGTAATATTAAAATCTGACATTTAGTATTTTTGTGTATAATTTTATGTATTTTGAAATATAAGAAAAAAATATTATTTTCTAATAATTATTTTTTTTTTTAATTTTTAATTTTGACTTAATTTTGTTTAATTTGGTAAAACGGAGTTTTAATGCGATGGATTAAAAGTTCTTATGTCCACGCACAACAGAGAGATAAAGAGGATTGTGGTAAAAACGTGAGAATTTCGAACAATTGAAAGAGTGTTGTTTGCAAGTTAATAGAAGCGCACAGACATGGAAAATGTGTGTCTGTCGAACGACTCTGATTTTTATGTAAAATACGTTCGGGAGGAGATAAAAAGTTAAAATCCTATTTAAAAAATCTTACAAAATAAGATAAGGTTTATGAGCAGCAGAAAAGAAGAGCTTGAATTAACCTAACTAGATTAAATCTAACACGACAAGAAGAGACGTCAGGATTAACCATACTGAGGTCATAAGTCAAGATAACTTATTTGTGTTCTGACGATTGTTGTTCGACGACAATACCAGATGTTTAAATCTACGGTGCCTAGATCTACAACTAAAGAACAGGCCTGGAAAAAGAAAATTGGAAGATTAAAGAGCTGTTGTGTGATATCCGTCGATGAAAGCCATAAAATTATAATCGACATCACCGTATGGATTAGTTTACTTCGTTCTAAGTAAAGTTATCAAGTTAACAAACAGTTTCCAGAACACATAATAGAAGTAATGAATTTTCTCCATATTGCTAATGATAAAATAACAAACAGAACTTTTTAATTAAGGAAGGTAGATCTCAAAGAAGATCAAAAGATTATAACTCAATGAACTAGTCAATTTCCTTAGGGTGGTTTTTTTTTTTTGTTTTTTTTTTGTTTTTGTTTTTTTCGTAAAATCTAAGAGAGACAATATAAGATTTTGATTTTAAAAAGGAAGCCGTTTTAATGTAAATTTAAGACTAAAAGAATTACAGTTGTAATTAAAGAATTAAATATACTAAGATTTGATCTTTGCTAGCATAAACATGTTATTAGATGATATTTAATGAGCTCTTTTAACTGGTGGGGAATTTAAGATTTATCTTTATATTTCAAAGGCCTATTTGTTTTTTTAGATTAAGTATATGTTTTGTAAATTGTTTTAATATAACATATTAAAGGATTTGGTTTGTTTTAACTATTTTGTGTTTTTGTGTTTGTGTATCATACTCTTATTTAAATTATACTTAGATATTTAGGATTAAGCTATCTTTTGTTAATGATATATTGTAATGTATTTTTACAAAATCTCAGATGTCTGCGGCTGACGATCCACGCTTCTACTGCAGGTTAGCATAAAATTTTACATTTCAGTTGGCGTCTCGCAGACAATTCTTCAGTTTGCTGGATTTTTGGTGTAGCCGTTTTATCTACTTAATATATGCTACTCCTTTTGAGAGATATGGAGGGATCAGGTTTCTTTAGAAATGCATTGAAGCAATCTGCTAAGTATTTGTGTATACATGTGAACTACTTGCACCAAAAGTACTTAATAATAATAATAATATTGTTCTGTATGTCTCTTAACTAAATCCTTGAACATCACTAAATCCTGTAATTAATATATTTTTATTTATTTTTATTTCTTTCCACGGCTTCATAATTTATTTTGTAAATCTTTTTCTGTGACAATGTACTTAGTCCTGTTTAGACAAAGCTCTTCAAAGCAAATGCTTCAGGTTATTAAAGATTATGACACTCTAATACGGCCCCTGAACTAATTTTGTTTGGATTTTTTTTTTCCCTAATTCCTAACATTTTTGATGCAACAAAGAAACTTTTGGAAAATTCCAGAATCTTTGGATAGCTAATTTATCTGGCTCCGTCACACAGACAGGTAACCAGGGAGGGGACCTGAAAGGCTGAAGACCCTCCCGAAATATAGGCTAAACAAAAGAAAAATCTCTCTCCTAGTTGAAATCAAAGGAAGTAGTCATATCAATGTACAATTTTCGACTATTACGACATTCAAGGGAAGCTATTCTTATAATGACCGACCATGAGGAACGAGTTTGTCAACTAGAAATTACAGAAACCTCTAATGTGCTGTTAGCTAAAGTAGTAGTTCGTAGGCCACTTATTGTTTTTGTAAACTCCTGGATATTTGATTCTGTTCATTGTAAAAAATTGTGGAATTTACTTGGGGTCATTTCAGTAGCTAATTCGACTTCCGTCAGGAAGAAATTTTTAAATCAGGGTTCGTTTATGTTGAAATCTCTTACGATGATTTCAGCTAATCCATTTACCATTGTGACGAATGTAATTAAGGAGATCTATAGTTTTGTTATCCGAGATTTCATTGTTAGTACAATGCAACTTGGATAATTCGAAGCTGAAGGGACTACTACAAAACTTCGAATTATCCAAGACTTCGAATTAAACAAGTTACATCTTTTAACTTTAATTTCAGGTCCACTGAATGCTTTAAAAGATTATTCTGTCAATAAGTAAATATTTATTCAGAAAGATCATGGTATGAAAGACTTAAGCACTAGATGTATGTAAACAAAATAAGATTTATATTACGTAAGCTACAGTACCTATTACATTCAATACAGAAAATTATAGTTTTTCAAAAAATTGTGCAATGTCTGATTGTTTTGTAGAATACAGTCGCTTAAGGTTAGCAAAATCATCAAGCATGTTTAGTAAATGGAAAACAGCTTCACTTACGTTGGTTTTTCTTTCAATGTACCGACGAAATTCGGCGCTATCCCGTACTGGTTGGCGATTTAGCATTTCTTCTTCACACCCTTTTCCACCTCGCGAATGACGGCGACCTTTTCAGCGAACGTTAAATTCTTGTACACACGTGGTTTACTGAAAAACATGGTGACACTGACAGCAGGAAGCTCGAATGGCATCAGGAAGCGTCACGTGTCGAACAGTGGCGGGAAGGGGATTTCAGTTGTCACGTGTCGAATTTCTTAACGATGAAACTCCGAAAAGTCGTTATGGTTCGAAATTTTTTATAAAAACTTCGAATTAAGGAAGTTGAACTTCGAATTATCCACGATTTTTTAACATTGATTTAATAAGAAATTTAAGGGACTAAGAGAAATCTTCGAATTAACCACGATTTCGAATTAAAGACGTTCGAATTATCCAAGTTGCACTGTATTTTCAAATGATCCAGTGTATCTACTATTTCCAGCGTACCTGTATTCGTTCCACAGTTCGGGAATCTGATTAATTGGAAATTTCTTTAGAAATCCGTACGTTGGTCTTATTAGTTTAATGTAATTCAATTAAGTTATTTAATTAATTATAAATTATTTTTTTCCAAAAAACCAAATGTACATTAAAGACCCTTCTTTGACCATCTGTAAGTATTTTACAATAACATTTACATATATTTTTTTTATTTGGTTGACCAGCAATGAATAATTCAAAATGAAATCATTGTTTTAATGCTACAACAGAAGGAAATCAGACATCATTTCATTTCTATGCACCTAATATTAGTTTACAGAAATCTGATGTTCCACATATAGTTGTGATGCTATCAACGTTCGTAGTTACATTAAAGGATATCTTGCAGAAGTGGCGTTTCCCTCGCTCCTCATTAAAGAAACTGTGTCACGAGGAATAGGTTCTCTCGCGCAAATTATATTTCATTTATTATCAATTATCATAGTATTCGAAAGTCTAAGATTACATAGGAGACCAGTATCAATAAACTTTATGTAGTTTTCCTTTGTGTGGATATTTGTTTTATTATTTTTCTGTTTAGAATTATAATATAAGAAATTAATGAAATTCGAAATAAAAATTATTATAAATGTACGCGGGTCGATCAAAAAAAAAAGTTTACAACCGCTAGAAATTAAATTTATGAATTTGTTATTTGGCCAGCTGAATTTGTTATTTAGCCAGCGGTTGCTGAAATATCCGATACAATAGTGTTTCTTAATGAGCGAATCTAGATTAACTAAGAAGATCTTCGACTATATCACCAACTTAAAGTCGACGACTAAATGGGTTGAGGAAACTAGAAGAGACATGCAACAAGTTGGGATTAATTCAGAAGAGATCTGGAATAGGAAAATGTTTAGAATGAGAGTTAATGGATTCAAGGGGTTCCAGGGTAAAGAAACTACGAGGACCAAGGTAATCTGGTCAGATGATAGAAGGCGGAAGCAGAGTGAGAGAATGAAGAAATACTGGGAGGAGAGGAAAAGACTATTCATCTAGTCAATTGTTTCCCGCGGTCCATAGTAGGCCAAACTCGTATGAAGAAGAAGAAGAAGAAGTGTTTCTTAATCTTTTTTTTGTTTTACAGCGCACTTTTATATTTGCAAAAATCCTGCGTTGCACCTTGTTTCTAAAATCCCGAAACACCCCAACGTTCTTCATTGCTTTTAGTCCTAAAATAGAATCCTTTGAAAAGTAACTTACAAATGAATAAAAATATTATATGAATACATTTATGAATACATAACGGAATCACAGCAGATATTCTCAAGAAGCAGAAGAAATGGAAAATGTTTGAACCTTAAGAGATGTACCAGAAGATTGGAAGAATTACTATTTAAAAAGGAGAAAGAGAAAGCATTGGTAATTATAGACCCAGTTTTATATAAAATATTTATGAAAATTATTACCAATTGCTTGCAGAAAACTTTAGATTCTGCCCAACCAAGAGAGCAAGCTGGATTTCGTAGTGGATATAACACGACTGATCATATTCATGTTTTAAAAGAAGTGATTGGGAGAACCAATGAATAGGAAATACCACTCTACATTGGATTAATTGATTACGAAAAGACTTTTGATACAGTTAACATTTCTGCTGTTTTTAGTGCTTTCGAAAATCACGATATTGACACTAGCTATGTAGAGGCTATCAAAAATATTTATAAGGACGCAACGGCAATAATTCGTTTGCACAAAGATACAGAAAAAAATCAGGAAAGGAAAGGTGTAAGACAGGGAGATACTATCTCTCTCAAGTTACTTATAGCAGTACTTCAGGAAGTGTTCAAAAAATTAGACTGGGAAAAAAAGAGGCATCAATATTAATGGTGACTATTTAAGCCATCTTCGGTTTGCGGTTGATGTAGTTGTCCTAGATAAAGATGCTACAGAATTGCAATTGATGATACAAGATCTTGCCAATCAAAGTTTAAAAGTTGCATTAAAGCTAAACTCCAAGAAATCAAAGATTATGTTTAATAGATTTGTTAATAGACAGCCAATTAAAGTTGGTAATTCTGAATTAGAGGAGGTTCGCAGCTATGTATAACTTGGACAAAAAATTAGTATGGATGGAAGCATTACGCCAGAAATTAATCGTAGAATCAAACTTGCATGGAATGCCTTTGGCAGAAATATTGTAATTAGGAAAGGAGCACTGCCTCTATGTTTTAAGAGAAAAGTTTTTAACAAATGTATATTACCAGTTCTAACACACGGAACAAAGACATGATCAGGAAAGCAATTTAGAGACTGCAGACAACTCAAAGAAGCACGGAAAGATGAATGTTAGGAAGTACTCAATGTGACGGTAATAGAAATATTTGGGTAAACCAGAGTGTCTGATATTATTATCACTATAAAGCAGCTCAAATGGAATTGGGCTGGTCATGTAGCAAGTCGAAGTCATAATAGATGGTCAACAGAAATTCTAATCTAGATTCCGAGGAATAAAAGGAGGCCGAGAAAGCGTCCACAAGGTAAATGGATGGCGGATGAAATTAAAAGTTTTTAAAAAGTTTGGATTCTATTGGAAGAGAAAAGCTTCTGATCGAAAGACGAGTAAAAAACCTTCATCCTGCAGTGGATTAAAAATGGTTGAAATTTAAATTTTTGAAGTAAAATGAGATATTTTTTACGTAAATTTTAATTTGAGCAATTCCGTTATGAGCATCTGGAATGTAGATTGTATAGATTCTCAGTTGCGTTATTTCGTTCACGATATCCTTTGTGATTTTCGTCGATGACTGAAAATATTTATTTTAAAAATTTAAATATACTGTTAAATATTTTTAAGCGTATTTGATTGTGATTTAATATTTTATTAATTTTAATTGTTAGAATGAAACAGAATGTAGTTCGTATTTCTATTTACCCAGGTCATTCGATGTCTAGATTTTTTTCTAGATACGAGCATTTGGATAGTTTGAAGCTAAATGTTTGAAAGAGATTCACTCTCAGAACTTTTTCGCGGCACACTGGTTGAGAAGCTCTGCTGTACTGTTTCTCGAGTGTCATATGTAGCGATCCACTTGGATAACTAGTCTCCTATTGAAACCTTAAAGCAATTGCGCAACAACATCAGGAAACAAGATAG
>JAFIDM010000001.1:81927251-81949833 GCA_023159025.1 Thereuonema tuberculata | reverse complement strand
GTTTCTTGTCTTTTGTTTTTCAAATACAATCTTACTTCGTCCTGAAATATAGGATTTGCAAACTTTATTTATTCTAAAAAGCACTTTTTGTTTAACATGATCTTTAACGTTAGTGCTTGCGATTCAAAGGAGTTGTTGAAAACCAAGATATTTGTAAGTTTCTGCATTTGCTATTTCCTGGATGATTGTGCCTTTCATAAGTTGTAGGCCCTCCAGTGGATCTTGAGTAACTCCTCGTCTTGCATGTAAAACAGCACGTTTTTCAAGACCAAATTCTATTTGGATTGCACCGCCGAAGCTTTTAACGAGTTCAAACATACTTTTTAATTGATCTGGTCCTGATGAATAGAGTTTGAGATGATCCATACAGAGTTGATGGGTGATACGAGATTCAGGATTTCTTTGCACAAGATATCCATAGCCTGATGTATTAAGCATTCTGCTAAGTGGATTTAAAGACATACAGAACCATAGTGGATTAAGGCTATCTCCCTGAAAGATACCTCTAGATATACGAATTTCGTGTGTTTGATAGCTGATAGTGTGTTTGTGTTTGATAGCACTTCAACTTCTTATATGTAAGAATGTTCTCCAGATCTTCATACATGAAACAAGTAAATCTATAACAGATCCATTGATTTTAAAAAGCGTAAATATGTAGAGAAGCCAAGATATGTGCGGAACTGAATCAAACGCTTTTTTTTGTAGTCAACCCATCCTCCTGATAAATTATGTTTCCTTTTTTTTTTGCTTGTTGCGATATAATTGAATCTATCACTAATAGTTCTTTACATCCTTGCTTGCCTTTATTGCAGCCACTTTGTTCTTCAGCGAGTAGGTTATTGTTAACAAGGTGGTTGTAAATCTTTCCCGATAAAATGGACGGAAGTATTTTATATAAAGTAGGGTGACATGTAATAGACCTAGAGGAAAGTGACCATATTTCGGATGGTGCCTTAATTTCGGATAGCGTTATAAATCGCATACCAGTCAGCAGATTGCATTAGTGTCTACCATGAGCGGAAGCTCTGGCCGCCATATGTAATCGGTTTTGTCGTCATGAGCCTTCGATCTGCATGTACGCATGTGTATTATTGTAATAAATAATTTAAAAATATTACAAAAAGTGAATTATTAAAGATGTGAACTTCAAACGCAGCTGGAGCGCAAGTGATAAGTTCTAATAATTTGTTTTAAAGTGCATAATGAAGTTCATAAAATGTAGTTGAAGTGGCAAGTCGCATCGTTGTGTATGATTTTAAGGTTAGTTTCAAATGTTGATTCAAAAATATTTGTCATAACGTCCTAATTTCGGATAGTCAATGGTGCCTAATTTCGGATATCCGTTTACTGTAGAAAGCACCCCCAAAGGCTGAAGTTCGTGTAGAAGAAATAACGGTAGACAGCAACATAGAACCTCTTGTATCCGAAAATGTTATCTCTAGCTCACAATATTCAACCAACCCAGTAGATCTACAGAAACAGTCGACCGCATCTCCCGATGCAAACACATCTGTGTCTAAATTTTAAAACTCACTGATATAAGTCCTTTGCCTGCCCTCAAGAAACGTAAAAATTTTGATTGTGAGAATGCAGCGAAAAAACAAAAAGGAGGTAAAAAGGGTAAAGCATTTTTGGTCACTGGGTCTCCAATATCCGAAATTAAGACCCCATTTGCTTCACAACAAAAACAGCAATGTTTTGCAAAAAAAATAATTAAACTATCTATTTTTTATAATGGATATTTACCAGTTCGGGATCTAAAATTAGGTTATTTATAGAAGAAAACAAAGTAAAATTCTTAACCAAAACTTCAAAATTTTAAATTCTTTAGATTAAAAACAAAATGGTATCCGAAATATGGTCACCTTCCTCTATAGTTTTTGGGATTTTGTGGATCATCCTGCTTTGCCTTCATATACGTGACACCTAAAGTGAGAAATTTTGATAAAACTGATGGATCCTTTAATGCTTTTTGGAACTCTCCAGATATAACACTATGTGTGCTTTTGAAATATTTCCACCAAAACTTGTGAATCCCACCGTTACCAGGAGATTTCTAATTTTGCATTTTTTTCATTACTGATTGTACATCTAGTGATTTAGGTAGGCATTTCTAGAATATTTTCATTTGCCTTTTCTTCTTGTTGTAGCCAATAAGCATCCTTATTATACTTTTTGGAATGGAGCAGATATTTGTCCAAAATTGGACCTTATCTGTCACAACCGGGAGAATTTGTTATTTATGATCCGCCTGCTACAATTTGCGGTTAAATAATTTTGATCAGCCAGGTAGAGTTTTTGCTGTTGCCTTCGTTTACCAGCAACATTGAATCGCCTAATACGAGCTCCAAATGCTGTAATTCGCTGTTTAAATGTTCTTCCTTTTCATGTAGTTTTTTTTTTTTTTTTTTTTTTTCAATACATTTATTATTTATTTATTATTACATATTCATGTCAGGCACGTAGCCAGGATTTTGTTAAGGGGAGAGCGGGTCTATTACATTAAATTTTTGTAGATGACTTTGATTTCTTTAAATGAAACTTTAAATGTAAAATGATCTTAATACTAAAATCTACTGCGAAGATAGGATCTTTGAATTTCATCATTTACACACTTGAACATTTACACTTTCTTCCTTACACTTGAACATTTACAATTTCTTCCCTGACTGCTACGTGCCTGCTTTTGTTAACTGTAGCTACGATCAAATGTCGGTAACAGCTCTTATGCATCCAAAATAGCAATATAGAACAAAACATTAAAATTGAGCACAAACAAGTCATATCCAAAGCTTATCAAGACAAAATAATATCTTAAAATAAAGTTAACCTTTAAGTTTGACTAAACAAATATAATGTCAATTAGGAACATCTGGATTTATTGGTGAGAAGCTAATGGTCAAAAAAAACGCCGAATTAAGTTGCCGTTATAACGATGTTATGTTAATACTGTAGACTTAACATTCTCAATTTATAATAATGATAGGTTCATGTGTAAATTTAATAAGGTTATTGTTGATATTCCTTTAATGTTTGTCAATGTTGTATTCAATATACGCCTTTTATTTCTGTCATTTTTAATGTCTGAAGAGGGGATCTAAATGACCTCGAAACATGTCATAAAATATGTTTAAAGTTTTTATTTTCTGTTTATTGTGTGTTTGGTCCATCAATAATTATTTATCAGAAAAAATGATCGTCAATAAGGTTTTGTTTAAAGTTGAATTGAGTTTTATTTCAGAACTTTTAAATATCAGTCAAGAAAGAAAAAATCTGATTACTTACGAAAATATGCAATGTCATTTGAGGGATTAGCTTAAAAATCGTTATACTACGCAGGATTAATATTAATTAGGTGCAATCAGCAATTTCTTAATAGTTAGTTATATAATTTAAAAAAACTAACATTGCAAATCAAATGTTACTATATTGGTTTCCATTTCCTTCATGAAGCACCATCTAAGTTTCTGTTCGACCAATTAGAATTCTACAAATCAAGATAATTAACAACAGTAGAAATGTGTAATGGTCAATAATTTCAACCAAAAGTCCATTTGGCGATGATTTCAACGTCAGAAATTATTAATCGATACACATCGACATCGACTATTAGCTTAAAGAACGACTTTTATGTTCTTAAAAAGTGGATATTCGAAAGATGATATGAAACTCAATCTTAACTTTTAGTTTGTTTTGTTTTTTTATTTTTGAGATTGTTTTCTTTTTCTTTTTTTATTCCCATATGAAATAAACAAAACTTTATTTCTAATATCTTTTGGTTTCATAATTGGAAATGGTTGATCCAATACTGAATGTCAGAAGAGAAAATCATCTGTAAGATTTAACCAACCAACAAAGTATCGTAACTAAATGGGGAGGGTCTTTAAGACACCACCCCTCCTTTGATTTAGGACTGATTAAAGACTATACTGATAATACTGCATTGCAGAATTCAATTCTGCCTTTACAAGCAGTAAAAGTCAAGAAAAAAGTAAAAATGAATTTTTGTTAAATGAAATCAGAAATTTAATCCATACAGCAACAACAGAAATAAAGAGTTTCAGTAGCCTTCTATAAATTTTATTAAAACAAAAGCATTAGAATTGTTACAAACTGACCCCCTCCCCCTCTACTAAGTGTTTGTGTATCTACATTAGCTCAAACATCTTCTTTTCCTTTCATAAGAGCTGTGGAAACTGAAAACGTGGAGGATAATTTTTATTCCTGAAAAGTTCTCTCGCCTGCAAAATTATCACTATTTCGTTTTAGTTTGCTTTCCTGGTTTCAAAAACGAAAATATGTTTCCGAGGAGGAGTCATTGTTACAATCAAGGCTGTATAAGAAGACGTATCTTTGACAAATGTCGTTAAATACAATACTTTGCTTCCAAATCATCAGTTCCATGAATTGGCATTTTCTATGTTTAGAGGCTCAAAAATCTTGTAGTGAGAAGATTCTTGTGTCTCGATCATTTTCAATAAATACAGAAAGTGGATCTGGTGTCAGGTCAAATTTAAAAGTAACTTACTCCTGAAGTTCACTTTTTTTTATTTTTCAATAATAATGGATATTCTCTGAAACAACAATAGAGCTATGAAATCGTAAAGCACCAATGTAGCCTAAATGAAGAATATGATTTAAAAAAAAAAGAATTCATTTTGGGAACTAAGGAAAAAAGGTTTACCGGAAGCAATAAGGGGTGCCATTTAGTAATAGCCTATTCAAATGTAAGGCTGTTGTGAGCAAACCGTTTTCCTATGAAAAGAGATATAATATTTCCTTTCTTTTTTTATTTTGTACTGAGGTATTTTTCTTATAAACACAACCTATTCGAGAAGATGCAAAAAAAGTAATTTTCGGCCGCTATTCCAATTTATGGGGACTTTTAATTATGAAGAAAGTATTTAGGAATTTCTGTGCAAAAGTAATCTAGGTTATTACTAATTTTTTTCCTCTAAACGCCAAAATATGATTTAATTTGACTGGACTAAGGCTTGGAAACGTAACGATGTAGGATCTGTATGGTAATTAGAAATACAACGCTAAGATCGACGTTTGAATAAGGAAATGACGTAATTCAGGATAAAACAAATTTTTTACGTGTATAGGTAATTATTGTGACGGTTAAAAAAGGTCAATACACTTGAATATTTATTTAAATAATTATTCAAGTGGTTGACCTTTTTTAACCGTCACGTAATTCAGGATTTGTGCAGATATCAAAATGGAGGAAATCCTTCCAAATACCATGGTAGGAAGAAAAACTTTTTAGTTGTCAACCCAAGCTTCCTTTCTTAATACAAATAATAGTCATATCAAACACTATTTCCCAGGTGTTCATTAAGTATACGTTCCGTAGAAGTCATAGAGCACAGTCTTTATCTATAATTTCAAATTTCATTCAGCTAATCAAGAGTTAATAGCTAATTAAATCACTTTTAATTGGGATTTAACTCGATTGTATTAATAAAACCACGATGACTTAATTATTAGGAAAAGATTTTATTTTTATTCAAACAATTAAAAACAAAGCAGGAGAATCACCCTCTATATTGTGTCTCATAATTTTCTCCTATAGTTATTCAATGACTTCTCCCCCGCAGGAAGAAACTAAATTGAAAGAGTAGATTAAATTAGGACTCTAGTATCTAAAGATGACTGAATGTAATTGGTTTAGTAAAAATTAAACGATTTCCTAATGCAAGAAAAAACATAATAATTATCCAAAACAAAATAATAATCCAGTTTTGTTGACAAAAGAATTCATTAAACGAATGGTAATAATCGAACAAAATATGAATGTTGGTACTTAGCAAAAAGTTGCCTCCTAGAGGCTTCCGTAAAATACAGGAAAAGAATGAAAATTGAACAGATTTAAAAAATAAAAAAAACAAATGCCAAGACAAAAAAGATTCACCAATTAAAAGTCAAGGAAAAGTCAAACATAGTGGAAATACATCAATGATTTTTATTCTTTCCTATTGGCCTTCTGAAAAAAATATTCGCCTTAATTTTACCAATAAATTATCAGAAAAAAACCACGGACCAAACAAAGAACAAACAGGGATTTCACAGCTAAGCAGGCGACTCCAAAAACAAAAATATCTACAAATTTAGAAGATTTTATCTGTATCACATTGTCATGCGTTCGATATCAATAATAAAGCATTTTTTTTTTTATTTTTGTTGAATCCATAGCAATTATTTCTTCTTCAGATAAATCAATAGAAAAATTTAAGTCACTAAAGGGAATCCCCACGGTAGAAATAGTTTTAAAAAAAAATTCGGATAAATTAATTGCTTATTTTGGTTGTCACAGTTTTACAGTTGAGTATCTAAAATGTTACATATATTTATATTAAATATAAATTCTTACATAAAATACAATCGTGTTACATTATAATTTGTAATAAAACTGTTCTTTTATTCTCAACACAGAAGCAATATTTTTTTCTTCTCCCGAGTGGAACGTTTTATCAAAAGACAACCAGGAGTTAATTCCAGTCTTTCTTTAGAATGAAAACAAAGATCAAACATGGCTGTCTGTCCCTACCCGTAACGCTTTGTACTGCCTTCTGGCAATTTGTACCAAGTGTATGTTCGCGTTGTTGTTTTCCGATTGCAAGGTGGGAGGAGGTGAGGTAGATAAAAAGGGGTGGGTGTTTTCTTTGAAAGCAAATGGTGTTTGGGGGCGGGATTGTAGCAAAGCGTTCGAGGTGGGGTGGACCGGATGGGAAAAATTTGCCCTCGATATAGGCTTCTCGTGTTTCTGGCAACAATTACTTACATGCTTAGGTGACCTTCCCTCCCCCCGCACGGCGAAATTGATTGCGCCAGTCGATGTAGAACGCCCGTCTCTCACCATCATCACTCACGCGGCGAGGCCTACGGACTCGGTCTGCCTCGGTGTCAGCCCCGACCGGTGTGTGTGGTCTCCCGTCTCGACCACCAAGGTGCAATCATAATAATAACCTTACCAATCGCCCGGACGGGCAGGGCTTAGTCCGCCCTCATCCGCGACCCGAAGCGGCCGATGACGATCCTAATGACGCTTTTAGCCGCTAATAACCGCCGGTTCTTTATCCTTATCTCGTGGATTATCGATAATCTACGGCCCCTGTCCGTTTCAATTACGGCTCAGAAAAATCAATAACACAACGCCGTTAGAATCCCTTAAGGGCATTGATGTCACCTGAGAACAAGAGAACATCAAAGAAAAATACTTAATCAGTCCATGCAATCTTCGTCGTTATTTAACACAAAAAAGATGGATTACGCTTCTAATCCAATAACTGTTTTGAAAAGAACAATCCAATTAAACTTCTTTCGTCGCCCGGAATTGAAAAAGAAAATATTATAGGGGAGATATTTTGATCAATTTTACCACCGTCTCGTAACACCTTTAAAGACAGTGTTATTGCTTATTTGTTAAGATTACTTTCTTTAATAAGAAACACATTAAGCCAATTTGGCAATAACTCCTACATTTCTATATAATCTAATCGTATTCCTCATAGGCCTATTAAGAAAATTCTTTTCAATCTATCAGAGCTTTTTATTCTTATTTAAAAAAAAGAAAAAAAAAACAGAATTCTTTCCGCTAAAACCTTAAATACACTACATAAATACAAACGAGGATCTGGAAATTAAAAAAATAAAAAAACAAATTTAAGCTATAGCTTATTAATAGTCTAAATTATGGATAAAAATAAGCTTCATGTACGGAATGTAGCTTACTCTGTATCCTCTTATCTATTGCCTTCAGAGGCTGAAAGATTCACTGATTCCGATTAATAATCAACTTTTGCAGTATTTCCAAAAGAGCATAAGATTAATCAGTACTTTAGAATCCCTGGGTTACTTCCCAGGATGAATTATCAGGTGTGGAAGGAATTTTCAGCTTTGTTCTAAATTCTTTTGTAAGAAGGTTAACGAGAATTAAATGTAATACTCCGTATTAAAGACGGAAAACTAAAAAAATCGCACAAATTCTTTTGATCATCGAGGCCAAATCTGACTGATGAGTCCTAATAAGGATGAAACAGCTGTCCCAGATTGCAGTCAATGATGGCTCAAGACGTGTAAACAAACGAATGTGTGCATTTTTCGTTTTTTCCTATTTTTATAATTTTTTTCAAATGATATTATCGTATTTTTATTTTTTGTTTTAACACATTGCTTCAGTTACTTCATCTTTACAACGAATTACTCTAGTGAATAAATAAGGTGCTAAGTAAAAGTAAACCTGTAATCAAAGTAATTAATCTAAATATTAATTCTTTGTTGACTCTCAAAGATATCTTTCGTTAATGTTAAATACTTAATTTCAACAGACTACGATAACAGATGTCGCTATTATCAATTAAATTAACTTTATTAATTAAAATATGAATATTATCAATTAAAGATCAGTTTTATTAAGTTGAATCTCTTACACTCCTATAATAATTATTTTGCTACTTGCTGTAAACTACTGCAGCATAAAACAATTTAATGTAAAAGAGTTTTCTATATTTCTATTATGATTTTCTACCACCTACGAAGACAGACTGAAGTAAGTGTTTATGCATAAGGGAGAATTGGCGAAGGAGATAATGGATGATTCACGACGACGTCAGACACCAACCATTCTGTTGTTGTTGTTGTTGATTTTTTTTTTTTTTTAGTATTGTTATTATTATTTTGAAATGGTGTGTGGATCACGACTGCTTAACAAAGTCAGATAACTCTGAGTGACGTGGCAGGGAAAACCTTTTTTTTTTTCCCGTCAGACCCCGTTACAAGCAACTCCGGATGATCCGGGAATATCTCAAGTTATTACAAGCGGAGTTAAAAATTGCAATAATATCATTCTTGAAAGCAAGAAAACAATCAATTCATGGTTTTCTTATTAAATAAAAACATCACTTATTCATCAACATAAGTTTAAGTAACTTCCTATAGTGTCTATAAATTTTTGTAATATTTGAAATCTTGATTCCTTTCTTCTATCCAATTGTTAAGAATCGCTTGGACTAATGTTTTAGATCGATCAAATATTAAGAATAAATGGGTGGATCAAAGAAGTTTTACAATGTTATTGAAATCGAAATAAACAAATCTACTTCTGACTAATTCATCAAAACTAATTATAATAACTTGAATCTTTAGATTTACGTAAAAAGAAGATGACCCTATTGGTTTTTTATACAGGCTGGAAAAGAACTAAGGTCTAGCTTTGGTTTCTTTGAATTCTACGAAGTTCCAACTGTAATAATCCATAGATCATTTCTTTATCTAGCTTTTATTTATTTTAGAATTCAATCAATTGAATCGTATTCAAAGCTGTCATCGTCTTGTTTTAATTTCAATTTTTTTAAGGGCGACTATGGATCGATTAAAATTATTACGCTGTTAATCAATCAAAATAATCTCTCTTCGTTTTCTTTAATTTTGTTCTGATTCTAATTCTCTTTATCCAAATCAAAAAACTTAACCTTATACAAACTGAGCTCAAAGTAGATTGGGATTTAAGGAAAAAAAAAATAATCCATTCTACTGCAAATGGTTGAGGGAACGTTTGCTTAAGTTTATTTATCTTGTTTATTGGGGATCTGTCCCAATATAAAATTATTTTTCAAAAATTATCTTTGTTTCATAAACAAATCATAAACAAAGTCAATTTATCAGATACTCTTAATATCCTTAATAGTTAGATCTCTTAAGCCATCGAAGATGTAGGATGTTTGATTTTTAAATATTATTATTATTATTATTATTCCCAATTAATGTTAGTTTATTGGCAAGTGCCAAACTTATTAATTTTAAAGTTTGAAATATTTAATTAATTTAAAATTAACCAATGAGTTATTCCATTAGCCTTTATTGTAGTGAGGGTGTTTGATGAGTTCTTGTTTACCTGGCCATGTTTATGCACCTTGGGGAAAGATCGTCTTGTTAAGTCGTGTCGTATTCTTTGAAGGGAGGCCGTTCTGTCACCTGTGTTTTTACCTGTTGCTTCTTTGACCTCCCTCATAGAGACAGACATGGAATTCAATGATCGTGGCTACAACTTATGATAAATGACAAAGCAACTGCACTGGCTCATACAAAAACAAATTGGATTCTCTTCATTTAACTCGCTAATTAAATCCAATGCAATTGTTTTTCTTTTCATAACAACGAAGACGACTTTTTTTTTTTTTTTGCTGAAAACTGAAATGCAAATTTTAGCAGGAACTTAAAAATAAATAAATAACAATAGGGAATTCAAAATTACAAAAAGAATTCGTAAAGGAAAGGCGCTATATTAAACAAAATTAGATAATAATCCGTCAAACATTTGAAGTTCATATGTACCACTAAAGAAAAAAACTTAAAATTAGTGGCAGCAAATTGTAGAGGAAAGAACATTAGAGAGGTTAAAAGATTGACCACGGACCGTTTAAATTTTAAAAGATGGATTGACGAGGCCCTAACGTCCTAAAGAATACAAGAGAACTGATAAAGAAGACATTCAGTTGTTATAGTGGTCAACCACGAAGTGTTTGCATTGATGGACTCGATTCAGGGAGGTGTTTCCCCATGACTCAAACGATTCTCTCACATGGGGACAACTATTTTCCGCAGGATTAAAAAGGGGTAAGCGTCGGAGAAACCTCTGTTCTCCATTTAATCCACTTATAGTAATCTTGTTATCAGTATAAATTTGGTTTCGCTTCTAAAGTTCCCTTACAGGAGGTAAGTCACTCATGTCTGCCACAGTAAAAGAGTTTTCAAAAACACAAAGTCGGTCACGAATCGCTACAGCGTCTGTGGTTGCTCTTTTTCACTTGTCCACATGACTTATCTTCTCGTTTTTGTTTTATTTTTATTTTTATTTTTTATTTTTTTTGATCAATTTAAGATTCTGTAAGAAACTCACCAGTTCATTTTAATTCTTTTTTTCGATTTTTCAAATTTTCTTCACGAAAATGATTTTTGTGCAATATACAGGGCTCCATTGCCCCCTACCCCTCCCGAAGAAAAAACAAATAAACTATATATTTTTTAACTTCGGTCCGGAAGCCTTGCCTATGTAACGTAAAAAAAAAGAAAAAAGAATCGGAGAATATATGACTTCCAAGCCCTTTTTGACCTTCTCCCCACCTCTATCACTTTCAACCTTTCCCAGTTGGTAAGTTTATGAATCACGTGATCATTATAACGTATTAATTAACCTTATCGTATATTTATCATCGTATACATCGCCTAATAGAATTATCAGGTAACTCCTGAGTTAATCGAGGTCCGCGCATGCAAAGAATCTCCTTAAACGCACTCATTGTCAACCAAACCATAGCGCAATTTAAAACTAGCTAGCGTCATGTATCAACAGTTTTGGGAAGTTTTTCATTCAGATCTGTAGTGCCATATAGACATACAATCGTATCCTACGGGAACTACTTGATCGACCGGGATGAAAAGTAGCCTACATCCTACTTCGTGTCATAGACTATCTGGACGCAAAATTCTATTCCGATCCATTGTGGCGTTGAGACGTGATTGAATCACAAACAAATTTACAGAGTTTCGCTTTTATATTTATATTTACATTTATATTTATATATTATACTGAAAATAAAGGACTATCATGATTTGACGAACGCGTTTGGATTAAACAATTTATCGGCAATTGTTTTTCAACTTAAATCTCCATCCCAACGCTTGAGTATTTTTCTAGAATTTGTAATAGTCTATATGTCGCCGAGTAACAGAAAACAAAACAAAAACAAGTTCCTAACGATCTTAAAGCTTAGTTTCTAATAAACTTGTCTGTTGATCACTTTCAAAATAGAGATGCATCATTCTATAAGTTTAAATTTTGAGGAAAATATTCAGATAAAATATTTAATGATTTTAAAATTTTATGAATTCCTGATTCCTTTCTGCAGTTCAAGACAAAAAGAAAAATGACAATTTTCCGATTTCATCTCGTCATCATATTTGAATTATCAATAGAAAGATTTTTCAAAGAAAAGAGGACAAAAGACCAGAGTCTTTAATCTAAGCAAACAACCTCATAATAAACACATCGAATTTGCAGGCGATCAGAACGCCTTTAGTTCAATGGTCCAGAAACGATAATCTCATAAGCCTATCTTTTCTCTTTAGAACTGTTTTGAACTAGCGCTGTCTGGTTTAGCTAGAATTCACATTTTGTGTAGTCTATAAATTGTTTCGCTTTCTTTTTAAATCCGAGTTAGTAAAAGTACTCTTAGCTTGAACCTCCAAACTTTTAACTTTTCTAAAATCTTGGATCGCATGCTAATAAGCTTGTTATTAATTTTTTTATTCAAATTAAATCTCAAATTTTAATATAAAAATTTCCGGAAAAAAAAAACAATAACTTTTATAGTTGAAAACTAAACTTCAAGTCTTTTTATTTATTTTATTTATTTTTTATTTTTATTAAAATTAAGAACATACAAATTAAGCAAGACCTCTGCAGTGATAAAAGAATAACTGTTTAACTGAATACTTTATTTTCTTCTCTTCTTTATTCATAAGAAGTCTATATTTGATGTTCTTTCTTCAATCGTTTTAGTCTTCTGATAAGGATCAGAAGACTTATAATCCCGTTTTGTCTGTGGACATGTATCCCACAATGCAACGCGCAACAATCAAAACAGTGCAATGCACAACAATCAAAACAATCACAACAATTGCGTGTTTTGCATGCGCAACAATCACATTGATAATACAGCTCTACAACAAGCACAACAATCGCAACAATATCACAATAATCGCAACAATTGCGCCTTTTGCATTGGCAACAATCACATTTATAATAATAAGGAAATTAAATCAATATCAATTATATTTTCTTATCAGAAGACGTTGTGCAGCATTGTGATTGGTTTACTACCTTGTTCATTTTCCCTACCTTGTTTATTTTTAATGAGGTACAAAAAGCTCGCCTACAGTTTCTTAGCAAAAACTAAATCTTCCAATTAAAAGCCACAGTAGCGGAAAGGATATCCAAAGTTAACAATAGAAAAAGAAAAAAAAAAGTATCTAATTAAATTCGAACAATAACTTAATTAAACGAATAATATTTCAACGAAGAACTTCCTTAAGTCCCCTTAAGATATGATAATCTATTATTAGGAGTATCCAAAGAAAAGAACAAGAAAAACAATTTAAAACCTTCCTAAAACCATAACAGAGAAATGTCTTCATTTGAGTCGATCTTTCTTTTTTTTTTTTTTTCTTCCCTCGTATGAAAACAACACTAATATTTCGTAAACATTTTATCTCAGCAGAGTACACATGTAATCTACCAGGTTCAATTTAGTTGTTCCTCTCTCCCCTCCTTTACCTGCTTATGGATTCGACCAAAACGAAACTCATGTGGAATATAAATGGACCGTTCAGACTGGAGGGTTTATCAGTGCGAAGTGGGTCGTTCCCCTTTGACACGGACACCCTCATTTACCCCTTCTTTAAATCCCGTCAAACTCGGCATCAAACAAAGATATTATTTGCAAAATCCGAGAACTTCATCCAAATAAAGCCCTGCCTGCTATTAAGAAATCAAAACTTTTTTGTATACAAATAATAAGTTTCTTAAGAATAAAAGTCCAGGAAAAAGTGAAACGATTAAATCATCTACAATTGAGACGCGATCGTATTATAGCTGCAATCTTCCAAGCAAACTGTAGAGAACTAATTGGAAAACACTTTTCAGTTATTTGTGACAATTCTAGATAGTCTTAAAATCTTTCTCAATGTTTACAATTCGATGAGAAAATTTCGTATAAAAAAATATACTAATTTAGTAATATAAGAAATTTATCCAGTTCTTAGAGAAGTTTGAATTACTAAAACATCATCACAACCGACTGAAATTTTTTATTTAGCAAAGCGATTAAATTCAAATCAAGTCATTACTAATCAACTAATTAGCAACTTAACCAGTAATTAAGTGAAGCTAAGAAGAACAGATAAGATGAATCAGCTTTCGTAACTAAACCACCTAAAAAGTAAAATTTTGTAAATACAAAATTTTAGAAAATTTTCTTTTAGATAAAATTTTGTATTTGTTTATTTTTAAAAAAATAAATAAATTCATTCACTCAAGTATTAAAAAAAAAGGGGGCGGGTAAAAAAAAAGAAAATTCCATTTTTTTGAAATAGGCAAAAGAAAATAAGTTATTAAAAAAAAATAACCAATGGTGAAATGTCAGGAAAAATACAGTATAAGCGTAATTTTATTTTTTCTTATGGGTTCCACTTAAGCCAATGAGAATTCAATACAAGAAGCGTTCAAAGTTACAAAATGAATCTCCATTGTGAGGACCTGATATAGAGGCAAAAAGGAAGGACTTGGTTGGACATGATAGAACAGCTTCAAAGTATATTTCATTATTAAACATAGGTTCAAAGCATTTTACTAGAAATAAAATTCAGGGGATATTCAAGGAAGGAAAGATTGATCAACTGACTTCGGATCCAGTCAAAAGTTCACTTGTTAGGAATTTTACATTTCCCTCAACTCAGAGTCCGACTGACTGAAATCTCAAACTGAAAGAGATATATTGTTATATTCAAATATTATTATATTTGGACGCTGAAGATAATACATTACTTTAGGATGAATTAAAGAAATCAAAAGATTTATCAATAGCAAGATTCCTCCATTCTCAGTCTTCTTACAGTATAAACTTAAAAGTGATAAGATAGCAATAACCATGAACAACCAAATTTCGTCTCTGACATAAACTTACAATCCTTATTGTTGAAGTTTTCGGCCTCTCTCTTATTCTTTGTCTGCTGTTCATTGAGATTCATCTCTACTTGGAAAACCCTTTGAGATTCAATGGGAACTGAAGATTTTCTTTGCACATAAACTCTTCTTGATCTTATTTGTTGTCAATTACTCATTTTTAACGTAATACAGTTATTTGAAAGTCGTTTGTTCCACTCTATAAATAACATTTATTTTTCCGGTCTTAATCTTCATTAGTTTTTTTCGTATGTTGCTGTTTTTTTTTTTTTTTCTTCATTTGTCAATTTTTTTTTTTTCAATTTGCAATTTGTAGAAAGTATAGAAATAATTTTATATTGAAATATAAATTTTTTTCTTTATTTTTTTTTTTTGTAAAAAATAAAAACTAAAGAAAAATATTTGTGTTTATATTTTATAATCACGACTCTGATTAAATTAAACGTAAATGAAAGTAAAACAATTCGAACCTCGATAAGACGCGAGTGGGTGTAGTTTATTGGTATTGATATTCTTCTCATAATACGAATTTTTATTTTCCCACATATTTTTTTTTTAAATTTAAAATCCCACCATTAATGATTGTAAACGCGTTTAGTAATCTTACTTAATTTAATTTCGTCTTCTCCGGCTTTATTAAGGAGTTTATTAAATTTTTGATTATTATCATGAATATTACCGTAATTCTAGATACATTTACAAAGATTGAAGGTCTTGAATAGAATCTTCTCAAATCGACTATTCCAGTGGAGGTTGGGTTTCTTAGTAGGGTCTAAAATTTCTTTTCAGAAATATCCTAATTTTTACCCAAGATTGAATGTAATCGGAGTGGAAGATTAGCCACATTGAATCTTGTTTATTTGATAGATTTCAATGTCGAAGAGAAATCTAAAAGAAAAAAAAAACTTCTCTTAAATATCCTCTTCACTTTATACTTAACATTTTCCACCCATTTTTCAATCTTCTCTTTTCTTTTTTTTAAAAGGGAGTGACAACTATTTGACTGACTTGGACCGTCTAACAAGACCCAATTCTTTTAATATTGAACAGAATAATTCACTTGTCTGTCACCAATAACAATCTTATTTTTAAAATACACAGTAAAAAAAAAAAAAAAAACAACCAGCAAAATGCAAAGAATTTCCCACGACAGTTTCCAAAATGTATTATCTTTAGCGTAAAAAAAAAGAGAAATGAAAAGGTCCAAGAAAATATAAATGAATTGAAAAAAAACAATTAAAAAAACTCTGAAGAACGGAACCATGGTTATAAAACTGAATGAAGGATGGTTTCAAGGTCTTATTTGGACGTAGGTCCATCTGTCTTGGAATGACCCGTGACGAAGAAATGCACACACATCGAATGGTTCGCTCTCACCCTCATTTCGATGTCAGGAAAACAAAAACGGAAGATTGGTATGAAAAGAATTCTACACCGGATGAAAGAAGACAAATTATTTTGGTTCAAAATTATTTCCTTTTTTTAAAAGGAAGCAGGAATTTATAGAGAAGTTTGAGGCTACGTGGTGAAATTTGTTGAAGCTGGACACGCAAAATAAATCTCTACCACGAAAAAATTGTTAGTAGTTCATTTTTTTTCCTTCCTTCATTGGTTATTTAGACCAACAGTTGGCAACCGATGTCACGTGGGCCACTGGCCTTCCCCAGCTGCCGTAAACTTCAGTCAACTGGAATTTGAGTGTAAAAAGTACAACAATAACTGTCAAGTAACAGATTCAGTTTTATTTGCCATACTGATAATATTGTATCTGTGTGAATGCATTTCATTCTGGATTTCAGTTTTTGTCTTTCTTTTTCGATGAACGATTTCAATTAAAGCATTACTGACAGAAATAAAACAAACAAAAAATGAAATCTCATTTTTCTATTTTTAACTGCAGCATTCTCGAATTATGAACTTAGTTTTTGTCTCGTCCTCATTTCTTGTATATTTCCCCTAAGTTTTTGGAATCAATTTATGTTTTTTGCCAAGTTAATGTCGTCTTAGATCATAAAGCTAACAAAATGATTATTTAAAACAAATTAAAACAAAAAACAGTGAACATTAAGATGTTTTTAGTTATTAAAGGATAGAAACTTCAAAGGTTAGAATTAGCTGATTTAAATTTTTAAAGTATTTCTGTGAAACTCTGCACCTGTTTTGAACGGGGCTTAAGCTGTTAGGTTTTCAGTTAAATGTCTGCAGTAAACAACTCCTATGAGGAATAGAGTATTGGAATCTGCGATGATTCCAATAATAAAAATTCGGAGAAATCACCGTAAACATGCAATGACATAATATAAATCAATGTATTCCTAGTTGTATTCCTAGTGCATATTGACTTTTATTTATTCTTACCTAACGGAATTAATTTGACTAAATAATTTCTGAATTACTGCTCATTCAGAAGATTCCAAAATTTTAAAGCTATCCATTGTCTATTATTGAACATAAATTGTTTTCCATTTCCATTGCATGATGATTGAAATATGTTATGGTCAGAATATCTTCAAGGAAAAAAAAAAAGGCAGGATAATCTCTCTTTATTCAAAAACATCTTTTTAGAGATAAACAAGAACTAATTTTTCTTCTATTTTTCTAAACAAGCACAATTTAGAATCATTTAAAATTTACATTCAATCGTAAATAAGGCCACTTTCAGACCTATTCCGTAATTTTCGAGAAGTAGCTGGTATTCTAAGAGAGAATAGTTATAACATCAGCAAATATTCTACATTCTTGTGAGCATCAAAACCAATTATTAATTGTTACAAAAGAACTTGCGGATTTTTGTTTGGACTAGAACCTGATGATGGCTAGAAATGTATGGTAAAATTATTTTAATATATTTAAAACAATTTATACAGCAACCAGTGCTGTCTTCTAGAAACTGCCATTTTCGCCATCTTCTTTCGACCATTCGTGCCGAAGGCAAGCAAAAAGAAAAAAAAAAAGAGTAAGTTACAAAATAAAAGAAAATAATAGTTTTTTTTATTATTTTCTTTTATTTTGTAACTTATGAATACAATTATATGAATACAAACTTATGAATACAAGCAAAAAGGAAAAAAAAAAAGGTTAAGTTACAAAATAAAAGAAAATAATAGGGCTTTTATATAATTATTTTCTTTTATTTTATAACTTATGAATATAAACATAGACGAAATATATCAATGGCCACCAGAAATATCAATCAAGCTTTTGTTGATGCATGTGCAAGAAATCTAACACATTGCATAACAGTACCGGTAGTTTGTGAAATTTATGTTTGGAGGTTATGATCTTTAAAAGAAACTTCGACGAAGATCGGACCATAATTAAAGATGATTAATTGAGAGAAGTGACATCATCAAACCTTCTGTGAATTTGGAGAGAAGTTTGGAGAATCTCTTGTAACTGTTTAAAAACACATCTCATCCATTGGGAAGATTAAAAAAGAATAGAAATAAGTGTCCCATGAATCTACTGAAACAACAAAATGAAACGAGATGATATTTGCTCTTGTCTTCTTCGGAACAAAAAACTGATCTTTTTCTCGATATACCGATAACTGATTCTCTTTAACGTATATTGGTAAAAACCGAATAGTGATTAGACAAAGGTGAAGACATCTCTTCATCCGAAAAAGATTATGTATGAATATAATGTCTTGATGAGAAAAGTCAAGAGATGATTATACTTTGATTAATAAAAATAGTCATAACTAAAAATTATGATAATTAGTTCAAGGCTTGTTATAATCTAATCATTCCAGAACTTAATTGGTTGCTTTAGTTTGAAATATTTCTAGCTAAAACTGTAAAAAGCATAATAAATAAATTTCAGTGGAAAAATCATTTTTCTTAATCGTAAAATAAATGTGAAAAAATTTCATTTGTTTGTGTAGGGTCTGCAAAAATGCTTTTGGATAACAAATGGACGTCATGAAGATGGTTTACAAACAAGTTATTGTTCAGATATTTACTTACGCTTCAAGAGTATGGGGAATGTCTGTCAGCAGGAAAATAATTTGTAAGCAGTTAAGAGTCCAGAGAAGATTTCTCCTTGGGATTGTGTGTAGTTGTAAGACCATTAGTTAACCTTTTTGTACTGTCTGGTTTGTCACCAATTGATTACGAAATTATAAATTATAAAAATATAGGGATTTTATAGTTAATTGTGTTGTCACGAATTTCTTAAATGGTAAACTTTCTTTATCTTCTCTTCCACATCCTTGTAGACTTTCAATCCCTGTTATATATTACGCTGAAAGTAATAAATGAATGTAGATATCGGTGGTTTACTGACGGAAGTAAAATTAATAATAAGTTGGACTGGCATTTGTTTATGAAAACACTATTGAAATTGCCTTTAAACAATATCGTCTACGCGATGAGTATTCTATCTTTCAAGCAGAGCTTTTGAGCTTAAATCTTGTAACTCAGTATATCCAGAGACTGTAGATCTTCCACCTCACAGAAATACCTGGTCTGCAGTGATTCTTTGTCCTCGTTACAAATTCTTCAGGAAATCAGTAACTTAGAGAAACTTGTTGGGGAAACACAAACTTAAAAGCATGACAATATTAAAATTGACTTTGCTCATGTTCTTGGGCATTATGGGAACATAGGCAACCAAAGAGCTGACTGTCTAAACTTGCTCCGTGGCTTGATATTTGTTTGGAAATGACGCCCCCAAATATCATGGCGGAAGCCAAATACCATAAACATATACAAATGGCTTGGAACACCGGGTCCTTGAAGCCGCCGAATATCCCCTTCAATCTGCGATGGAACTGCACCTCATTTGACGACGTCATCATTCCACTGGCATGCCGTGATTAAGGCTCAATGGACAAGAAAATTTTTTCCCATTATCCCTCTTAGACTTCAAAATAAACATTTCCACTCTAATTTTAAAGTAACTCAAGTTTTTGAGTGGGCATAGCAATTTTAATAGTAGTTCATTTCGATTTGAATTTACAGTTAGTGGGTTTGTGCTTGTGGTAATCGAGAGCATAATCCAGAACATTTGCTACTGCATCGTCCTGGTTTCTCCCAGCAGAGAATGGTGTTACAAAATAGGCTGAGATTGGTCTCCTGTTCTTTATAAACTTCTCAAATGATAAGTAGTATTTATTGATTTTGAGAATTTTATTTTAGAATATGGGGCCTAATTTGTCTTGTATTTTTTTGTTTTTAACTAATTATCTTGTACTTTGCCTTGTATTTGTTAACTACTTATATTATACTTTGCCTTGTATTTATTGTTGTAATTTTTAACACTTTATCTTGGATCTGTTTTTATTATTTTTTTATATTTCTTTATATTTTAATGGCTAACTATTAATTTAGTATTGTTTCAGAAATATTTGTTTTGTGATTTTAACTTACTTCTGTAAGCTTTGTGGTATATCTGTGGAATACAAGGTAGGAACACAATGTTTTTGTAAGTTTATAATACATTAAAAAAAATAAAAACTTCGACCATTACGGCATCACAAACAGAAACAGGATCATCTTTTCTCCGACGGAGCCTTTGCCAAAAACCTACGATCAATTTCCGCCAGTCTAATGTCCTCCGACGGATCCACGCAAAACTGTAACTAAAACAAGTGGACCCTTGATCAACCTTGCTTCTTCTGACGATCCCGCACTAATTCACACGACTACTAAGGCATCAAATTCGGGACCATCCTTTCCTCTAAAGGACCTTCATTCAGATCTGCCTCCTCCATCCTTTGTGACGGCTGGGTTTATTTATCACCTCTATTTATATCCATTTCCTCAAAAAAATTAATCAATTAGTGACTTCAAAAAATTTCCGGGAGTTTCTTTCTCACACGAGATTAGGAATTAAAGATTAAGAATTGTGTCAGGAGTCTCTCCCTCACAAATCCCCCAAAATCAGAAGTATTTCGTCTTAAAAGCTTTACTTCAACAAGACAATAATTTCACAAGTAAAAGATTTAAACTTTTGAAGCTGTGAAAAAGAAATGCAATTAAAAAAATTGCTAATTCTCCTAATTGGAAACATCTTTTTTTCCAGTAATAGAAAACTTATTCTGCCATTAAAGTAACATTAAAGAAGAAGAAAGAGTTGAATCAAGATGACAATCGCCTCTTCCTTCCTTTCTCCATTTGTTGTTGGTCATCTGCGCGAACAAAGCCGCTCAGAAAGCGGTTCATTATTTTTGGCTGGGTCATAACTTGAGTCTATCGTCACAGTAGTCTGCCATCTTTACTTTTTAATGTAGCAATAAAGTACTTTGTATCCGCCCCCGTTCGAGCACTCAGGTAAAGAGGATCTCGAGAGCCGGTCCTATTTACGACTGAACTTTGACCCAAAGAAATAAATCCAGACCCGGGATTTTTACAGCGACGGAGAATAGGGTGATTGTCATTACACCACCAACAAATCTGCATAATGTAACTGAATACTTGGCAACGTAATTATTTAAGGAGGGAAAAAAGTTTCACTGCAAATCCTCAGAGAATGTTCGAAGCGATGGAAAAGGCTGTTTATTATCGTGTTTTTTCTTTTTTAGTTGTTTTATATTCTAAAATAGATTGAGTCAGAAGCTAATAGAAAACTTTATTCGGGTATTTATAGATAAAGTAACGAATATAACTTAGAAATTACTTTCTCACTAAACATATACAGTCAGACCTCGATATAAGGTCACCCCTTGGGATCTCGCGAAAGTGACAATATAAGCGGGTTGACCTTACAACCGATTCATGCGCATTTGTCAATAAATAAGCATTATATAAATACAGTATAATTCTTTGTAAAATTTAATACATATAAAAATATCAGTTTATTAGGTTATAGCTTTTTAATTTAGTTGAACCAATTAAAATTAATGGAATCAGAAAGAAATTATTTAAAAAAAAATTTAATTCGGAATAAAGTTGTATACAAATCGTACTACAGTAGTATGCTCAAGCAAAGTACTGATGCACAACTGACCTTACTTAAAATAATCAATAATACAGGACGGTCGCGATTTTGGTTTCATCTTTTGTACAACGTTTTCTAAGTTTTGTAGTTTCTGAAAATGTTCTTCAGCTCCCTCATGGCTCGTAAAAAAAAGTCTTACAACATTTACTGCTCTGAGCGCTTCTGCTTGTGTCACCGCTTCACTTTCAGTATCACTGTCGTTATCCTAACTTTCTACTGCATTGGAATCTGAAACTTGCGAAACAATTTCGGAAATCGAAGCTTGAGAAGTGGTAGCAATTTCATCATCAATTCTCACATATTCACTTTCCCCTTCTACAGCACAGCCGCGATTTCTGAGATCTTGTATTAACACAGGTAAAGGAATATCGTCTTCATCACCTTTTTTTCCTAGAATTTGAGGGGATGAAGTGCTTTGTGAAAAAGTTATCCCCTCCGTCAGTAGGAGAAATGACACCGATAAAAGATCGTACCCAAGGAAAATTTCTTGGAATTGAATCAGCGTGGCACTGAAATCACAGACAAAAGTGACCTTATATGCAATAACGGTATTTAAGACCTGACCATATAACCGATAATCCATATCATAGAATTCCTATTCAATGAGCCGGGACTTTAGAAAAGTGACCTTATATGCGGGATGCCCTTATATGCGGGTGACCTTATATCGAGGTCTGACTGTAATTAAAAATATTTTAGGTAAGTTCAAAAAAAAATTTTAACAAAATATCATCTCATTGTGTTAGTCCATTGTCTTTTAAAAAAACAAGAAGTAAGTATAATTTTGTGCTAAAGCATAAATTTAAGGACGACCCATAATAACAATAAAAATTAAAATAAAAATAATAATAATAATAATAATAATTAAAAAAAATACAATAGCGTAAGGAA
>JAFIDM010000001.1:81876881-81920859 GCA_023159025.1 Thereuonema tuberculata | reverse complement strand
GTACAGTTGGTTTACTATCTCAGGGTTATTCTGGACGAAATGTGATTCTCGTCCCCCTTCTTCAATTTCCTAGCCTCGCCCTGACATTGTCAGATAGGGCTAGCTCATGGTCCAATATTGACCGTTGTCGATTAAAGAAGAAGAAGTACAGTTGGCATTTGTGATACGTTTTTGTTTGTTTATGTACGGTAATCACTGTGCATTGCTGTAATTACTTTTGTTGTAATAGTTCTTGTCTGGTTCTGATGTGAATGAATGTCATGTTTAGTGAATTCCCTGAACTCTTTCCTTTTTTTCCACAGATTACAGAAATTAAGTCCTTGCAGGTTGAAATGGACATATCAACGGTACAATGAGTTAAAAGTATATTAAACTTCTGAATAGATGTTAACAACTACAGAAGAGCTTCAACCAAATCGGAATGGAGTGTGACGACTAATATCACGAGAAAGATCAATGAATGAATCTATTTTTTTGCTATCGTTTCTTATTAACTATAAGGATTTCGCTTCACTAGCTATATTTCTTCAAATGGTCGTTTTCATTTACTTATCATTGGAATATCAAGGAAGACTTTCCGTTCTTAATATATTGTCAGTCCCCTGAAGTTTTAATGGGTCTTTCACTTCATCATCTGTTAGAAATGACAGAATTTCACAGTCTCTTACAACTAACATTATTATTCTTGTTTTTCAGGAAATAATTAAAGTAAGACTGATGAGAATTCCGGGCGAATGCAGAAACATACGAATAATAATAAGAGAAACAAAGCATCTTAACTTTGAAATTTGCAAAGTAAGTCCATGTACAGAAATAGTTACGATTTAGTAGTTAACAAGAAGTTCCTAAAAGAACGTGAAGACCATTTCCTTGTAAAAAATATCGAATATCGTGAGATTTTGTTCTCAACCAATCTTAGTAACAAGCTCCATGGTTTCTTTACTGACCATTCACATTACTTTAACATCTGCCTGCAAACATCCTCAAAACGTTTAGAATAAATACACGAAGTTTTGTTGTATTGTGTCCTGTTTTAAGTTAAAACAAATATCAGGATTAAGTTAAAAATCAACGACTAAATTACAGAAGCAAATTAACTTTTTATAGCTTATTCATTTATTCAAGTCCATTAAACGTGGTTTCTAAATCATTTTTATCTTTTCCTAAGGACAGTCAGTGAATCCGATTAAGAAATTAAAGGTGAATCAGGGATAGGAATCTAAGTTTAACCAACTTACAAAAAAAACAACTGGTTAAATGTCATTTCTTTCATTGTTAATAAATTTAGTATAAATATATAGTATATAAATCAAATTCTGAATTTTATATATTTCTTTATATCTGCGGAATTTTGTTGCCGTTGATAAAATCCGACTCCGCATGACAGTTCAAATTTTTTTGAGAAATAATTATATTTAGTCTAAGTTTAATAAATCTTCAAGCGGAATTCATTGAAAGAGACCAGAGGATATTGCATCAAATTTAAAGTGATCAAATTTAAACCGAAACAATTTATAATTACTAAATTTAGTTTATTGATATTGGCCTAATAAGATTATTTTTATTCTAAATCCAAAATATACCGTTTACAAAATCCCCAAATAAAAATGTGGATTTCATTTTTTTTTTTTGGTTGAGGAATTGAATTTTTTTTATTTATTTATTTGCTTATTTCTTTATGTAATCACGAATGAAATCGTTTCCATTGTTTACTCAGCGAAATTTTAGATCATTTAATTTTAATTCTATACTTTCCATAAAAATCATTGATCCTAATTAGCATTTTTTTTTCTTTATCTATGTAACTCTTTAATGACATTTAATTCGATTTCTAATATAGAAAAAGAATATGAAATTATTGAAAAGTACAGTAACATTTTTTTCTTTTATCCTCCTTTCCTAATAAATTCCAAACTATTTCTCTGTCTTTTGTTATGTGATTCATTTCTAAGTTTTGCAAAATATTTAATGATAAATACACCAATAACCTATTTCCCAAACACAAAATCAACATAGGAACTGTTGAAGACACCTGACGACTGCCGAGGGAAATTGAATGCACTGTTGCCAACAATGATACATTGTTGCTAAATAGGAACCTTTTTACTTTACGCTCGCTTGCGTTTTGTTTGGAAATGTTATTGATTCCGTTATGGGATCATTCGAACGGACGTAAGTCGAGGGATAACTGGAATTAAAACCTCGATTATTAGACTTTCGAGGTCTCTCTTAACCGAGTCGGTCTTTTTATTAAAATGAAAATAACAAAGAGTTGACTCTGAAGGGATCTCAGATAAACAGAGTTCTGTTTTATTCCAACTCATGTAAGACGTTTTTTCCTCTTTACTCTTTTCACAAAATAATATAAGGTTTCCAATGTCTAAGAATTGCCTTTCTGTGAAAACCTAGCAAATCAAATCATGTCATTCCAGTGATTCTCTTCAATAACCTACAAATATAAGCTTCACCAAAACAACGACCAATTTTTAGACATTTTTCCCGACAATTTGACTGAAAAATTCTTGAACTCGGAAAATAAAACTTTGTTTCTTTATCATGAAGTAAGGATTTCTCATTCAATGCCAAAATTCAAAAAAGAAAAAAAAAAACAACCTCAAACGGTTTCATCTAAGTTTCTGATAATATTATTTTTCCATTCTTTAATTTCTTAGCATTGCTTTTACAGTTTGCCACTTTTTCATTTGATGCCGAGTGTCATATTTGCTGTAGCCATTCCTTCCTCATTCACCTATTTCATTCATTCATCTCATTCATTCTTCCTTGGCTAACATCTATCTTTTCAACAACCACCATTGTGTTGCGTTGCATTTCATTTCGTCACAAGGATGACGTGTGCCGCCATGATCACGTGCCGCCGCGTGCAGTTTTCATTGTTGAGAGCAAATAAAGAAGTCTCCTCGCTACAACGAAATTCAAATAATAAATGCTCCCTACCACCACTGAACAGCGTAAATCGGACGGAGAACAGATTCACAGGAAATCTAAGCAGTAAAGTCTTCCATCCAAGATTATTTATACAAAGTTACTTATATATATAAGTTAGTTATACAAAGTTACTTATATAATTTTAAGTATTATAAATAAAATAAGGATGAATTAAATTTCATTAAGACAGGTTTTTATTCAAAGAAAAAAAATGCTGTAGATAATCTTTTTTTTATTATTATTGTTTTTTAAAATAAGTAAACTTTAAATAGAATTTTACAAATTAATTTAATTAAATTTTAATTTAAAATATATCAAATTATTATTATTTATTTTAAATATTTAACTAAGAAATAAATCAGGCTTCTAAACTATCACTATCAATGATTAATATTTACCTAACGAATAGAATTTCCCAAAAAAACAAAAATGTAAGTAAGAATAAATTGGCAAGACCTATTTAAAAAAATTAAAAACAAATTTATCTTGTCTCTATTTTTTTTTTTTATTTAACTCAAGAAGACATTTTTCTCAATAAGAAAAAAAAAAAAGCTCTGAAGATTTTTCTAAGTTGTGATTTTGTTGACATAAATGAAGCTCAATAACATTAATAATAATAATTATTTCTGTATATAAGCGAAAATGTTTGTATTTCTGATGAAATGTGAAGTTTCTATTTTTTTTCCTTCCTCACATTCCACTGAAAAGATGAAGCAACTGACGCCCACTCATCTGGTATCTGTTGCCGCCCAGATAGTTGTTAGCACAAAGTTCCAAATACATTGAAGGGAAGAAAAATAAAAGTGTGAGACAGAGAGAATTTCCAACCCATTGTAGCAAATATAAATTGATGGAAAGTGGGTGCCGATTTTCACTTGTCGCTGCCAATTCCCTGGCCGTTGTTGGCCAGGGGAGGCGTACACGTCCACCTCCAAGGCTGCCATTGGCGTTCGTGTCGGCGACGGCTCGCCCTCCTCCATCTCCATTGGACTCGGCGACCGTTGTTAACTCTTGTTTGCACCTTCTTCTTCGCCTGCCCCTCCTGCTCACCTTTTCGGCTTTCGTCGCCCCTCTTCCACTCCACCCCCTCACCCCCTCGCGGAACCCCAAGGTCCGAGCTGTACCGCCATATGCCTCCTTGTCGCCGGTAAGAAGGCGACCGCCTTATATTAGCCCCTCATCTCGGCATCTGGAATACCACGTGCATTCAACCAAAATATCAGCACCCTCATAGGCTCCACGCACTCTTTTTATAATACTTTTCTTTTAACATTATAAAAAATCGGGATATAAAGATTAAATAACAATTCCAGATCAACGTCTTAAAAATTCCGTGATGAACTTTTAATAATTTTTGACGTTTGAGGATCAAAACCAAACAAAGAAAAAAAATTAAAAGTAATTATTATTTTTTTTTTACTGTTTTTAAAAAGAATTTTATTTTTTAATGAAATGAGCCTAAAATCTAATAAAGAACAAGAGGTATTCAGTTGGTGAGTTATTTCAAATTCGATTTTATTAAGTAAATTTTTGAAATACATGTAAATGTTTAGCTTATTTTTTTGCTCTTAATTACAAATTAATTCTGGATATTCAGTAGATATTAATTTACAATTGATTAATTTCAAAGTTTTTGTGTATATTCTTTTTGCCTGGAATTATTGTGTATTGAGATATTATTTTTAATTAACTTACTTCAATTAAATTATATTAAAAAAAAAATAAGCTGACTTCTAAAAGATTTATTATGATTTTAAGGTTAATAGAGCTATTTTTAACTATTACTATTTTACTAATTGGTTATGCCATTTTGCGCAATAGCTTTCAGTTGTTCCACGTGAATCGCTAAATTATCCAATTCTGTTGTGATTTTCAGTCATGTCGAAATTTAGTCATCACCGTCGGCGGCTACCGAGTTGGGGAACCGCGTGTACCTAGTCTCTACACGACCTCCACACCGCTAACACCCGATTGCTCATCAACAGCACATCACTTAGCGCCAGACTGGTACAGTCCAAAGAATCACCGCCGACCAGTGGCAAGATGCTGCCTTCTGCCAGGCCCCAACAGCGGCCGGCACAGAACGCCACCCCGTGATCGTTAACACCGCTAAAACAAGCCGACCCAACCGGTGGCGAGATGCTCGTCTCTCCGATGGTATATCGTACTCTCCTCGGCCGAACTCTGCTTCTGTGCTCCGTGTGTCTCATGGTGCTAACGCAAGGACCTGCCGTCCAGGCACGCAAAGGCAGGGGATCCAAGTGGTGGTAAGAGACTTTTCATTAAAAATTTGTGTCGATGGTCAGGGGTAGTTTGCTTGTGTTTTTTTTTTTTTTTTGCTTTTGTTTTTGGTTTATTAATTTTTTGTGTAAGGAAAGGAATATTTGAAGTCTGTGAAACTAAAATTTAGAATTAAAATGTATTTGTTTTAGGATTTTAATTTTTTTTTTCATTTTTAATAAAGTTTAAGACGTTTTTAATCAAATTCCCTATTGAATTTCATGGGGTTTTTTTTTGTTTTTTTCCCATGGTTTTTTTTTTTTTTACTTGCAAAAACTCCTAATTTTTATTAACACTTTTTACTTAATATTTACTTACATTTAATATATCTCTACAAAAATAAACTTATCCTACGAATAGTTATTGTTGAAACCAATAAAAATTAATGTGTTGGAGTTTCTTTTTTCTTTTTTTTTTTTTCATATTATGCCAAAGGAAATGAAAATTCTGTAATGAAATACAAATTCAGTAATTTAATTTATTTTTTTTACTGTTTCCGTTATTATTTCCTCTTTACATGAATTTCTTAGTATTTAATGTTGTTTTGTTTTTATTTCTTTTCCAAAATTGTTTAGAGCTATTCAAGTTTAGAATTTGCTTCTTTTTTTTTTTATAGTTAGAACATATACTGATTGCGAATATACTAAATTTAATAAATACTTATTCGGTTCATTTAGAATATTATCATAGATTTTAATATATCATTTTAATTTTCATTAAATCTCTCGCCTTAGTTGTAGAATTTTGCTAAATTTATTTTCAACTTCAAGTTTCTAAGTATAGTTATTTATAATTTATGAAATGAAAAGGAATGAATATTGGAGATCTTATCAAAGGCTAAAATATTGTCTCTGAAGTTAACAATTGGAATTCTTTTATTTCTCCGAAATTGTTTGGGAATTTGTACTGAAAACATATTATCTAGAAACAAGTTCTTAATTAACTATATTCTATTTCCAATCCAAAGACCTAGGAAAAGCCATCCTTAATTATTATGTTTCTATGATAGCATATTGTTTTCCAAGAACTTTTTGACCTGTTTTTCCTAATGAATCTCATTCTATCCAAGTTATTATCTTCCGATATTCCTAATTTTTGGCCCTTAGTAAATATTTCTACAGTCTATTTGTTTCAGTCTATTCTCTGCAAAATCTAATAGTTTTACTTTATATATTTTCTGCAAGGAAGGTGGAGGGGGGGGGGCAATGTATTTGAATTGCTCATATTTATCACATTCTTGAATTAATTGACATTCACAGAATCTGATGTTAAATGTTAAATTGTAATAATCAATATTACGTTTCTATACAATCACAAAAAATTAAATATGTATCGTTATTAAGAATTTCCTCTTGAACGAGTCACCGGTCCTATTTTATGTTTTATAAACCAATTAAAAGTCAATTGACACAGAATAAAAAACTGTCAAAAGCACTTCTAATATTCAATGAAGAAAATCGAATGCATTTATTATGCATAAAATTAAAAGTCATTTCTTCAAATATCTCCAAATTTCTTCAATTGCTTTTATTACCCATTTCAGTTTGTCTTCATTTTGTTTCTATTCTCTGTTTGCTCTAATTAGAATTATTAGTAATCCAGTTACAAATAAACATAGCAATAACATTCTAAATAAACCAAATGAAACATAAAAGCACTAATAAACATTTGTATCTGCAACCATTCCAACTGTTTAATATAACTTGCTTTTTTTTTTTTTACTTTTCCCGTTAATTCTGAGGCTAATTGAATCTTTCTTTGCTGCATTTCATTCCTTTTTTTTCTTCTGAATGTTTTCCTGTGTTCACTGTAACTTAATTTTCCTTAGGAGCTTTTCAATTGGTTTTTCAGTCGATTGAAATCAGTTTGGATCAATTGGAAACAAATTGTTTTACTAATTTTCAGTTCTATTAAAAAAAGCATCATTTTAGACAAAACTATTATTTCAAACTCTTTGGATGGTTTCGTTCGTTTTCTCTAAAACACTTTTGTTTTCTTGCCATTTCTAGAAAAATAATGAAATTTATTATTTATTTATTATTTTGGATTCTGTTTAAATTCAGTTTTTTGTTATTGAAAAAGTTTCTAAAATGAAGAAAAAGAAAAGGAAAAAGAAATCTCTTAAGAATCCATAAGAAAAGGAGCTCCAATATTTTCTTATCTGTAATTTAATAGGAAATTTAATCAATTGTTTCATAAAAAATAATTCCCAAATACATTTTTCAAGAAATTCTTGATTAAATGGCAATTTTATAACTTAAATTACTTTTTTAAAGTTATTAAGATTACAAATACAATCCTGGAGAAGATCAAATATGGGAAGAAAATATAAATAGCAGACCTTTTTTGTTTTGATTCATATTAATTATGATTCAACTGAATCTCTTAAAAGTTCTTTAGTCAAAATCTTTCTCTTTTTTTCGCTACTATTTCCAAGGCATTTTCAGTTAGCAATTGATGATCAACAGTTACAACTCAGATAAGAAAAGTAAAAAGTTCTGAAACGTAATAGAAACGTGCAATTAGTGTATTCTTTTTATTTTTGTTTGTTTTTTCCTCAGCATTTTCCAATTATCTATTCTCTCAATAATGTAACTGAATATTTTTTGAGCAGCAAAAGGTTCTTACAATTCTCCATAGTTTATACATGCAACTAAATTACTATTTCTTTCGTGGTGCCAATAATCAAAATAAATAAATAAATGAATGAATATGACATTTTATCTTACTCTTTAAGATTGGTTAAAAAAAAAAGCAGGAGGAAAAGGTTTCCAATGGAAAGAATAAATGTCGATCGATAGAAAAAAACAAAATGAATTGAAACATTCGAACATTCGTGAGGACAGACACAAAGTCCAATGATTATAAGAAACTATAATAAAAATTAAAAACAATTGCTTCTTTTATATATAGGCAGAAAACCTTTTTCTCCTATAGATAGGAGGTATCTCAGTGAATGAGCACCTTCCCAATTAACAAAAACATCTTCCCAATTTTTCTAATAACTTAATTTTAGATGTCTTTTTGATGAAACTTGATCTATTACTTCTTAACCACCAAATGATAATGAAAATTTATTGAACTTTTATTTTCTTAGTTCTGAAATTGTTGTTTAAAATAATAATGGTTTTTTTTTAATTAAGAATTTTATTCAGATGAAGTAAAAAAAAAAAAACATTTGATAACTTAACATTCGATGATTTCTTTTCTAATAAAAGATTTCCCAACTTTAATCTTTTTTAAAGAAATGTTTAATTTCAATAGTTAAAACTAAAAAGAAATTGATCAAATCCTATATTTCAAATTACTTAAGGGAAAGGCAGAACATTTCTATTTACGTCAAAACTCATCGGTTTGTGTCTAAAACAACTGAGATTCATTGATCCATACAGAACATCGGATTAGACTTTTTCTTTGTAATCCTTCTGTTAATCCATTGAAAAGACTTTTTAAAACCTGTAAGACACACAAATGGCAAATCCTGGTTTTCATGAGTGGAAGCCTTTATTTCAGAATTAAATTCACTTCTTGAGGAACCACCCTCGCTTAAGATCAGCTGCAAAACATTTTTGCCTGAAACAGTGACGAAGTTCTTTCATCCCAGTCTCCTTTTCTCTTCATCTTTGGAATTAAAAGAAAACGTTCGACTCTGTCGTTAATTTTTCTGTTTTAATAAGGACTCATAAACAACTTATTCGAACCGAAAGAGAAATCATTACATCTCTCTCTTTTTGCTTTATAAAGGAAAAAAAAAGAAAGAAAAATGGGTTTAAGGACTTCCTCTACAGAAATGAACACTGTAAGGATTCTTTTAAGAAGTTTTCAGTGATTCTAAAATAAGTCTTATTTATCACCTGAATCTAAGATAAACCAATAAATGTTGAATGTGAAATTCGAGGAATCTAATGTCTTTCTGATTCTTGGTCAATTCCAGCTACGAAGCTTTATTTTATTAAGTTACATATCTTAATTAAGCGACAAAAGGTGTTTCAACATCATTCAGAGTATTTTAAGTTGCCCTTTGTTAGAAGACTTAATAATCTAACAATCAATGTTAAACAGTTATTTATAATAGAAGTACTATTACTATCTTATTTGCTCCTGAAAATGAATCAGATTCTTAATTTAAAATTAATACTACATAGATTAATAAAGTTCTCTCTCTTTTCACGAATGGATTTTTTTTCTTTGTTTATGAAGAATTTGGAAAAGTTATCTTTTACTAACAGTCAACTGAATAAAAAAAAGATGAAATTAAATTTTGTGATAACTTCCAATTCGTAATCCAAAACCTAACGATATAGTAATATTATATAGGTATTATGCAGCCTCAGTGAACTTAATTCATGGATTTACAATAATAATATTGATTGATTTACTCTGTTACTAAATCCTTTTTTTATAGGAAAAGTAAAAGATTCTAGTGGAGTCTAAATCCAAGTGTAGTTCTGAGTCCCCTTTGCAAGAAACTATAGAAATCTTTCTCATCGCGCTAAGTACAAAGAAAATAATTAAGATAAAAGGAGGTAAATTATAAAGAATGTTTAATCTGATATTATTTATTATTTCAAGGAACAAAGTTACAAGGATTATGGGATACGCTTATCAAATATGTATTATAATTTTTTTTTTTTAAAAATAATATTATCCGGAAGAGTTTCCGCAGTTAAGTTTCTTCTTTAACAGAAGCTAACTTTTCAAAGCATCCTTGGAATAGCTGATGATAGAGGATGAAAACTGTTAGCATTATTTTCAAAGGCATTTTGAATGTAGTTGTAATACAATATTAATTCTGACTTTCATTTTATCCTTTTCAAAGTTTCCTGTTCAATGAAACTTTACTTTTCTAGAACTATCTGCTCCTTTGCAAATTGGCAAGTTTTTATTTGATAAAACCATGAATTACCAAATGGACGAAGTTGCTGATGGTAAAGCCTCCTATGGACTTAGATAGCTTTATGACAGCGAATTCAGGCGATTGAGTACCTAATGGAATGCAACACTCGTCTGATAAGCAGCCTGGCTCTTTTAGACGCTTGGTCTATCGGAAAGACGACCTTTTGTTCGACTAGACCGTTTTATCAGCGCTTCATTTTCGGAAAATTTATGATTTTAGCGTAAATTGTGCAGCGTTAGCGAGAGCTTGAAGCGGAACGCAATGTGTGGCTCTCGTGGTTTAACGATGACGTAAAAAAATGTCCGTCACACGACGAAAGAGGAGGAAATAATGGAAAAGCAGGTTTTATTAATAAGTAAGAAAGCTACATCCTTTCAAGATGATATAAAAATTTAGAAATAAAGACGTCTCCATTCTCAGGTTTATTAAGAATAGCAAATTTTAATTCGAAAAATTATTATTGTTATTATTCGTAGTAGTAGTAGTAGTATTTTTAATGTTACTTGTAATTTAGATAAAATTATCATCACCGACGCTTTCAAATTGTAGAAATTAATTCTAAAAATGTTTTAAAGGGTTTTTTTTTTTTCTGTAAAACGTCTTCATATTGATTAGAAATGTCCATTAAAATTAAAAAAAAAAAATACCAAAAAATTCTAATAATTAATACGATATGTTTTACAGTACATAAGTCCATGGATCAAGTTGATTTCTAGCGAAGGTAGTTGTCCGTAAGTCATAACAGAGCTCACATTAAATTGAAACTTTGTTGGAATTGACCAATCGCTACCATTCAACTTATATTTACTTGCTAAAGTGAAGGTGCTTATGTAGAGAAAAGTATAAATGTCTGAGCACAATCAAAATTATAGTTTCCTTTGTTCGTAGAATAAGCTTAAATTCCGATGTCAAAGTCAGTAACTGATTTCAAATAAGTTATTCCATGGAACAGAAAAGTAGATTAATACGAAATCCTTCGGTATTAATCTAACATTTTACCAATGACTTAAGGTTTGTTTTTCTCAGTTGATGTAAATAAATAAATAAGTAAGTAAATAAATAAATAAATAAGTTATTTTGCAAGATAAGTTATTTTGCACCTATTAGTTATCTAATTATAATGATAAATTACTTTTATTCGACTATGGGAATTACAAATGAGTCACTAACTCGCAGATATTTTAATACAGTAGTTTTTCTGCCCCTGGCCACCTTTAAGTTAATTTTTTTTTTGTATTGATTTTTTTGTTTTTTTCTTTCTAAATTTCCAGTCATTTCATTCTCTAACAGTTCAATTTCCCCACAAAAGACACCTGTGAAATATATAATTTTCGAGAAATATATAATCAGTTCCTCCTATGTAATATGTAATGGGTTGTATGAATGCAATCGTCGTCGTGAGACTCATACAAAATGCATAAAGCAATTTAAGCAAATTCAAACACTCCTAAGCTACCAATTACGTAATTACATCAGGTTTCGGGAAACTAATACGGACGGATTTATGTGGAACATAACAAACATTCAGTAGAGGATACGAAATCAAAAGTTGTGTCACAATGGAGTTCTACTCGTTTGTGTCAGGACAGACCAACCAACTGGCAAATGGTTTCCATTTTAAGAGTTTTTTCCGAAGTCAGCGTTCTTTTAATCAACTACTTCCAATTCAAGTTAAAGTTTGATGCAAATGATTCTTCAATTTCAGCGATTTTCTAATTCACTCAATTACTAAACTGAAATGAAATGATAGGTTTTGTTTAAACTTTTAAACCGAATAGTTAAGAAATGTTTATTAAATAACAAATAGAATTTAAATCAAAGCAAAAAGAAATTTCACAAACTAAATTTACCTTAAACTCAAATTTAAGACAATCATGAACGTTAGTCATTAGAAAAATACATTTTAAACAATAGTTAAATAGTAAATAGGGTTTGACTTTAAAAAGAAAAATGCTTTTAAAATTCAAACACCTAGTAAATTATTGACAATAATAAAAAAAAATTAATATTTTATTTTAATATACAATAATTTACAATTTTGCAGTTTCAAGAGTGAGAGAATAGAAATACTAATAGCAGTTCTTGTTCTTTGATAATTATTAAGGTTAATTGTTTTAATTATTAAGTTAATTTTTTCGCAGAGATACTCAATCTTTTTCGAGTCGTGAACATCTTTGAATATTTTATTTTTAACTCAAACCCTCGCATAGTAAAAAATAATACAACTGTTATAGGATTTCCTCGTCATTTGATGAAGACAATGTTACAGAAATTCTACTGCGAATCTTTTAAAACCGAAGGTTTCGCGAACACCAAACATAAGCCATTGCTTTATAGCAATTATTATTATTATTATAATTAAAAAGAAAAACAGAGTCTTGATCTGAAAGATAACAGAGGAATTTGAAAAAAAATCCTAGTTTGTTGTAATGAAACAGTAGATTGTTTGATAGAAAAAGAATGTCTCCAAAATATTAAAAGCAACGTTTTATAAGTGTTAAAAGCAATAAACTTTCAGATTCCATTTTAATTTGGAATAAATAAAGAAAGTCATTTGACTTCAAATAACTCAACTGTCAAGAAAACCATTCGATGCCTGTTATAATAAATCAATCACTTTTTCTTTTAAATAGCATATTTACCCAGAAGAAATATCCCCTGAGAAGTTTAAACAATATATTTAATGGTCAAATAAAACTTGTAAAAATAAATAAATAAAGTATTCAAAGAATTTATCATTGCTACCTTCTAGAACTAACAGTGGATTCTTACGGTACATGAACTTTCTAAAAACAAAACAAAAACTAGACAAAAAAAGGGACAAAATAGAGATTTTAGTTGCCAAGTGCCTTTTGTTCTGTCACCTGATCATCTGTTTACTTTGCTCATTCTCTTTTTCTAACTGTTTTATTCCATCTTGAGAATAGACGGTATTGTCTATCGTTGTTCTATGCCTTGTAAGGCCTCTCTTGTTTCTGTCAATATCTTGTTTGCCAACTGAAGTTGTTTGTAGAAAATTTAGTCAATTGCTTTTGTGTAAATCATATATTTAAGAGACTCTAGCGAAGAGTACGGTTCAAAAGAAATACACTGCTTTACCTACTAAAAGGAACTAGAATGCATTTTTCCAGATTAAAACAAAACAAAAAAAGTATTCTAAAATACAAGATGAAATTCTGCTCAGGAATCTTGCGTAGATGTATTTTAGTTCTTTTATTGTCTAATTCTTACATCCAAATGGCAGCTTAGTTATCACATATTATTGTAGGCAGATGTAGTCTATTGTCTTCAACTACCTTAATTACAAAACATAATTAGAATATAATTTTAAGTTAAAAGTCTAGCAGTCCATGTGTTACTAAAACAACTTACAAATTACTAATCCTGAAATTTTGTAGAGTTATAGGTTGATGATGTAATGGTAATAAAAATTATGTTTGTCGTTTTGATGGTAAATGAAATTATAAAGGTTAAAAACTACCAAGACAGGGGACTGAGTTATCACGTTAAATAAAAACTATTTGCATTAAAAAAAAGCTTATCGGTGTCTCTGGTTCAACTATTTTTGAGTCTTGTTATTTGCTATTCGAAAGTTGGCACCAAATAGTTTCTGTTCGAATTAAAAAACTGGATTAATTAATAGAAAGCCCCGATTTTGTTGTAAAGTCCCTTAATTGTTTTATAATTTCTCTGAATTGCTCATTAGTTTTCCATTAAATCAAGTAGCTAATGAGTTCCAATGGATTATTTAAAGCAATGTTTCTTGATTGAAATGGATTGAATTCTTAAATCAGACTATTTTAACTTTTGCTTCTCTGTTGAAGTTATTTAAAAAGTCAATTTTGTAAGAAGAATTGACTTTTTAAATGACTTCAAAAGAGAAGCAAAAGTTAAAATATTCTGATTTGAAAATTCAATCCATTTCAATCAAGAAACAGAATTTGAGTTGTTCCGGTTTTTTTTAATCCTTTAAAGTTGCATTTTAAAAAAGCAATAAAAAAACCGAAATTTCTCCAAATTTCTCAAAAATCTGCTGAACAATATCTCTATAATTCTAATGAATCATTAGGTTTAATAAAATTTGATTTACGATTTAATGTTGTTCCGTTTTTTATCAATTAAATTTTTTGAAATTAAAAAGAAAACAATTGTTATTTATTCGCCTTTCTGTTGTTAAAAATATGTGAAGTAAATACTGCATATACTAAATAGAAATCTGTGAGAAAAAACAGACAAACAGTTTTTTTAAATAGTTTTCATAATTTCAATGTTGTTTTGTTTCTTTTCATAGCTAAGTAACTAAAATTTTACTTTTATAACTTTTTAGTTAAACAACTTTTTTTTCTAAAATGTATCTGAACATCTTTCCAAAGGCATAAAATTTTGTTCTAAATTTTATTGCAATAATCAGTAATTAAGACTATTTCCGATTCCTACTCAGTTCATTGTTGAAAATATTTATACTATTAATTTTGTGGATGAAGGTTTTTTCATTTAGCCTTTTCTTTTATTTTCAAAATCCGAGCACTGAACTGGATCATCTGAAGATTAAATTGACTCAAAATAAACTGGGATAAGCCTTTTACTTCAACTGATTTTTGAACAATAATTGTTAATTTTTAATAAGATGGTGAATCTAAAGATGATGGATCTAAATACCGAAATAAACTTCCTATTGTTTCTGCTTCTATTCTCGTAGGATCCCGTTTGAAACTGGCTGAGCTTTTGCTAAAAAATCTGTCCATCTAGAAACTTGTTGCAAAGACACTAAGTTAAATAAAAGATTTTTTCAGAAGGTGAATTAATTAGACAATCAAGGAACATTATCTGTCACTTCCGTTAGGAAAGAGAGAAGAATAAATGATAAAACAAAAAGTATTTTCTTATTGCTTGGAATATTGAATTAATAATGATTACTATTAAGGAAAAAGAAATCAGAAAAGAATGCACAGCACATTCGAAATCTTAAGATAACAAACCAATTGAAGCAATAAAACAAGGAAGGTCGATTCCCCACGGAATAACACTAATTTTTGTAAAATGCTTCGATGCAGAAAATGAGATTAGGGACTGGTTTTATTGCTTTTGTCAATCTTATTTCTGACTGAAAGGGTGACCTTAGCGTTCCCTTAATTTTTACATCTTCAACAAGGTGTGAAAGGAGGGGTTGGGGAAAAGTCTTTCCACGTGAGAATCTGCCGACAGATACAATCGGACGTCTTGTTCTTGAACTTGAGGCTGCGTGTAGGTGGTCAGAGGAATGTGTCGGGCCTCCAGTCATTTAGCCGCAAATACAAAAGTAGTCATTGAATGTAACCCTTATTAATCACTCGTATATGAGCTACTTTACCTTCGGCCCCCCAAGGGTCCATCACAATACAATGATATCATTGTTAGACATCATTGCATCAGAGGAAGCAATTTCCATAGAAAGTATCTCCAATAGTTCGACGGACTATTGATAGTGTCATTTGCTTTCTATTTCTTAAACCTATCATTTCCTCCATAGTTTTTTTTATTAAGTGGCGAAGTAATTCTGCAAAGAATGAAACACGTCATTAAAGTATCAAATTAGTCAAATTCCAGCCTGTGATCACATCAAGCTTTAACTTATATTTTCATTTTATTTCTAACAGAATTAAAACACTTTCTTCGAGATCATTTTTTCTAAAAAAAAAAAATCTTTATCATGAGCTGAGTGTCATTTTTATGGATCTCTGTCTTCAGAGCTTAGAGTAATTTTGAAACACAGTAAAAAAAAATCACTGACTGGAGCCTTTAGTTGATACAAGTTTCAGCCAGAAACCTAACTATCCACCAGGTATCTGCGCAATAATAATAATAATAATAATAATAATAATAATAATAATAATACCACTTACGCACAACTGCAGAAGGCTGTGGTACTCAATACTACACGCACAGTTAGGAAATTTATGGACACAACCATACATCCCTAATCATTCTCGCACACGTCTTTACACTTGGCAGTATGTGCTTTGGTCCTTGACCCGCCATATTGTTTTTTGCTGGGGAAACCCAAGGTTTGAAACATACAAACATAATAATAATAATTATTATTATTATTATTATTATTATTATTATTATTCTGTATAAAGAATAATATGTATTTAAAAATTCCCGAATATCATAATTTCTTCAGAAATAAAAAAAAAAATATTTTTTTTAAGCAATCACTGCAAAAAGAACATTTGAAAATTTGTTTGGAAGAAGAACAGAAGACAATTTATAAAGATTTTTTTTTCTTTCCAGTTGCGTTGTTACTTTTAAAAGATAAAATTCATTTAAATACTAGAGCTTACTCGTATTGTCTTTTAATAAGATTAATAATCATGGGCATATATAGGGGAGGTCGAGGGGTTTTTGCAGTCTCCCCCCAAATCTGGAAATATGTACATAATAACACTATTTCTTTCTTTCTTTTTTTTTGCTTTTGTTCGACGGAAAGTTAAAGGGATCGCGATGCGTCCAAATTTTTTTTTTTTTTTAGTTGTTGGTGGTGAGTTTCCTAACTTCCTCTCCCCCCTTCTGAAACAAAATCCTATATATGTCTCTGATAATAATAATAATAATAGATTACTATAAATCCTATAGTAATAATGATATGATGATGATGATATATTTTCCTGTTGTTCCTTCGCTATACCATCATACGGGTCCTCATTTAATACGACTATTACAAAAGCAAATTCCTCTACATATAAGGAATCAGTCATTGTGTGGGCGGTTGAACCACATCCCTTAAAAAAAGTGATTCCTAGGTGTTGAAGACGCTCTGACATTTAACAAGTTCCGGAAAAACAGAGGGAATCTAATGGAAGGATAATAAATAATACGATTAAATAAAAAAAAAAAGCCCAGCCCTGATCGTCAGCTTCCTTCACCTAAGTTGTAATTTAAATTGTTGAACCTATGATATCAGATCCATGTTCAAGATAAAAAATATATACCAGCAGAATATCAAAGGTAAAATTGGGTAGATTTTTTTTTTTTTTTTTTTTTTTTTTTTTTTTTTAAGAACGTAAAGGTCATCAAAAAAAATGTTAAAATAATTGAAGCACTAAAAAAGTGTATAAAGAACGAATTCCAAGAGACGTACTACAACTATTTCTTTCAACTCCTATTCCACAACTCTTCTATTATATTGCTTAATTGCATTATTAAGGAAACATCGAATCTATTTGTATCGTTAAATCTTTGCATCAGCTCAGAATAATGAAATTATTTTCTAAGGAACTACATTATGATTCTGAATTGTAATTTTATTAGAAATTGAGTAAAAGTTAATTATGATTAATCAGACCCTCATTATTATCAATGCTCTGCGTAATGGAGATTTAAGAGATTTAAATAGAAAACTATTTACCTTTTTTGTTTTTTTTATTGTTTTGACGTTAATATTTCTATCTATTTTTGTCTTCCATTTCTACTCTACATCATCTGAACTATTGTAACCTCTAATGCTGTGATTCTTAGCAATCACATTCTTTTGATAGGTAACTATTCATTTAATGGCGAACCAATTACATCTAGCAGCAACAGCAGAATTTAAACGAAATGAAATAAGATGTAATAAAAGAATACTTAACAATTCATTAAAATATCAATTAGTTATTTTTTTACTTTATTTGTTACGGAAAAATCACATTATTTTATTCTTGGTTGGTTTTTAATCGTAGCCCATAAAAGATAAATTAGCAAATGTAATTGTATCAATTGTAATTTCTCCACTTGTAAAACTAGAAGATTCAGTCAAGTCTCCTTAGGCTACAAGAGTTCCAATTTTCCCTTTTACAGAAATTAAGAAAATATCACATCAAATGAAGAAAAAGACATTTTATATTCTGCAAAAGAACTTTGCAAAAAATTTAGATTCAACAAAAATAAAATAAAACAGAATTTCAGAGAGAGTAAGGTAAAAAACAAAACCATTACAATTTGGTTCTTGTGTGTCTTCCTGGAGACATCTGATACCGGGGAATTGCTTAGTTTTAACATTTTAGAAATTTTATTTATAAGAAAAAAAAAAAAATGTAGAAGAATTTTGTAAATTGATTCTTTTATTCACTATTTGTTCTTTGTAGGACTCTCGCCAAGGCCGGGGAGCCCAATAACCTTGTGGACAATTCCATTCGGAGTGGACCGTTTGGAAGCTATGTGGATCCGATTCTGAGTTCGCTTTTAACGCGGCGTCAGAGGCGATTGGTCCGGGAGAACCCCGGTTCCCTGACGGCCATTGCCAAAGGGGTCAAGGTAGCGATAGGAGAATGTAAACACCAGTTCGCTAATAGACGGTGGAACTGTCCCACTACGGACTTCATGAGAGGCAGGTCCGTGTTTGGTAAAATAGTCGACAGAGGTGAGTACTTCCATCATCACATTCTTCTATTCGGTTTTTTTTTTTTTTGTTTTGTTTGGAGGGGAAAGGGAGAAGGGATAAATGAATAAAAAAGAAACATGGGTGGTGCTACAAGGGATTTAATGTTTCGATCTTGAAAGAATTGAATTCACTTAAGGGACAACCCCTTGATTCAATTATATTTAGATACTTAAAAATATCTGAAACAATTATATATCTAGAAAGGTCAAAGGATCAGATTTATTTATTTATTTATTTATTACTTCTCAAAAAAAACAATTTTGTCTTTAGAAAATTTCTTTTTCAATTTTTTTCCAATCAAATACTGAAGTCTTATAGATAAATCTTTTGTGTAGTTGTTTCAACTGAAGCAGAATTAGAATTTCATCTTTCATAATTTTTTTTTTTTTTGGAGTAGTAACTTTTGTAACAAAGTAATATTTAGTGAAACACTTAAAACTTTTTTTATTTTATGAGTTTCGCTTAAAAAACAAAACAAAATCACATTAACAAACAAACAAGTCTTGCAATGAAGGATACAAGAAATAAATCTATATAAGCTATTTTTATCCTGCAAAAGAAAACTTCAGAAAAATTAAGTTCAGTGAAAGAAAACAAACAACCAACAAACAATCTTACGGTAAAAATACAAATTAGGACACAGTTAACAAATTCTAAATTTTTTACAAAATAATCATAAAACTAAACAAAGACATGTTCTCGATAGAAGAAAAATGTCCAAAACACTTTTGATCTATCAAAAGTATCAAAATCCAAGACTTAATTCTCTAGTAATAACAGACAAAAATGCAATAACTATTTTGTTTTGGACAAAATAATAAAAATAAAAAAATTCTCAAATGAATCAAAAAGTGTCTTTCTTTTGACAAATATATATCATATATATTTATTATTTGTAAATTATAAGTTTACAATAAGTTTAATAAATTCAATTGTATCTGATATAACAAAATAATATTTATAATATGATAACTGTAGGTAATAAATGTATATAGTAAATTTTAAAAAAAAATTATCAATGAATAAATCTTTATCTGATATCTCAAAGCAAAATAGTTAATAATACTTTTTTTTATATAAACTATATTAATAGACAAAATCTTAAAGTCATAGGTAAAGAATCGAGCACAGGAAGACTATCTTTTTTTTTTTATTTTGTAATTTATTCTTTCTCAAAAGATAAGAAAAAAAAAAGGTTGTTGTTCAACTCAGTTAGGCAATGCTTTTACTTGTGCTGTTCTGGGATTCGTCATCTAAATTCATCTGACGAATATAAACACAACCGGAATTCGAAGAACCTCACCTTCAGGCGCGAAAACGGTATATCAATAAAAAAAAAAAAAAGGCGGGCGAGTCAATTGGGATGACGAAATTAGGGGATAGCAAACAGGAGTGTGAAACGGAAGTGGAGAGAGAGTAATTATGTGCCATTTTTCTAACCTTACTCTCCACCCAAATCCTCGTTCTAGCGAATTAAGCAATTTCAATGAAGATTTCTTCATTAGTTGACGGTGATAGATGGACTTATAAGAAGAAAAAAGTCTTTTCACACACCTCGGATTTAAATTGAATTCAATGAAAGAAATAAGAACAAAAAACTGATCTAAGAATAAAAACATTTTTTAATAAAGTATAATTGAAAACTTTAAGGAGGAGTCTTTGATTACATCAGGCATTTCTATGTTCATGAATTCCCGATAGTAGCTTTGAATGCTTTTTTTGGAAATGAATGATTTTTGTAGTAAAGTGTTAAAAAAAAATCAATGGTCGTTTCCTCTTTATTTTATGAAACCAACTGGATTTCTAAGAAATAAACAAGTGATGTATTTTTATATGAATATAATTTTTCAATATAATTTTGAAGTTTTTCTTTTCTGGAAGTTTTAAAACTAGTGTATGTTAAATATTCCTTAGAAATATATTAAATATTCTTTCAGTTTTCCCTTCTAATTTAAATGTATAATATTAAGGATGTAATGATAAGGAATATTTAATATACACTAGATTTAAAATTGCCAGAAAAGAAAAACTTCCACATTAGAGTCAATCTCTAGCGACGTGGTTTCATTCACTCCCTCTTTCCGAAGGAGGGGACGGTTTCATTGGAATCTTACTCAAGTATCTTCTCAGTACAAAAGCGATTTAGTCTTAAATGGAATCGAACCAACGACAAACCAATCACACTATCATCACAGTTTGTAGAAATTTGTTGAACATAAGCAATTAAAAAGATAACACCCTTTTTTAATAAGTAATATACAAAGTGTATTTTAATTTATTCTATGTAAATCATTTAACGTGTTTCGGATTCATAAATTAGAAGATGAAGATTTACGCGAACACACAATTGAACTGTTTCCAGAGATTGAATGAAAATATAGTGAAAACTCGATTAACCGTAATCGTCGGGACCGGGACTGTGACGGTTAACCGAATAGACGGATAATAGAAATTTCGCAATAAACATGGTACAGCAACGAAATTTCAATTCTGGTTTGGGACGAAAGGCAAACAATAAATTAATACAAAGAAAAATCTATCGGTAACAAATAGATATCGTCAAATACCAAACAAATAATAATAATAATAATAATAATAATAGAAACATAAAACAGTAACAGAACAATAATAGAAGGTTTATATGTTAAAGCTGTAATTAGTAATCTTCTGTTTCTTTGATGTTCGATCTTTTTTCGTGGTAATGTCCCGTATATTATGGAGATTGTAGGTTTTCCGAACATGACGGATAACAGAGAGTGACGGTTTAAAGAGTGACGGTTAATCGAGTTTTCACTGTAAATGTTTCCATTTCTCTAAAACTCTTCTTCCAAAGAAGAAATTAACTACATTTATTTATTTTAAAAATAACGTGGCCGAAGTTTTAGTTCCTTTAAAGTGAAAAAAAATATTTTCCATTCGTTTATGATAAAAGCTTTTTTGTGTTGATTCGCTGAAGCAAACAAAGCGTTCTTTACTGTTTAGAACTGAACAGATTAGGTTAGAGACTGAGCCCGTGGTGGCAGGGGACGCATTGGTGTCCAATCTTTCAGAAATTACAGGTGACCGCTTGAGTTCACACGCTGCAATACACGTAATTACGGTGGTGTCGCAGGCAGAAATGCCACCTGCCGCGGCCCTCACACAGTCCTGCATTTGTACTCCATTAGGACGTTTGAATCAACTCACGGTGTCGTGTTAATTTGAGCCCGGGTGAGTAGAGATAGCGGCCCCGTGGGTCGCCCTTTCTCTCCCCGACTTTTTGTACCAAGGTACAAAGAACGGTAATGTATCACCCTGGCTGCTAAACACCGCCACCGGCCGAGCTGATGACGGCAGCGACACGACCTCATGCGGCTGAAGATAAAGACATCTCCTACACTCAAAGGATACCCACCCTTGGGCCAATACAACTACCCGTCTTTTTTTTTTTTTTTTTCCATTTATTTTTAATTTTAACCTGTGAAATATAAAACAGTAAAAAGCCAGCCTCAGTGAATTAAATTCAAACGTATTTCTTATGAAAGATTTAAGATCAGAAACCCTTTCTCCTTGGTGATACAATACTTTTAAAATGTTTTATCCGAGATAGACGGAAAAATAGATTAGTTTGTGACCATTAAGTCACTCTTTATGATATTTAATATATAATACCATAAAATAATGTATTTTTAAAACTGATCCCCTTTGAACTGTGTTTCTTCACTTTTGGAAATTGTCATTGATTTTCTCAATTTTTACAAAAACATTATCCTAACTTGTAGCGATTTCAGAGTTTAGGTATTTTAAATTAAGAGAGCAGAATAAATGCTAATAAGTATACTTACCTCAAAATTTACTATTGTTGAAAGCCTCGTTCATTAAACCATATCAGTGACGAAGAAAACTTATTGAGTAAAGATTAGAAAACTAGAATTTTAATTAAGATAAAAGAGAATAAAAAATAAAATGTAATAGATTCTCCACTGAATTTGCATTTTTAATATATACGTTAAAAATGTATATTTTGTTTTTATAAAAAAAAAAACCCTACTTACACATGAAACGTAATACTACTGAAATGAAGTACAACATTTAAATTATCACACAAAATTATAACAGCATATCCCAACACGCCACTGAGCTTTCTGTACAAATCACAATCACACTCTTCTTTACAATATTATACTACAACACTATTACATATAAAATACAGCGTCATATAATATTTTTTTTTTTTTTTGACGCTATATTATAACTTTGTACTTTACAAATTTTGAACTTTTTTTGGAGCAATAAAAAGAATGTAGTTCGTACAGTTTACTAATTGCATTTTGATAACATTCTGTCGGTAGCAAGTTCGAAGAAAGGGGACCACAGGGGCTAAGCCTGAGGGTCCCACAATGACGGCTGGAATCCGGGCCACTCACCCCAAACTTTATAGACTTCTGTCTATTTTCGTTGGGGCTAAAAATTTGTAACACGTTCGCTGTCATTTAAAATCAAAGTTTTTAGTGACATCCTGAGAGGAAAAAAGGAATTTTAGTTGCTTTATTATCCTTAATTTGTAAATTAAAATTAAGCTATATTATTTTTATAGTTAAAAATAATTTAAACATACTTAAACTATAGTTTGTTTGTTGTTTTATTTAAATTATTTTAGACATGTTTTTTAATAAGCCTACTGAAAGAAAGACACGAACGAGAAATACCATAAAAATAATCATAAATAAATAAATAAACTAAACGCTGCTAATTATTTTAGTAAGTTTAGTGAAAGTTGACTCAAAAAAATATAAAATAAAACAAAAAAAATACAAATGAGGATGGGAAGGTCCGAAACCCCTTATTGTTATAACAGGAGAATATTCACAAGTTGACGAATATCAACAGGTGATCAACAATTTCCGAATTTCAAAGCAAAATTAAAGTAATCCTTACAGAATGTAAAGTTGGAAAGAAAGAAAGGGAGTTTAATTTTTATTTAATTTACTAAATGAATCAATTTTTTGGTGAATTTTTGCCAATATTTGGAACTTAGAATGTTGGATTATCCAACAAAAAAGAACAGTATAATGGCATTTGAAAACTTTATAAGTGCTTCGTAGGAGAGGACAGCTGTAGTATTGTCTGTATAGGATCGAATACATCGGATAAATAATCATTGAAAAGAAAAAGCATTTAAAACAGGCAACGATTGACAAAATGTAGTAAATCTATCGAATGCTCTTGATTACAAAAGTCTTCATTTCTTGTCATTGCCCAAAGAAACAAAAGGAAAAGCAGATCTGCATCTAAGCAGAGAATATTTAGTAATAAAATACTAAATTATAAAACATAAAACAAATAAAAACATAATTAGAAGATAGAATAAATAATCACTTTTAAATGAGGCAGGTGGAGACGTACAACAATAACAATTTATTCATAATAAACGTTGGATTTCAGTCACTTTTTTACTCGAAAAGAATACAATTTTCATATTATCAGTAAAGAATTAAGCTAACAATTTAGATAACACAAACCAACCACATTTGATATTATTTCTCTTATGATAAATTTCTCGTTCAAGAAGAGATACCAGACCTTGTTAACATTAATTTCGATTAACTATAAATTCTAATCAGATGAGTTTTAATTAATTCTAAACATTTGTGTCTCATATTCTTTTGAGATCATTCGGTTGTTTTAAGCATTGTTTAACTCGGCTCGTAATTGATGGTTGTTCTTAAGTTAAACATTGAAGCGTTTCATAAATGTGAATCATCCGTAAAATAAAAGTTAATACGATTTACTAAAATCCTCGGGCTTTGTACTGTTGTTTTTAACAATGATACTAACGTATGCTTTGTTTCTTTATCACTGAAACAGTGAATAACACTGAAATAAAAATCGTTGTAAAAATCATCAAACAGACAGCATCGGATCAGTAGCTAACTACCAACCATTCATCGACATCTCAATGAGTGGACTATACTTTTACTGACACGATGGTTGCCATTGGAATATTTTGAGAAAACTCATTAGATTAAAGAATATATAAAAGTACAAATATCTTTTTGTTAAGAGTACTGTTCATCTGATCGGTTTACATCCAAGATTGGTTAGATACTGAAATTCTGTTGTGAAGATTTTAATGTTTCATAAAGATTTTCTACCAAATAAAATTTCAAAGAAAAAAAATGGTGCAGATTAAAATATGACACTTAAAAGTTAGAAAAGCTTTGTATTTGCCTAAATTTAAAATAAAGTTTATTATAATTGATAAATAAAACTAAAATAACTTTCTTCATAAAAGAGTAGTTATCTAACGATATTTTTTTATTAATTCTTCCAAATAAGTCATTATTAAGCTTATGTTTATGTAAATCACCGCAATAAAAGCAATGATGCAGATCCTTCAGACGTTAAAATGAACGTTTAATGAATGTAAAAGACATTATTGATGACAGGAGTTTTTCGCTTTGTAAGTCAATTTTTTTTCACCATTACTACATATTTTCCATGGCATTTTGGGCTGCCACCTCCACCTATTAATTTATTAATGTGTTATTTATTGATGGTCAATTATTTGATTCACAGACCATCAACTTCACAAAGCATGGTTAAAGACCAATATTAATTACAGGCAGTTAATAAAGAGTTGAGTTGACTGAAGCTATAGGATTAACTTCAAAGAAAACATTTCATTTACAAAAAAAAAAAACTACAAAGGAATTTTGTTTACAGACTTCATGGATTGAATGAATCTGAACCAAATCTTTTATTGAATGACAATAAGAAAAAATGATTATTGGTCATCACAATGTTACCACTTTCCTGAATTCGTTTAATTTTTGAATATGTTGTTGAAATGAACTTAAATGTATAAAACTAATCAATTTTCACAAATATTTCGATTTATTTTTGTACAGTTCTCACATATTATAATGTCATGTGATGAATGTTACATTTCGACATAAATAAGTCCATTATTATTATTTAATATACCGTACTTTACAATTTATGATAAACCTAACAATGAAGATAAGTTAACTTTACGACCTGTGTAAAATTGGTAAAATGACCACCGTTAAATAAAATATAAAACGCATCTTTTTCTTTTTTTTTTTCTTAAATAAATAACTTAAATTCAAATTTAAATATTGAAAATTATAGTTTTTTTGAGATTTCCATTTTTTATTTTTAATGTAATTTTTTTAGTAACCTTCCTATTTATTAGATATTTGTAATAGATAATTCACGACTACCCAAAATTATATCAACCAAAAGGAAAATAATTATTTAATTCAAAATGTCAAAGAAAACAATCAAAAGAAATACATAATAATAATTTAATAATACAACGTAACAGTAAGAAATAAACTTTAGAATGAAAACAAAACAAAATGACATTAATTGTTTAAGATTATTTCTTTGTATGGAAAAAATTAAATAGTTTCAAACAGTTGTTTGGATTGTTTTATTTGTTTCGCATATTATTCTAGTCTTTATTTTTGGATGTAATTTTTAAGCTGTAATTAAGGGTTTGTGTTCCTGAGATGACCAATGGTCCTTAAGTCCCTGAGATGACCAATGGTCCTTAAGCCATATATTCCAATATCTACGTATTTTGTTTTTCTCCCTGTGAGTGTTTTGTCCAGGTAATCTCAAAATACACCCAATCCCAAATCCTCGTTATATTTTACTTCATTTTTCCTTTAAAGCAACAACCAAGTCATTATTTGATCAACTGACTTTTAAATAAATGCGATGACTCCATTAACTTTTCAAAATGAATTCAGGATTTATAGAAAGTTGAGCAGTTACTGCATTGAACAATAAAAAAATAATTAATTATCTAGATTGTAATGCTAAGAGTAAACAAGACAATATTACTTTTAGCAAATATGGGATATAATAAATTAAAATATATTTTGCAGTTAATTATTCTTTTAATTTTACGAAAAAAATAATAATAAAAATAATACATATTATAATACTAATGTTAAAAAACAAAACAATCTTGTAGCAAAATAATCTTAAAGCTTAAGTGATTTATTGAAGTATTAATTTATCGTAAGTTTAAAACTAATTCAAAAACATTAAAAATTTGCCTTTTAGACAAATAAAATCAATTAAATATTTCTAGTAATAGCTCCTTAAATCGATTCAAATGTCTCGTTTAAAACTTTCTGACGGAAATTTCTAATTATTATAAAAACCATATAAAAGTGAATGAATTTTCATTGGTTTTTCTCTGTTTCTCTTTTCTGATTACAAAATCCTTTCCATGAACTTTCATTCATGGAACAAGAAGAAACAAGACAGTTATCAACTATTAAGTCCCCCACACAGAGCTGCGAAATCTCCTATGTTAGATAAGAAAGACCCCCTCAAATCCCAATAACCCCCACACATTATAATTCATTTCCCACTTTGCCAGATTCTCTTGGCATAGCGAATGTGGCGAAATCGTTCTTGTGACAGCTTAAAAGGGGCTTCCAGAGACAATTGGCCTGGGAAGAGCTACTGATAAAAGCACAGCCCCCTGCCACAATAAATGGGCTATTTCATGCTAGTTGGCACACCACAAACTCATTAGTATCGACTGGCCACTGAATTCAACCACTAAGAAAAATATCCCATCTTAAATGCCTTTAGCTCATTTCGAACTTAAGTCAAAGTTACCTTAAAATTAACAAAGAAATTTATTTTTAAGTGAAAACTTAAATTTAGTTAGATTTAATCGTTTTAAACTAACTAAATTATTTAAGAAACATGAATCGAAATATTGTAGAGCAGTGGTTCTCAAACTGTGGTACATTATGTTGTTTCAGGTGGTACAAAAAAAGGACAGACTGACTATGATTTTTCGATTTTTTTGTTAAGAAAAAAAACAATCATGATTTAAAAAAAAAAAAAGATTTTTTGACAAGATTGTTTATTTTTTTCTATTTGGCCTTTTACAATAACCATGGGCTGCACTAAGTCCGAATTACATAATATGCCATGGTGATATATGAATTTTTTTGGCAGCTTTTTTAAGTGGTACAACATTCTAAAGTTTGAGAACCGTTGTTGTAGAGCTTTTACAGAAAAAAAAGCATATTTTATAATTTTTTTTTTTTCAATAAATTCGAAATTTTTTTATAGTATTCCATAAACCTTTATTTATCGAAAGTAATAGAAGAAGATACGTTTAGAGCTTAAATAAACTTACGAATATGACTTAAAAACATAAAAATTTATTAATTTTGTTTAGGAAAAGCTTAAGAAACAGCAGTTTCAGGTTCTTTTGTTGTAGGTTATCCGAATGTATGCAGTATCCGCAGGATCCGAATGGGAAACAAAGATGGCGCCCCAAGGATTATAAAAATAAAACACCTTACATTTTTTACTTTTTTGAAGAAATAACTTAAGTTACATTAATAAGCTTCTTTATAAATTACAATCAGAGGATTTACAGCAAATATCTAATAAAACAACTTATCAAAAAAAAAAAAAAGAAAACAGCCTGCGTGCCGCAGCCGGAGCTCGTGGAACGTCGGCGTCCTTGTGCGGTCCACAGATCGCACTCTGTAATGCGACTGCTCTGCCGTTCTGCAACTCCAATGATTAAAACATTGCAGTTATCGACTGAAACATCCCACTCCTCTGCATGAGAATTTATTAGCAATACATTTCCGAGTCTTTTGGGAATTCAATTTGATAACTCGTAAAATGCTTCTGTCTGAATAGAAATCTGATTATTATCTGAATCTCCTAAGTTTCCAGTTTACGAGAATTGTTTTTAACTCAGGTGTTGAACAAGGATAAGGAATCGTTAATAAGAATTCCTTGTTTCGTTCGGGAAATTATTCCGTGTTGTATGGAATGAGACACTTACTAAGCCACACTTTACTAAGAAAACAGTTAAAAGCACTTCATAAGACCCCAAACTTCATCCTTTTTATTCCTATTAATTTCACTTCGATTGGGCAAGAATTATAGGTAATAACTCTTCTATCAAATCTCTAATCATAAAAACAAAAATCATCTTTTCTCTGACCTCAAAGCCTAACTAAGTGCGTTTTATTTTAATTTTACTTTAAAAACTTTAATTTATTTCTTTTTCATTTCGAACGCTGCCCCAAGTCTCCTCATATTCTTTTCTTTTTGTTCTTTCACATTTTGATTTTTACAAAATTATTTACTGCACAGTTTTATTGCATTTGATAAGCTTTACAAGAGATTTTCTAACAAATATTTTTAGTTCCAATTCTTCTTGTGTTTATTTTTTTTTACATTTGCAATTTAATTTTTATATATATTTTTGTTTGGTTGAATTTTTTTTCTGAATTCCGTCTCTTGTTCATCTTAAAATTCCTATGGAATGCTATTTAAAATTCTTTTGAGGATTTTTTTTTTTTTTTTTTTTTTTTTATGTTCCTAAATGTTTTTAATGAGCTGAAGAACCGTATTAGACAAACGAAATGTCTTATCAACAGAAATAAGAAAGAAAAAAAACAAAAACACTTAAGGATTTCCTTCTTGCTTTTGCTAATAAGTTGTAGGAATTTTTTTTTGTACATTATGATTCAAAGATATCCACCCGCTTTCCCCCAGGTTGTACGACATTCTTTTGTAGATGGAATTTGTGCATTACTCATTTAATTAAATACATTCCAAGCTTTGGTTGATCCTCGCAGGTGAACTATTGCCATAAGCGTTCCTCTCCCCTCCCCCACTCAGTTTGGATTATTTAAGTCAATTTAAGAGCAAATCAATTGTTATAATTCCACCAGATTCACTTGATTTTCTTGTTACATTAAGATAAATCTCAGTTATAAAATGACTTTCACTTTTCAATGTTCTTTGGAATGAGAAGCACATAAGTACATATCACATAAAGTTTCCGCTGAAATTTAATTTATAATAATTCTAATTCTCAACATTCCAATAAGTGAAATTTTTAGATTTTTTTTTTTTTTTTTAATTTCTTTCTCAAGTCAGTGGGAATTTAAATTTTAAATTTTCTTCATTTTTATCTTCTAAACTCATTTTAATTTAACAATCGAAAACATTTCTACAATTCGTTGTAGAAAAATAAGAAGCAATAATAATCAGTCCATTTCTAGTTTTCGTTTCATTTCTCAGGAGTTGTTCTGAAGAAGGAGTCGAGATGTTTTGTCTGCTGTGTCTTTAAAGAGATAGTATCTGTATCATCCTCTCTCTTCTTCTTCTTCTTCCGGTATCTGCCACAAGTACTTATAGAAACAGCAAAGAAGAAATCATCCAGAAGCTCCAACTGTCATCCCTTCCCTCTTTCCTTTCCCCCCTCCTTCTTCCTATTTTATCTTTCCCATCAGTTTTTTTAAACTTTTATCCATGTTGTCATTCTTAGAAATCCGATCCCACTTTGTAAAACATTGAGAAATGGATAAAAATAATTTACTAAAAAAACACTTACACTGTTTTCGCACTCAAAGGATTCTTTTGTATCATGTTTCAAAATATATACGTTGCTCTATTGAAAAATATATAGTAATTAGACAGATATAAAACTATTAATAAGACATTATTATTATTATTATTGATTCATTTTACTTTTTCCATACTTTTTAAATTTAATTTTTTTTTTAGAATTCATTTCATCTATGACGAACGATCGATGATGATTCCAGTGAATTATTATAATAGGCATTACATTTGTTAAATTTAAACATTTGTCATTGTCAGATTATTAATATTTGAATAAATAGTGGCTGCCTTATTATAGCAACTAGAATTTACTAATATTGTTTTTCTCTCAGTATCAATATGTAGATTAGTCCCTCTGGACACGATAACTGATCTACATCAGAGTTTAGTCTTATTGTTTAGATTTAAGTAATTGTTAATGTTTCGTAGATTCGTTTTATGGGTCTCTTTATAGCATGGGCTGATAAAACCATAGCTTGTATTATTTAAAGAATAATAAGCTGAACTATTCCTTTAAAAAAATTAATGACTATAATATCTATTTAGATATTTCGAACCTTTGCCCAGTCTTCCTTCTACAGAATATCACAGCTCTGCTGCCAAAGAAATAGATCCAATTCCGTGGCCTTAAAAAGTTGTTAAGATATGAATTAAAAATTAGTGAAAATGATTCTATGTTCTGAATCGAAGAAAATAATAAAGCAGTATTAGTCTTTTGTTCACTAATTAATAATCAAATTTATTTTCTAGTCAATCACAACTGATCAATTGATCATTTGAGAGGAGGCGGGCTTTCGTAGTTTAAGAAAACCACTGCAGATGGCATTGCCTCACTTGTGGGAAAATACAGACACATGGCCACTACTTTTTCAAACGTGACACCGAATTAAAAGATTATTTCAATTAAAATCACGTTTTCAAAATTTTAATTGTGATGCGAATTGGATGACAAATTATTGATTTCTTTCTTTCTAATAGAAATAAAACTGTTTTTATAAAACATTTTAACAGTTTTAACTGATTTTGTGTCACCCTGACTCTTAAAGTAGTGAAATTGTTCCAAATTATACTTCTAGCTTGGCTGTGAAGGCCATACAGTAATCTGTTCTTAGGACGCCACCATAATGTTTCCTGCAGCAGTGTTCCAGGATCAACTAAGTGATGAGTTTTTCACCATATTTGGTGATTCTTCTTTCTCTGTCCATAGATTACTTTAATGCTGTCTAACATTGATATACTAGATACATAAATGATAGATACAATGGGATTATTAAATTAACATCTTAGATTTTGTTAAAGCGTTTAGAATCTTTTGCTTCACTTTTGGGGAATTCTGACTAAATACATTTATGTGGCAGCAGTGCAGTCATTTTACTGAGTGACACTATTTCCTGTCTAAACATATCCACAGTCTGAGCTAGACTTCTGTTACACTTATTGTTTTCTAGAAATAAGTTAAAGTTTAACATATCGCATAACTGTGTTAATAATGTGAATAATTTCTATGCTTTTGGTGAAGTACCATTTTCATTGCAGAAACATTTCATTTCTCCGATAATTACAACTTATTTTGGCTGCAAAATTAGGGATCAAGACAAAAGCTGGACACTGCATACTTAAGTTTGTAATCTCCGAAACTGGTTAAATCACTAACAATCATTTCATCTTGTCTATGATATGAAGAGATCAGATTACTTAAAGAACTTATTTCTAAATGATAGCAACAATAACAGTATCTTGTTGAAATCTCCTCCAAGTTAACGCTGAAATAATGGAATTTCGATCTAGTGCCGCCAGAAAAGGTTAACCATTTTTTTTTTTTTTCAAATAGAAAGTAACTTGCATTAACATCAGTGATATACTGAACTCACTTAATACTGAATAAAACCATCAAGACAGAGACTTCAAAAGCAATGATTCTGCAGAATGTAACATATTACCGTCAATTTCTATTGCCTAACAATCATACGATAGCTTGAATTTATCAACAACAAGAACTATCAATAAAAGATTTATGATGATTTTGGGATATACAAATTCCGCTATTTCCTTTGAGAGTGGCATAGTAGAACACTGTGTTCTCATTACACAAAACAAGAATGGCCTTCAAGGCAATCGCTCACAAGGCAAAGGGATAAAAAATGTCCATAACATTCCAGTATTTGAGCGAAGGAATATCCTGTTGCCTCCTCTGCATAGAAAATTTAGACTTATGAAACAATTTATTAAGGCCATGGATTGAGCTGGGTCAGCTTCAATTACCTCCAGGAAAAATTTCCAAGATTTAATGAGGTAAAGTCGCTATTTAATAAAATAAAAAAAAGGCATTTTCATTGGCAAAAAAAAAAAAAAAAAAAACAAAAAAAACCGGACCTTCTGAAAGGTCTTAAATAGACCAGATTATGTGTGATGATTTGAAGGTGATCTGGAATGCTTTCAAACTTGTTGCACCAAACTTCCTGGGAAACAAGAAAGCAGACAACTTATAAACAGATAGTTAGAAACCTTGACATTATATCATAAATTAAATGGCTGCATGTCTATACACTCTCTTCACTTACATTTGGAGTTGCGTATGTATTAAAATCCAAAGGTTTACAGCTTAGAATATATTGCTATATCCCATTGCTTTTTGCTATTCTGCAAAATCTGTGTGATAACAAGATTTGTTGACGTCAGTAGATGCATGAACCCAAATTTTCATTCTGAGAAATCTATACGATTTAAGAGTATTATTACAATTCCCAAGGAATATCTCATTGCGCTGACTAATTATTCATCCATGGTATTTATATAATAACTTTTACTATTCATGAAAATAAAACAGAAGCCGTAAAATTCTCCAAGGACTGATTTAAAGCCTAACGGTATCAATGAATTTGCGAGTTCACTCGATCAAGGGCCAAGTTGTCTTCGAATAAATGTGTCCCATTCTCTCCGAAGACATAGTTTTCCGAAACTAAGTAAAAATTAAACAACAAATTAATATAAATAATATCAGGATCAAAAAAATAACGGCAATAATAAAATAAATGAAATCTGAGTATGTGAATTTTAATTCATAAGCAAACAATATTTTAAGTTAATTTTAATGTTAATAACATGAAGAATGGGCAACCTAATGACTCATCCTATTAATAAACCTTTCCCGTTATTAAAAAACAGCCAAGCATGATACAATGCAACGTATTTTTCGTCGTAAATTTTAAAAATTTCTTAAATAAACGGGACGTTTCGGCTGCTTAGGCAGCCATTTTTAACCGTTATGACCAGATTTCAATTGCACTTAACCACGTGATTATTACAACAGTTGAAAATGGCTGCCTAAGCAACCGAAACGTCCCGTTTCTTAAGAAATTTATAAAATTTACGACGAAAAATATGTTGCATTGTATCGTATTTGGATGTTTTTTAATAATGTTTATTAATAGGATAATTTTAATGTTATGACTAACATCTCTGTTGTGATGTACTGTTAATCGCAATTTGATACGGGATGAATGTATTACGTCATTTCGTAAGCTGTCTGAGAAGCATGATGGGATCTTGTACAGATCCATTCCATTTTAGTAACAGTTTTATGTTGGACAACCACTATGTATCCTACGAGGACTCAACTAATGAGAAGTACTTTTTTTTTTTTAGGTGCGCTATTACTTACGACGATTTCACACAACAAAAGTAAGATCACAATTATTATATCACCAACAATAAATGTTTTTATTTGTAAAAAGTATTCACTGCAAGTAGAAGCATTTCCTGAGAACTGTGTCACTGTCCTTCTGAGTTCGTAGTAAAGCATTTTCGGTAGCAAAGCTAAAATTTCAAGGAACTCAAAACTGTTATAAGCAATATTCAGTAGCTTTTTTTTCTTTTTTCTTGAAAGTTCTGTCGTGTATTTTGTAAACAATCGCAAGAACTACTGAGAGAATAGTTTTATGTAGAATTCCCTCCAACTGAAGGTGTTTCACTGTAGACCATCAGTTGCCAATTGTTAAAACCAGAGGCCTGGCGCATTGTCAGTGGGGAATCCTATTATGAGCAGCCACTTCATTCAGAGAGGCTTCGAGTGTAAAGTTGGGGTGGGAAGTGGGGGTAAGGGATTTTTAAAAGATCGCTTCCCACCTTCCAAATTGTCCGCCCGAACTGCTCCTATTGTGCGCGTCGATTTACTGACGCCAATTAGAAGTAGATATGCCCTTTCCGGATTGCGAGTTAAGAGGGATCTCACTGCACCCCCACACATACCCCTCGATTCGGCATCTATTGTGTCGAGTGCCACATGAAAGCGGTTTTGAGGTTTATTCACTAGTAGCAGCTCCAGAGAATGCTTGTTAAAAGCAAAGAACGAACTTGTGTCCCTCTTCAGACGATGGCTTGTTATCACTTAGCTCGAGAAGTTGTTGCACGTCCAACAACAAATAAAAGCAAACAAAAATAAAGATCCAAAACAGGGGGTAGTTTTTTTTTTATTCTTACTTTCCCTATATTTTTTTTTTTATCCCCAGGCTTAAGCTCTGTGGTTTCCTTTCCGTTAAAGCTACAAGTTTCCAATGCGACAAAACTAAGCTCACAACCATACTAAATGAATCCATTGGAAACAAAAACAACCCACTTTTAAATAAAAATGAATTAAATAAATTCATTTCAATGAAGGATTCACAAAATAAACACAGGCCTAAAATCCTCAAGAATTTTGCGAAGAGAAAAACAAAAATGAAACTTTGGAAATTCTAAATAGAATAATTTGATAACTTTAATTCAAATAAATTGTAAAAACCTATTAAAAAGAAAAACGATAACAGAGAAAAAAAACCTCTTAAACCCCCCCCCCCATTTAATATTGCAATGCGATTTTCTCAATTGCAATATCTTATGCTGTGAAAAGAATTTATTTAAGCCTTTTTATTTAACGATTAAGGCCTTTCTTGTGTTTTGTTTTTTTTAGAACAAGCAACTTAAGAAAATTATTTTTCGGTTTTTATAAATTTTATTAGGAAATGGTTAATATTGATCTCTAAGTCCAGGCTGCAGGAATTGAGGTCTTTTTCGATCTGATATTAACTCAAAAATTCGTTTATTTTCTTCTAAAAATGACTGTTTGTTTTTCTACACTTTTTAGATTATCACTTTACCTGGTGTAATTATCTTATTTCAATTTGTTGACAAATCAGCTGTGTTGATCGAATGACTTCCTGCCGCCAACACCTTCCGAAGGGTGTAGGGTTTCCAAAGAGGTCTCCGCCTTGCCCAATAGCAACGGAATTGCGCGAAGATTCTTTCTGTTTTTCGAGCAATTAAGCCACGCCCACTGCTGCCAGCGCCCTGGGTGGCCGAAGCGCGAATTATTATACTTATTATGCAAGAATTCGTCAGACTAGCGCCCTTCATTTTATTAGTAGTATTACTTTCTTTTTTTTTTGTCTTCATTCTGATTGATCGAAAATGATTAACTTCTTTTCATTCGCCTACAAAGACCACAAAAGCTGACCGTCTCTGACCTGTTGCACATCCAATGAAAAGATTCTTTCTTGCAAAAGGACCTCAATTGATAGATCGTTCATGCTCAAAAGAAAATGTACAACTGCAACTATGTGAGAAATTCCAACTATGTGTATTCCAAACTTCAATAATAGATTAATAATAAATTGAATCTCGTATGATTTCGTTTTGACAACAGCAAAAAAAACTCTCATTTAAACAATCGAAGTAAATGTAAGTAAATGAAATTGCCTGTATCTTTATGTTTCTCAATCAACATCAGAAAATTCAAAAGGAAAAAAAAGAAAAAAAGGGATTAACAAAAATCATAGCATCTGAAATAACATACATTAGGCGATCATCTTTATAGAAAGTCGAGAGTTTGAATCCTAGATAAGTAATGGACTTTTCTTTCATATATATACAGTCGGACCTCGATATAAGGTCACCCGCATATAAGATCACCCCGCATATAAGGTCACTTTTCTAAAGTCCCGGCTCATTGAATAGGAATTCTATGATATTGATTATCGGATGTATGGCCAGGTCTTAAATACCATAATCGAATATAAGGTCACTTTTTTCTGTGATTTCAGAAATTTTCACGTGTCTGTGTTAGACGCAATTTTTTATATTCATAAAAGTTGGAGCTTGTTGTCTGTCAAACACATGCATTTCAAATTGCTTTCGACATACTGGTTTTCAATAACAGATGAAGATGAAATAACAGATGACGATGATGAAGACGATATTCCTTTACCTGTGTTAATACAGGATTTCAGAAATCACGGCTGTGCTAAAGAAGGGGAAAGTGAATACGTGAGAATTGATGATGAAATTGCTACCACTTCTCAAGCTTTCTATTTCCGAAATTGTTTCGCAAGTTTTCGATTCCAAAGCAATAGAAAGTGAGGATAACGACAGTGATACTGAAAGTGAAGCGGTGACACAAGCAGAAGCGCTCAGAGTAGTAAATGTCGTAAGACATTTTTTTACGAGCCATGAGAGAGCTGAAGAACATTTTCAGAAACTACAAAACTTAGAAAACATTGTACAAAAGATGAAGCCAAAATCGCGACCGTCATGTATTATGGATTATTTTAAGTAAGGTCAGTTGTACATCAATACTTTTCTTGAGCATACTAGTATTATTTGTATATAACTTTATTCCGAATTAAAAATTTTTAAAAATAATTTCTTTCTGATTCTATTAATTTTAATTGGTTCAACTAAATTAAAAAATTATAACCTACTAAAATGATATTTTTGTACTTATTAAATTTTACAAAGAATTACCGGTATACTGTATTTATATAATGCTTATTTCCTGACAAATGCGTATGAATCGGTTATAAGGTCATCCCGCTTATTGGGTCACTTTCGTTCATCCCTAGGAAACAATCTCGAGTAATTCTAACAGGACGTGAATTCTTCATTATTTTTAATTCAGAGAAAGAAGAGAGGCCAATAAACAAACCAGAGATAGACTAATGCTTTGTTTGGTTTACTTTCTCTTAAATGAGTTTAAGGTGTTTAACAATTAGTTCTTAAGACTTTGAGGATTCCATTAATAAATAAATACAACTGTTCGCCAACAGAAAATCATCGGAATCACAGTGGTATCTCAAAAGATTGAGGCGATTCCGACTATTAGCCTCAGTACCGAGACCTCCTTGTTTATTGGCTGATCGCCAAAGAAACAGCTGTTCCAGAATGTCACTTGGTCACCCATTGTATAACAATTACAGTTATATTACTTAATAGTCTTTCTAAATCATTCTGTGAAAACTTGTTATTTAGTTAAAGGTTTTGTTTGAATTCCTTGTGCTTCTACTCGATACAAACTCACTAGTTTCCATTACTTTGCTTCTACATTTTTAATATATTTTATTTTTCTCATTTTTCTTTATAATTTAGGATTATTTTTTCTTAAAGACATTTTTCTTTTCATTTTCCTAATTTTTGTATTTTCCCTTATATTCTAATATTTGAGGATTGTATTTTCTTTTCATATTAATTTTGTTAATTTCAGTTTCCCTCTCAAATATTGAAATTGTATCTTGTACAATTTGAATGTCCTCTTTTTTGTTTCCTGTAGAATTGTGTCTAAAATCCTTCATATCGATACCATCGTTTCGTACTGCATTACTATCATATTTAATATTTAAGATACTAAGGTGATTTACGTGAAGATCAGGATTCTCTAACATTGAAATGATTAGCAAGTCTTCCTCAATAATTGATTTTATTCAAGAGTTTACATTTTCACTGTTTGTTCTATCGTACTTTTCTTTTTCGTTCCTACAGTTTATTTCTATTCATTCATTTGGTGTGAAAATTAGTTCTACATCTTTTTCGTCACTTAGCAAATATTAATATTCTTAAAATAACTCTGAATGGTCGATTTGTAAAACGCTTTCTTTTCGAACTCCAACCTGGTGCTAATTTATCATTTACTATCCAGGGTCGTTGAGGGAGAGAGGAAAATATTCCCCGTTGTTATATCTCAAAATCGATTCACCCAAGTAACTTCAGTAACTGACTCGAATTATTAATCGACTCTGGGAGGCATCCTTTGGAAGCAGCGCCGTATTCTCCTATGAGACACGCTTGTAAAGAAAGATAGGAATCGCATTGGAATTCATGCGATCACATCCTGTGGATATGAACTACTGAGAAGATAGGTATACATGGGATTAAAGGGAAAAAATTCTGTTTCTCAAAGCAAGGAAAGATGGAGGGATAAAATCTCTTTAGAGAAAGTAATCAGTATTAGATGAAATGTTTTCTGCTGCCAAAAACATACGTTATAAAGGGATAAACAAAGACATGATATTAACGATATTAGGAAAATCTCTTTCATTTTATTGAGATGAAGAAATTTGCAATTTTGATAAAAAAAGAAAATATTTTTAGTATATTTTCACAAGATAACATACTTATTCTCACCTATTAATTGTCACAAAATAAATTTCTTATAAAACCAATCAAAAAGCATCTTTTTTTTAAAAAAAAGGATATTTGGAATAGTTTTCATTATTTTCTCTTAATTTAAGATCTTTTAAAAAGGTGGAAAAATTAAAATATTAATTTTAAGCCTAAGGTGCTCTGCTTCTTTGCCATCCAAATTCATCACATAAATATAACATTATCGTTACTTTAATTGAAAAAGAAAGCAGGTCATTTTTGTCGTAACAAGCAAAACGAGTTACAAATTCAAGAATAATTCTTATGAATAACAGTTTCTTTACGAATTTCAACTTCACAAGAAAATTTTATTTCGTAAATTTGATTTGAACCAATCTTATTGAAAGAATTAATTTCTAAGTCAAATTATACTGAACTAGATCAAATAATAGTTAAATATAACAAAATAAATAGTTCGAATAGATGTGTTTAAACTGAACGACGTCACTTCTTTCTGGATATTTCACGCAATCACGATATGAAACCATATTGTCTTGTCAAAGTAGGGGGGATGTTGCTTCCTAAGCATTTTACCCGAAATACTGTATATTAAAAAAATTAACTCGAATCACTGGATGATAAACACAGCTTGAAAAAGTAGCTGAACATCAACCCATTGCCAAATAGTTCATTTATCAAAATAAAATGGCAATTTTTGGATGATGAAAGATTTCTGTTGCCATTTCTAAAATCTGACAATAAAATCTCACAATAAAATCTGAACTAGTTATTCGCTAATCTTTTGTAAATTTGTTATAGTATTTTGTAACTTAAAGCGCAAGATTCTACGCTTTACATTCCTTGCATACTTTATATTCGATTTATTTATTTACTTTTTACTTCTTATTTATTTAGATTAATGGAACTCAATTGACTGTATTCTAAAGCAGAAACAGTAAAAGGAGAAAAAAAAAAAACAAGACGGCTTAAATTAAAATTAGAAATTTTAAAGACGATATAGATAGTCAAACGCTAAGGAAGAAGTAACATATTTATTTCTTGTTTTTTGTTCTTTAAACCTTCGCCCATCTCTTTCTTATTAGTTATCTTTATTGCTTTATTTTCCCCCCTTTTGTAATGATAATTATTGGTTTCTGAAGCATAGTCTGGCCACTGCTGTGTTTTAGCCTTCATGAATTCTGTGAGTACAGTTATTTCTGCACCGTCCTGTATTTCCTACCCCCTACAGAAAATCTGTCTTTTGTGTAGTAGAGAGGATCCATTGCCTAATGTAGTACTAGTGCTAATGTCCTACTGTTCTCCAAACAGCTTAGTTTATCACTTGTTTCCAGTGTCTTCTCCCCCTTCGTGTGCATCGCCCAAGGACTCTTAGTGTTTGCTCATCACATGGCCTCGTCCCGAGTGACACGGGATTAATGGTAGACTAATGATATCGGCACTGCACGCAGCCGTAATCTACCTGACAGCTGAACTTGCTCACCGAGAAAGGGAGGGACAACGCAGGGTCACCTCGTGAGCCACGGGGGGGCGCTTTGCCGGGAAAAAGACACCACACGCATTTGTAAGCGTACACTTCTTAACCAGTACTGGACGAAGTCTTCAGAACAATCGTCTTTCTGTCTTCCCTTCTGCTCCCCATCCGATTTAACTTAAATTTCAGTTACAATTCTACTACAGAACAGGAACCCAATCTCAAAAGAGAGGAAAAAAACTTTTATTTTTATTATTTTTTTCTTTTACAGACCATTTCTGATATCGTCTGATCACGAACTCGAAAGAAAAGTTAAGATTTGTAAAGTTTCAAATTGTATTTGATCTCCGCAAAATGAAAGGAAAAACTGTTAATTAAATATTGAAATCATTAAATAACATAAAATACAAAGTGGAGGACGAGATTTTCACTAATTTTTTTTACAAATTTTCTAATATCGTTGCCTTGTATTATTCAGTCTTGATTTTTCATTATAATCTTCACATTTCCAAACCTATACTAGATTAAAATTAATTATTTGGCATTTTTTAAAAGGTCTGTTGTAAAAGTTATCCATAAAGCCCGAAAGCAGAATGTTTTTTATCTTTCTGCGACGATCGATGCTAAGGCGAAAAACTTTCTGCAGAAAAAAAAAAACAACCCTTCAAATGACAAACAAAAAAAAAAAAAAAAAAAAAAAAAACCACCTCTGTTCTATACGATATCTTTCTGCAGCCCTCACTTTCGTTCTGTGACATTGTCGCCCCGTCGCTCGATATTCTGCTTTGGGGCCATAAAGTATAGAATTATAGATTTTTAAGGCAATACTGAATACCTTGTTGGCTTTCATCGCTTATTGAATTGAAACCATAACTGTTAATAAAAGAATCTCGAATTCAGTATCAGCCAAAACAAACTATACTGAAATAATTATGTACAAAAAAGTTAACGTGATATGCAGAATATAAATAGTAGAGGAAGCTTGCGCTACATGGAGGCCAATGTCCACGTTTTCTGAGGCATAGCACGTGTTCGATAAGCTGTCCGTTGCGTTACAGGCATTACTCGTTATGCTCACGTAAACTCTCAAACATGTCTCTGAAGAGAGGTTGGATTCATTCCTCTAACACATGTCACCAATGGTTGCTGGTGGGTTCTCTTGGAAATGGCTTCCTTCAGCATAACCCAAATGTAAGCGTTCGGTGATATAAGATCAGGTGAATGAGATGGATATGGGAAGGCTTTTCCACAGGAAATGATACGATTACCAAAATTCGCATGAAGCAACTGAAGCGTTTTCCTCGTTGTGTGGTAAGTGGTCCCATCCTGCTGGAACCATTGTGTACGTAGTGGCAGGTTACATGCACGGCAGAATCTGACGAGAAATGGTGTGAGAATGTTTTCTCTGTTTCGCACCTGGCTCACAGTTACAGGATTGCCATGATCATCCTCATCAAGGGCCCAAGAGGCCGTTCGCAGACACCGCACACCATACTGTTTACATTCTCCACAATGATGTCTGACCGTTCAAATCCCAGAAAGCGAGTTGTCTGTCGATTGATAAATCCATTCAAAGCAACGTAGCTTTCATTAGAGCCAGACATTTGAGAAGAAAGCTTCATCATTGTACAGTAAGCGATTCTCACGTCCTTGTCGACATTGCTCAGACGTTGTCCGGTCAGTATCTTATAGGCAAACCCACCAATTTCCTTGAACAGTCGTCTCATCGATGTTTGACTAAGATTCATTTTTAAGGATGTTCGCCGGAGACTTCGTTTAGGTGACTGTAACACCTGCTCGAGGAGCCTTCCTCGATTCGCATATGTTGTCTCTGGACGTCGGTGCCGCCTTTGCGCTGTGTCAGAACGCTGTCCATCGAACTAAATTTTTTAATGATGCTTAACATAACCGTGTGTGTGGGTGGTAGTTTTTGAACCTTTCTCGAAATGCATAGCAAACTTGTGTAGCAAACTTGGTCCATTTGAACGTCCAACTCCGTATGATTGAAATATTGCTCAATATATTTTTTTCCTCCGTTGTTAGCACCATTTGAACATCTATCAAAATTCAACGACATAAGCATACTGTTATGTTTCCATGATGATGTTCGATGAGGTCATCACGTGATGCGCACGAGCAACAAAGGCTTGTGTTAATTCTGTTTTGGCGCATACCGTAGTAATAGTTTCTGAATGTATTGCTTTATTTTCTGTTGGTTTTGAGACCAACATTTTGAATTTATTCTTTCGCACGAAGAGTGAAATGTTAACAAAACATCCTGACCCTAGAATCCGAATTAGCCAGTTTTTAATTTGAATCCTACCATTATTGTAAACGATAATTGACAAAAACTATTGATGCACTTTTTTATCAGAGAAATGCTTCACACATTTACAAAATCATAATTGTAATCATTTCTTTTCGGTAATGACATCACTTATGAAAGGCCAATAAGGTTTCTCTTAGTTTCACTTCAACTAAATGTTCTCGTGAAGAAAATCTTCGATCAAATGCCAGTCAACTCCAATTCCTTGTTTCCTCTACTTGCAACGCCAGTGTTTTAGAAAAAAGGACTAATTATTTTAAACAAACAAAACGCTTTATTGTTTTCTTGGTTCTATTTCGCTTGTTAGAGTTTGTCTCCACAGCAAAATTCTAAACACTGCATTCAACTATTTTTTATTTTCTTTTTAATATTTTTTTTTTTTTTTTTTTTAGGTTATGAATTTTAACCTTTAGGTTATTATTTTTTAAAATTATTCAGTGTTTTTATTTACTCAAATAGAACATTACTTTAAATTCCTGACTGCATTATATTAACTTCTTCCAATTTTAGAATTTTCCTGAACAATCAAGAGAAACCAGATGATTAAAATGTAAAATCCTTCACTGCACAACCCGCAGTGGTGTTGAAACGAATCCTATAAATTACCCAAGTGGAAGGTACAACGACTGACAGTGATGTAGAGGCTACAACATCGTCCAAAATGTATATATTCACGGGAATGGCTCTTAAGAACCGTAATTTTTCTTATCGAGCGCGGTTTTTTTTTTTCCCCATCCCAAAGAAGTGGTGAATTCAGGTCGGCCTCTCTAGACACTTAAAAAAAAATTACTTTTGCCCAATGAATATTTCATATTGAGTCATTCCTTGGACTTGATCAATATATCGCATACGATGTTTGTGGGAAACGAACTCAGCCGAATAATTAAAATAGTTGTCTTGACAGGCGATAGGTGGCGCTCTAGTCAAATCAAGATGGCTGAATGAGAAGAATTTAAAACTTTTTTTGTTTTTGTTTTTCCGTGTAATAAAAAATATAACGAAACTATCTGGATTGGGAAACAGTGCTAATCTCTACACTATAAGACTTACTTTATTTGATTTTTCTAAGCTTTCAGCCATTAATTAACTGACTCAATAAACGAGTTGATTTCAATAAGAATGAAAAGGCAAATTTAATCCCTATCGTGAATTTGAATGTTGTAGTTATCATGAAATTATGTCTCAAGCAACCAATATAAAAGTCAGTAAATGCTTTTTTTGAAGGGGATAAATACTTTTTTAGAAAAAAAAATAGTGCTCTAAAAATTATTATTATTATTATTATTATTATTATATTTTTTTTTGTTTTTTTGGTTGTTTTTTAATTTATTTCCTCCGTTTTAATACATAAGAAAAAAAAGTCTTTTCTCTGCAGAACTGTCAATTTTTTTTTTCCACTCCTTAATAATATTTAGTCCTTCACACTATTTAAAAAGAAACAAAAAAGGTTTAGCTGGCATTTAAAAGTTTGTTTACAAGCATTTATCGATATTCTAGAAATGCATTTCCTCTTCGAATTTTTAAAGACTCATATCAGTCCTACATCATGTTACATTGAATCAATCAGCAATAGTAATTCACAGAATGAGAGTGTGTGTGTATGTTCCGGAAGCAACCTAATTTCTGAAGTGGCAAAGAATGCACGACTGTCTGTCTGTTCAGGCCTTTACCCAAAAAATATAGTTTGGTTTATTGTTTTTAGCTCAAAAATGTCACCATTTCCTTATCTCGTATTGCTTCGAGACAACACTAACATCCAAAGATCACGGGTGCCCACGCGGGGAAGTCACGGCGCAGACTGCGCCATTGAAATTTGGGGGGGGGGGGGGG
>JAFIDM010000001.1:81812909-81876781 GCA_023159025.1 Thereuonema tuberculata | reverse complement strand
GCCAGTTATGCTCGCTACGCCACTAAATGAAATGGAACTAAGCGATTTCAGCGCTCTCAGCCAGTGGCGTAGCTAGAAATTTTGGGCCCTAATGCAAATGTGGGCCAAGCCCCCCCCCGCCCCCTCCGTCAGATGATGGAGAGGGGGGGGGGCACCTCTGGAATACAATTTCAAGAAAGAAGAATTTAAGTCATTCAACTTAAGCAGTGGTGTTTTCGTTTGCTATCCAAAAGGACACTTCGGAGCGTAATCAATGAATCTCTTTCTTTACAGATTTAACAGATACAAGATCAAATGGGTTATAAAAATTTAAAGACCTTCTGCGCTCACAAATTTATTCAAGCGAAAGATAAACTGGATACGAATCAAATTAATAAATTCCCCACAATCATTACTTTTATATGACAGGCTTAATTTTGATAGTATTACATTCTTTTTCCGTAGTTTTCAATATTAGTTTGAATTTTCTCGAAATTCTTTTTTAATATATAAATTAAGGATTTTTGTCGTTATAAAAAACAAAGAAAAGTCATCTTCCATCTCTTTTGTTATTTTTAATTTTCTCTATTAAAAAGTGCTCGAGGCTATTCCGCCCACCACATCTTTTCAATAAAGAGCTGAGGAAGGAAGGCAGGGGAAAGAGAGGTTTTTTTTTTTTTTTAATGTGTCTCGTCGCATAGTTTCCAAAGTCATTTAATTGTACCTGTGGGCTAAAAAACCGGCCCTCCTCTCCTCCTCCTCACACTCTCATTCCGGTCGATGAGGGGGAGGAAGGACCTAAATCATCCCGAGAGGATCAGCTTTCCCAGGGATCTGTCACAGAGACCAAGGGAAAAAAATGGCTCAGGAAGAATTAAACATTTAAAAAGTGAAATTAAAACCAGGTGACAACCTGTATTACTAACTCAAGAGCAAAAAATACGTCCAATTAACTAATAACATCACTTAGATCGGATTTCTAAAGACTCTCTTACTTAAATCGCAACTTTCAGGGAAACCAAAAATGTTGCATTACACATTGCAACATTTTACCAACTTTTATTAGCAATTAAGATTGAAAAACATTTTATTTTGTAAGTAGCATCTATGCACCATTTGATTATGGTCTCTAATATCTTTTAAATTTCTTTTTAATTTTTAACAAGGTTATAACATGTACAAAATATCATAAATAGCATCAATTAAAAAAAATAATATAATTTAACTCAATTTTTCTTTATATTTCATTTTTTAGAAATTAAGGAGGATTCAAACTCAGATTTAAATAATAAAAAAAAAATGAAATTCATAAAAATGCTAAATGAATACCATAGGTTCATATGAATATCTTAGGTTCATATCATAGGTTCTCAAGCGCCATTTGGCCTACCGCCCCCTTTTCAGAAAAGTAATTTCTCAGCCCCCCCCCCCCTCCCCCTTGGAAATCTACCTTCTTAAGCGAACAAACAGAAAGATGCTGTGCCAAATTTTGCTTTCTTTTATGTATTTCTATTTCTACCTACATCTTACAACATAGTAAAGAAAGATGTTGTAAATATGACACCTTGAAGCTTGAAATTATAAAATTATTTATTGAAATCAACAATAGTAATATTCGCATTACTTACAGAAAATTAAGATAACGAATGATAATATTAAAAAAAAAATTACTAATAACATTAATTTTAATGTATGTTACACATACATTAATCTATGTTTCACAACAGATGAAACAGGTTCGAACAGTTTTCCCAAATTTTCTTATCTTCTTCTTTTTTTATGCTTCCCACCCCCTTATTTTTATTGCCCCACCTCTCATTCCAACCGAGGCTATTACCGCCAGCCTGGATCATTCCACTTTGGGAAACAGTGTTCTAAACTAACAATCTCGTGTCATACGAGAAACCACGAAGTCAATATCAGCCGCTTTATTTGAGGAAATGGTTATCTTCAATCACCAAAGAATCAGCCGTTCCGGCACAGCTTTATGGTAAAGACATATACTTGAACATGGTTTGAACCCAGGCGAAGGGCTTGGATGTGTCTTTCTGTTCCAAAAGGATCACCTAACAGTGCTACGCAAATGATTGCAGCCTATCACTCCTATCAAGGAATGCAACTCTCCATGGATCGGAACTTAAGAATCAGCAATTGTTGCGTGTTATTTTAATTTAAGAATTCCATTATTTTATATTGATCTTGTTTTCATATTTTTTTTAATGATACTTACAGTAAAAATTACAATTTGTTTACTTTTCTTTTTCAACCGAAGTGTAAAGGGGAGTGGGGTGGGGGCAGCTCTTAAGAAGGTTCTATCCTTCAACATCTATAGTACTCAAATAACTCGGACATATATGACTTAATGGAAAGCTTAAAATACAAGTTCTGGTCTATGGTCACTTTCTAAGTCACAGGAAGTGGTCGAAAATAAAACATATGGGGGGAACGTTATGGTTACAAATTGAAATCAGTTTTTTATTCACTTTATGGATACTTTTAAAGAACATATTGTTAATCTCTCAACACATGGAATATCTTGGCAATGAAGAGAATCTTAATAATAACAATGTCCATTTAGTTTTCTTTTTTTTTATTTTCAATTCGTGAAAACAATACAATTCCTTTTTTTTCTGATTGGATAAAGTATAATGCAAGTCTGAAATCTTAGCTAATTCGATAGAATCGTTCACTTTCTACTATAAAAAGAATTGATAACGAACTAATTTTATTGAAAATAGCTTCAATCTTTTACAGAGTGTTTTTTAAAAAAAGACATAAGATTCTACCTTTACCCGAGGCACTCCGAGCTACTTTTGCCATTTCAGATTTTTCAGCAGGTGTAAATTTATATCAATTCCTCCTCTTCCTCCAGTATGTAAAAATCGAACCTCTTGTCAGAGATTGCGACCATCCACTCCAGGAAACATCAAACCAAGAAGGCAACTCCTGCATTAGCTACAAAGGGTCACAAATTTTCACAGCGGGTAGGATTGACCAAAACAAGAAAAAAAAAATGTCTAGTGAACACATGTCTTTTATATCTGTTGAGATTCAAGCCAGTCTTCATCATCACTATAAGAATTGCTCTACTTATAGTTCCCATTCATTGACAAACATCCTTCAACCCTACTGTCAGAAAATGATGCACTCTTGCAAACACACCTAGCTGCTCTCAGATTTGCTGACACGCATTGAATACACGCATTGAATACAGAACGTCATCGATGGGTACAACAATATCCTTAAGTGACCTATAGCCAAAAATCTGAGAAATTAAGATCAGAGATCAAACAGGCCAAACTGCTGGACCTCTCCGACCAATCTAGTGCCATCAAATATCTCGGTTAGGTATTCTAGAAAATGGAGTGGTGCCCAATCGTGTATAAACAATGTTGGCAATTGGCACAATCGTTGTCTTTCACGCTGGGACACGTTCTCCGCTAGAGCAGGAAATTCGTATGATAAGAAATGGTGACTACATACTAGTTACTGTATTCGGTAGAATGCAATGTCCTATGAATCTATCACTTACAATTCCTGCACAGACACTGATAGAAAATCGACGCTGATGTCTCAATTCTGAAATCGTATGAGTTTTTTCATCTGATCACATGGGTGTATTATGGTAATTGACTATTCTATTGTGAAGTGCGCCTCTTCGATAAATGAAATGCTGACTGTGAACGGCAGATCTTCAACATACTTTCTTAGAAGCCATTGACAGAATTCTAATCCGGCGTTTAAAGCTTGAACATGATACTACAGTAAATGCTCATGAAGAATTGCTCAGAAAGAAAATGATTGATGCCTTCAGCTGCTGCTATTCTTCTAACACGTGCTTCCATTTTTCTCAATACCCGCTCATTCACATCAGGCATAAACTGAGAAAGATGTGCCGCCAGCTGATGTTTGTGGTGTCAATGATCAAGTTTTTGCAAGTTCTTGAAATATCTTGCTGAATATGCTTTGGGATGGTTTCTGAGAGGACACTGGCTTATCGGTTGTTTCCATCGGATAAACCTTCGCAGAAAAATCATATCTGCCGTTTCCCATGTGGAATAATAATAGGCTTCCATTAGACTATTTACTGCACAGAATAACAAAACTTTACTGCTCTCGTACAATCTCAAGAACCTCGTACAATCTCAATCCTGCTAACAAATTACTAATGTACGAATGACTGTAAACCTCGTTTGATGACTGCACTGCAGATGTAATACGACCGATATCAAGAGAGCAACGAACTCCAGTAGGAAGATATACCCAAACCAATACGAAAACGACAAAGATCTCAAGTAAGAAGATAGTCTATTATCTTCGAAGATATTAACTGTGGAAACCATGTTTATTAGGCTCTTTTTCCTATCTTGTGGAAATACTCCTGTGGAAATATATTACCCCTCCCCCTTTTTTTTTTAATCACCCCACATAATCAGAATTCTATTATCGCAATTGCGACTGATTGTTCAGTTTGTTTCGGTATTTATTGTTTTATTTTATTAATTTTTTTTATTTGAACCACATTCTTAAAAAGTGTAATACAGGAAATAACTTATACATGCTGAAATCATCTATATATGGCAATTTCCTAATATCATTTTCTTAGTTGAATTTAATTTGAATTATCCTCAATATTTCCGACCTTTTAACGCTTTCAGAAGTTTCTTCTTTCACATAAATCGCAATTTGGCTTCTGAGAAAAAACTGCAAACTGTAGAGGGGCTTCATGAATCTCCACTCGAAAACTCTTTTTTCGTTCAATGACGGAATATAGAATGTATGTGTCTTAATTTCATCTGATTTTCTAATACTGAAACTTTATTCTAATCCTTCTAATTAATTTTTTTTTAAACTGAGATAAGCATCATAATAGTAAATACTTTTTGCCATAGTAAATCTCATCTTAGAAAACCAAGTTAATTTCCTCAGCAAATGATTCATCATAAAATATAAAAAAAATATTCTTTGTTTTATTATTATTAGACGTTTTTCCTTTATCTGTAACGTTATGCAAAGCTGTTTTCTTGATAATAACAATCAAGTAGTGTAATTATTGAAGTGAGTTTATAAAAATTATCCAAATGGAAAAAAAGGTAAATTTAAATGACGCCATAAAGTTATATATATATATTTTTTCTTAAGATAAAAAAAGAAAAAACTTAACAACTTTAACTCAAGTAATGTAGTTGTTGCCGTTTAGATGTAGCCCAGCGGGTCTACATGACGTGATTATGCCTGCATCTCGGTTCGAATCCTAGGGCCGGAATGGATGTTTCCTGTGTTTGTTTGCATCTTCTTTTCTCTCTCCTTCCGGCTTTTACTCTCGGCTCATAATTATAGAATAGAATCTTATTTTTTTTTTTGTTTTTTTTTGGTTTCTTGTATTTTTTATTTATTTATTTAGTATTTTTTTTTTGTTACTTTTACGAAAAGTAACAATCAATTCGGATTCTGAATCCAACTTACTAGGACAAATATTAGATAAAAAAAAAAAGAGAAAAGAAACGAAGAGAAGCAGGAAGTTCACAAAGTGTTGTAAAGAAAAAAAAGAATTTCGCTTTTCAATAATAATCCAGGTCCCAGTAAGAGAGGAATTGAAACAAAAATATCAATTGAATCAGAAACTGATGATTTATTGCTGATGGTCGTAGCTTCCACGGTTTTGACTAGTGGAAAAGTAGAACTTTCTAAATGAGATTTAAAAGACATGACTTGATTATCGCCCTCAGTTACTTTACCGAAATGATCACTAAAAGAAGTGACAAACAATTGAGTGATTATCCTAATAACAATAAAATCCATGGAGCATTCTGCGGGGATCAACATATAGATTAAATCTACAAATTACGTAGAAAGAAATCTCGTTGTAAATAAATCTTGCTGTCCCTTGTAGATCGAAGGCAAATAGAGAGGTCGATGATGTCGTCGTCATCGCAGGGGGTCTGAGGGGGAGGGAGAGAATGACCTCAAGGCAGTGGCAGTATTGGTTGCTCCACCCATCGCAGGAGAACCGTCTCAATTCATCACCTGTGATTGATCCGCTCTGACCAGGAGAAAAAAAAAAACTCTATGGTCATCATAAATCAGACTTCCAGGGGGGAGGCCCTCTTTTTTTTATTTTCCTTTTTTTTTTTAATTGCGGACGTTGTAGATAGATGTAGGAAGGAGTACGTAGGTGTTCCAGATAGACGAAGACATTGACGAATCAATCAGTCTCTTTTATGGTTTTAAGGCCACTATTGGAAAAATCCCTATTTTTAATGGTTTTTTTTTTTTGTTTTTTTTTTAATGAGGCTGTGAACTTAATAAAAATTTACTGTAAAAAAGATAAAATACCTTATATTGATTATTTAAATTAGTATTCAAAAAGAATGTTTTTTCTTAATGGGAATAAATTCGAAATTTAATTTTTTAAAACTGTTATTTAAAACACAAGATGATAATAATAGTCTATCTAAAACTATAATTTGGAATGTGGACAAATTTTTCTGAAAAACAAAGAAAAATGAAAACTATATTTGTAAATTTCATAAATTCTGAACTATTTTTTCAAGTATTTTTCTGCTCATTTAATCTATCTAAAGTGATCAAAAAATTAAATTGATGGAATACAAGAAACAAAAGATTGTTCAACTACAGTTCTTTTATGAGGACTCAATTTTAACGTGTGCAGATAACTTGAAATGAAGACAATGACACACTGAACTAAAAGATTAAAAAACATATATTACACTTTAAAAAAGACCGGTTTCGCTACATTATACAATAGCTTTCTCAACTAAAAAAAAAAAGGTTTTTTAATTGAGAAAGCTATTGTATAATGTAGCGAAACCAGTCCTTTTAATGTGTAAATATATGTCTTTTTAATTTTTAGTTCAGTGTATCATTGTCTTCATTTCAAGTTCTTTTACATTGGAAACATATATTCATTAACATTTTACAATAATGCCTTATACTAAACAATGAATTATCCTTTTTTGATGATGATATAGAATCTTTATAATAAAACCGATTCAGAGCTTGAATGTAGTGAGAAATCATTGACATGGAACCATCATGAAATGGTTCTTCTCAATACTTACTTACACTCTTATGCTGGAAATCCTTTTCAAAAGGGTTCTTGCTGAGAAATTAACTCGAGAAGGTGACAAAAATGGCCATAGAAAGCATTGGAATCTAAACGGCAGATCCTTCTTCTATGAATGGCTCTGTCGTAAACAATGAATGTTACCGACCTAAGTGTATCAGTCTTTCTTAACCGCTTGATCCGATTAAAATTATTCCAATTTCAGTAAAATGCGAGTTTAATTCATTTTTTTAGGCTACTGTTTGTATTCAGTGGATATTAATTGGAAGAGAAGGCTAGGCTTTTTGTCGTTTTCACGACTTTCAATAAAAAATAAAATAAAATAAAGAAATCTTTAGACTTTTTAAGGAAAGAAGGAAGTAGACTTTATAGAACTTTTTATAAATTGATTTTAGTTTTGAGCTTATTTCTGCAGAATGCAAATACCACTGTTAATTGAAGCTACAATATTATTGTATCAAAACTAGAAGATTTGTTTTAATATAACTTTTGTTATCTCATCTCACCTCCCACTGGCCTATGCTGTAATGTGATAATAAAAAACAGTCAGTAATAGACACACTAATCAATACAACAGATAAAGCCTACGATTTCTTTTCCATATTTATATGCCAGTGCAAATTGAAAATATGGACGGTCAATGTTACCGACCAAAGTGTATCAGTCTTTCTGAATATTCTGGAAAAGCACGGCTTAGGCGCAACTAGGGTGTCAGGCTTCGCTGTTTGTTTGGTCCAAATGTCAATATGAAGCTTGAATATTCTAAAGTATTGTCCAACGCTTCACTCCAAAGTGTTTTAATATCTTTATCTTTGCTTGTAAAGGATTGACCTTTTGCTTTCAAAGATGATCACTTTCTATTTTGAAAATATTACAAATATTAATATATTCATTCAGCTCCATTTGAAAATGTAAGAATTATTATTTAACCATCAGAGAATAATCTATATTTTAACAAGCAAGAACTTTATTATAAATAACTAACAACAATGGTGCTGGATCTCCTTCTCCTAAAATAATTTGCTTGAAACTATTTGCCAAAAATCAACTCAATCAAAGCTAGAATGGATGTGTTTTGAATGAGGGTTTGGAGAAATTCCTTTTAGAGAAAATATATACCGTATTTTCATGAATTTCATTTGAGGCTTTAAATCTTTTCTTTTTATATTTGCTAAGCTTATTTGTAAGGCACATTTCTTATATATATGTATCAAGAAATTTTTGTTTTAATTGCAAATTCCAAAAATAATTTTAAAACATACTGTTGGGAGAAATAAAAACTTAGGAAATAGTAGAACAATCCTTCTTTAAACGATTTGTCCTCAAGACAGACTTCCACAAAATAATGTTTGTTATTCAATCAATAGAATGTTGTTATTAGCAACATAGGAGTACTGGTGAAATGCCATCGATAAAATAAATTTCCATGAAATGTGGCATTTTCTTTTGACTACTACTGTCTACCAAAGCAATGAAAAGAGCTCAAGGAATTTAATGAAAGTGTTTTAGTAAAGAAAGAAAAATAATGTTAAGGCACGAGAGATGGACGGTGCTCCATGGCTCGTGTGTGGGCCCGACCTTGAAGGTGACGTTGTGGAGGTGGGGCTCTCGAATACGCCCTGGAAAAAAGAAAGAACGGAGCATCAACAACTCGACGCGGGCTTTTCACACGCCAATCCCATCAGTCACCAAAACGAAACAAGTATCATTGCAATAAGACACCCACTTATCAGCCCACATGGTCTCCTCTTTACACAACGCCATCTCTACCACGTGACATTCCGACTGTAGCTGAACGAAAAGAATCAATATTCACACTGGGGGAAATGGATTGAAGATAACTCCTTAAAAACAATAAATGTTACTTTTATAATGACCAAAAGTGACCTAAATTTATTCCAACAATTAAGACATCACTCACATGTCACTCGCTAGATGGCACTTACTGTATTCTACGTATTCTAATCGCAATCAATTATTGACGTTTTTCGCAATAAGAAAATTAAAAGTAAATTAAGAACGTATTCTACTTTCAATTGGAGAATACTATTACTATTCAATGTCTAAAACCCATTCCACTCATAGTGGCGTGTTTTATATTAATATTGTGGTAATTAAAATCATCGATTCGAAGATTTGAAATGTTTGAATATTATAATCATAAAACTCATACACAGTATATATAGAATAATTTAATATTTTATATTAATTATTTTTATGACTAAAAATTCTCGTTAAATAATAATTAATGTAATAGGGATTGTGGATTAAAAGGAACATATATTAAATTTATATGTATAAGTAAATGTAAAGGGAAAAAAAGATATTTAATTTGAAATCAATAATTTTTACTATTTCTCATTAAAGAGATAATTTGTAAGCTTTTTGAATTATAAATAATTATAAATAAGTTATTGAAATAAATTTGCTGTAAGATAACTCAAATTGTATTACTTTAGTGTATTTAACATTTTCTATGCATTATTGTAGGTTGTCGGGAGACGGCGTTCGTGTACGCCGTCACGAGTGCGGCCGTGGCCCATGCGGTTTCTCGGTCGTGCAGCGAAGGACTCATCGAATCGTGCTCCTGCGACTACGGCAACCGTGGTCAACGAAGTCAGCAGCGGGGACCCGACTGGGAGTGGGGCGGCTGCTCTGATAATATCGGCTTCGGCCACCGTTTTGCCCGCGAGTTTGTCGACTCAGCCGAGAGAGTGCGTGATTTCCGCTATCTCATGAATCTACACAACAATGAAGCGGGAAGAATGGTAAGAAATTTTTCAAATATATTAAATTATGAATTTAAAAAAAAAACATCATCATAGAGAATCTATAATTTTTTTTTTTTTTTGGCTTAATAACATTTTTCTCTGCCCCTTCACCAGCAAAAAAAAAAAAAAATATTTAAACAATGACAATTTGGAAAAAAATAACTTTCGTGGCATGTAGACTAAGACTTCAGCATGTTAATCTGACAATGCCCAAAACAATATTACATCACTGTGTTTTTATCATGACACCACTGTGAAGCTACCCACAACCCCTCTAATGATTCCCTAATTGTACGATCTCCTCAATTTGGAGACTGACCCTATGTTGTTGCTCTTTTGTTGATTACAAATTAACCTTAAGATTGAAATCCTTATATTTTTCTTCTATCCCTTATATAATTGTTCCATTTTTACTCAAATGTCATTAAGAAATCAATCATTATTCAGCATTTAAATAAAAAAGGAAAATTGATTAGTAACTACAAAGTTAGTAGAGGTTAGTTAATATTTCACTTAATAACAAAAACTTCCGTAGATATGTTCTATCTTTACTGGCTTCCGCGTTGACGGTTTTCTTTTTTTTTTTTATTGAAGCTATTATGCACATAACGATTTGTGCTCCTCCGCCCCCACATCCCATCAGGTGTAATCGAATGGTTCATAATTTCTAGTTCATAAAATCAGCCAATAAATCCTCACTTCATTTTAGTACGTACCAAGGATTTGTCTCTTAATACTGAATGTATCTTATTAAAGAACTAAAAGTATGATTCAGCAAAGATACGTTTAACGCCGTGCGTTTTTAAATGAGTAGCAATAATAATTCGTTTAGGCATATTAGTTACTTTTACAAAAAATCTGTTGAAATTCTTTTTCTAAATATAACAAAATGTTGAAGTTTTAAATGTAAACATATTAAAAGCTTAAGGTTAATGGAATTATAAGAATTAATTAATTTAAGTGACGGTCTTAAATAAATGGAAACATGTTTATTAAATAATAATCATAATAATAATAATAATCTTATTGTTATTAATAATTATTCAACATTAAAAAAGATGACAGGAATCATTTGTCTTTGATGTTCGATGTTCTCTCAGAACTAGACAATCGCCTTTACAAGAACCCCAATTTTGCTCTAACTAACTCCTTATTAAAATAATAGTTAAAGAAAAGTGTAGAAATAACAAGATTCTAAGACTTTACTTTGTTCTAAAAAAATAAAAGTGTTGAAACAATAACTAGACAAACCATTATTAGTCTAAATACAGATATGTCAAAAAAAAAAAAAAACTGAAACTTTTTTGAGATAAATCCTCAGAATAATTTAAGAATAATTGATAAATTTACAGAAAAAAAAAAATCATTACTAAAAGTGTTTTGACAGAGAATTCGACGAAATTCTTTCCCTCATTCTCAAATCCCAGTTTTCTTTAATGAAACCAAATATTTACTATTAATTACTATTTTTTTCAGTTAAGTAATAGTAAAAAAACTTCTAGTGAACTTCTTGTGAAGAACTTCTAGTTTCTTTTCTTTTCATTTCGTTCGGATCGAGAGTCACTGAAAAAGAACACATTAACAGATAGAATACTAAAGGTTTAGTGTCTTCGTAACTATTAAAGTTATAAACATTATGTTTCGATTTACTACTTACTTCTGTTCTAAACTGAGTTTTATTAAGGAAAATAATTAGCCCTCCTCCATCACGTGACAGCAGCAATGAAACCAAATGGATTCTGGGAAGTAACAGTTTACGACAGAATTTATGCATTGTATAACATTATTTAATAAGATAAGAGGAAATAGAGCCACGACCATCTGCGACATCAGAGTCTTAAAGAGATATTGTTAAAAATGAACTCAAAACTATTGCAATTCCCTTATCAGTATCGACTGTTTAAGACAACTTCATTTTAAAACAAAAGACTTCAAATTGAAATGAAGGACTGGGTTAATTAAGAGCTGCATTCGCTTAAATTACATTCGAACTATTAACAGAAAAGAAGAAATCCTGGAAAGACTACAACCTTGATTAGAAATGAGGAAAACCGAAGTCCTTAAGTTGTAAATTAAGTCCTGAAATAAATAAAATTAAAAAAGGCGAACGATAGACTTAGAAACAGACTCAAGCCTAAACACTAACTGAAGAGTTGAGAAAGCTAAGGAATCTCCGAAATATGTTGTTGTGTCTTAAGTAAAAAGAAACAAGAGATTGAGTTTGAAATCGAAGTAAGGATCTCCACTGTCTGCAATCCGGATACTCGAGCACTTTTTTTCTTTTTATGCTCATTAATTGAATCGTAAAAATTAGCGTAGAATCCTTTCGAAAGTAAATCCTATAATTGTGGTCACAAAGTGGCCAAACAAGCTTAAGATAAAATAGCTCCCAGAGAATATCTGCTTCTGATGTATTGAAGCAGATGTATAGATAAGTCTTAGATCACAAATGTTCATATAAAAATGGATAAAGCAAGGTCTTCAGAATCAGAAAATATTTACTGATGCCACGATTAACAAAAAAGAAATAAATGGCTTATAAAAAGCAACCACCTCCAAGGTTTGTACTGACTACAAAACAAATTCCTAATCCAAAATGCACAAATATGGCTGGAAAACTGTAGTTGCACAACGTAACCGTCGTGTTCTGAGAAAATGTACGAAGGAACTGATTTCAAACAAGGTTAGAATTCATCTATTTCGATCCGGACCTTGTCCAGACTTGAAAAAAATTGAAAACTTGCAAATCGTCGATAACTCGGAAGCCACTGATATCATCAAAGAACTAAATAATATGCGTACAAAGGACGTCGGGATTAGTGCAGTGGAATGACGTAGTCCAATCAGATTCACTAGTTCGATGGAAGGTTCATGAAGAGCTGTCGTCGTTGTGAACGCTATCTGAACTTACCATTTACCATAGATGCTCTGTTGATTTAAACATCCATTATCACCAGTAGAGGACAAGTTATTTTTGGAGCCTATAAAAAAATGCACCCTGACTTTTTTTCCAGAATGTGAAGACCTTTTTATGATGACAACGCGCTTGTTCCCTCTTGCCAGAATTGTATAAGAATTGTTTGACGTGAATTTCTTGTAATCAATAGGCGTCGAATGTGTTCTAAATAAAGGAGGACCAACTATTTTTTGGCCTGTTTTACAATCTTTATACAAAAGAATGTATAAAAAGAAGCAAATACTTTTATCAAACGCTTTCCAAAAAGATTGGATTGTTTGGCCCAAATTATACTTTCGTTTTTATTAAATGTATTCATCGCCTTTAAATGAATTCTTTTTTTTACTTTAAAAAAAAAAAAACTATACATCGTCAAAGACTATCCATCCGACGTCAACCAACTGAGTTGAATGATTCGTTTCTTTTGATTTATCGATCAGTGCTTTCTAAATATAACTGCAACTTCTGTAAGGATTCTTTTTATAAATATTATAAGCGAAGTTATTTACTTCTTGTTGCTTGTCGTCTCTTTTTGAAAGTTTTATTTTTATTAGAAATAAATCTCCTTCTTATTTTTCGTTTTTGAGAAAGGAACGAAAAAGGAAAAAAAAAAAAAAGAAAACAAATCCAATGAAAATAATAAATCAATCTAGATCATTTTATTTAATGTAAAAATGGACTGCGGTTTCCGTTTCACGCATTTTATCTATGGAATCCCCGTCAGCTGAAGGGAAGAAATCCTATTGTTTTGGATTGCCTTTATTGCATTCAAGTATTTAAAGTAATCAACTTCAATTTTATAGAAACAGGAATGATTGGAGGCAGAAGACCCTACCCATAACACCCACACCTCCATCGTGCCTTTTCAATTCTCCCCTCCTCTATCACGAACTTAGACCACCAACACTAGGCCGCCCACTACAACGATAACCACACTGTTCCCACCTAAACACCAGAGAACAACCAAATCGGGCAGCAACAGTCCGACCGCATTTCATTCAAAATGGCGGAGTAAACAAACGAAAACCGATTTCCAATAACATCAAACAGCTTTCGTTTCTTTGGGAGATATAAAATGGAAAATTAATAGCGTCATCCACTTGGTGGAGTTTACTGAATTTAGGGGATGGAAATTGAAATTCATCAGTTGAAATATTATTTTTATTTTTTTATTATCTTAAATTATTAATCTTTTGTTTTTAATTTAAAACTGTAATTACTTTATATAATGTTGTAATTAGACAATGAATTAGACAATGAGACTCCAATTATTTTACACCTAAAACAAAAAAATAAAAAAACCACCTCAATCGTGGGTTAATTCCATTCGTAGATTAAAAGATATGGAAGAAAATTCACGAGAGACAATTCCTAACGGGATATATTCTGCTGAAACTCAAGGTCCGAAGGCCCGTTGTTTCTATCGGTCGGACGAGGGAGGCTGTCGCTGGCTGCCGTCCATCACTGGCGGTCCACTGCTATTATTAAAGTGGCAATTGTAAGATGCAATCTGTACCGCGGATTACAGACGAAGAGACCAACATCTTGATAGGCGAGATCCGGGCGGTTCACTTTGGCAGCTTCCTTCTCCCCCCCTCCCCTCTTCCCCGTGGACTGATGAAGCTGTCAGCCGCGTCTCCACCGAACCTCGCGCCACCGCCATCTTGAAGGCCTAGTACAGCCTTCCACATACTGCAGTGTACTGCTTCAGCACTAACTATTAGCATTATATAAAAAATATATACATATAGTTTACTTAATATTTTAGTAAACATTTAATATACGACTTAAATCTTTTAAGTTTTATATTCAAAAGTATCAATAACTAGGAATTTCTATTTTGTACATTTTTTTTCCCCACTTCTATTCATTAAGGCCTTTATTTCTTTCGAGTTTATGCCCATTTATCATATATTTATATTCCTTCAAATTTTCATCCAAGTTTTTAATTCTGCAATTGGTTCAAGTTAATTAAAAATAATCTAATGTCGAAATTTCTGAAGCCAAAGGAAAATGAATAGTTGCGCAAATTTTAAACCATGATTAATTTACGCGCATACACATACACAAAAAAAAGCATATTTTTTTGGAATTTAATCTATCTTTCTTTTTTCTTATTTTTGCAAAAATAGTAATAATAAAACGAAAAGCTTAACGTGTATTCGGTTAATTCCTTTAAATAATGATGAACACCAATTACTTTTAAAATAACCACAATAAAACACGCTACAGTTTCGCCGGCAGAACGTTATTATACAAGACGAGTGGTTACTTAAACATATGTGTTTTTAAAAGTAATTGGTGTGTTCTGTCATTATTTAAAGGAGAAAAAAAAATACTTCTCTTTTTTTTATTTCGTTTTTTTTTTTTAAAGAAAAATTCAAAGAAATGAATTAGTTAATCAATACTGTAGACTAGTATTTAATTCAGGAAATGAATTAGAGGCCATCTTTAAACTGAGAAGGACCCGATGGTGGGTTTTTGAATACAAACCCTTATTTCACTGAAAAGGAAACTAATCATTATTTTGCCAAAGACTACAGCAGCCCCATGTTTATTTTTTTTTTATTCCCCCCCCCCCCCCCCCGTCTCTGACTGAAGTCACTGGAATATCCCCAACGAATTCAGTTTTCCCCCAACACCACCCACTTACTTTCTGAACTCCTGCAAAAAAACCCAAAAAGAAACCAAGAGGAATTACTTTATGGCAGTGTTATTTCAATGAATCACAGCGTATTTGCGTACACAAATTTTTCAGTTAGTGTTATCTATAAAAGGTACTTTGGTAAACTGAAGATAATTTATTTTGTTTAAAGAAATGAAAAGAAAGGAGTTTATATATAAAAATATACACACAAAATATTTCCGTTGGCTGTAAACTTTCAATACTGCTATAGAGTTGTAATATTGTGGAAAACGGGAAACTGTAGGTTATTTTGTTTAGAAATAAACTGGATAGCTTAATCTATTAATATTTCAGCTTCTTATAGTAAATAATTGGGTACAAACAGCTACGTTTTTGAATAGTAAAGAATTACTATAGTACTGTTCGGTTTTGTTTACGAGAGCCTTCAACGCTTTTGCGCATGCGTCAGGTCTCCTTCGATTTCTTCAAAATAGGGGCGAGGAGAAACAAAGATGGGATGTTTACTTTTTATAGTGTTAGTTTACTAGTAGCTGTATTCTATTTGAGCTTTTCGGGAAAGTATTACGGAAAGAATAAATACTATTGCAAAAATGCTCCTCGTTATTTTTTAAACGCTAAAATGTCCAAAAGAATTTCTTAGGAAAGTATCCATCTGGGCGTATCCCTCTCCGGAGTAAAATCGTCCGGCAGTGGTAGCTCTGCCATTCATAAACGCATAGTAAATTTTTTTTTGTTTATCAACATCTGAGATCTTCATATAATATCACAATTTCTTTATTTAAATTAACTAAGAATACTTCTTCACAGATCCAATATTTCGTCTTATATATTTCTCAAAGACTTCTTCAGGGTAAAAACAAAATAAAATTAAATAAAAACTAAAAATAACGATCAAACGGGAAGAGAATTAGTCTTCTCTAACCTTACAAAACATTAAATAATATGGTAAAACATCCAATGAATACATCCAATGATACATTTGAGAAATATATAAGACGAAATATTGGATCTGTGAAGAAGTATTCTTAGTTAATTTAAATAAAGAAATTGTGATATTGTTTTTTTGTTTATTTATTTCTTTTTTTTCGAAATTTAGAAATAGAGGCTAATTACGAAAAGGCTAATTTCGGTACTAATGAAGAAAGAAAGAATGTACAGTCTTTTATGGTAGAATGATTTTACTCTGTGGTTGTAACAGGAACAGTTTTAATATTGGACCAGTGTAAAACCCTTCGGGAAAATTCTTTTCCAAGTAAAGATAAATAATGTCTTTTGACCAAAAGCAAATCCTGAAACTTCTTTGAGTTTGTCGTAGCCTTCATCCATTGCTCTACCTATTAACAACAATACTTCAAGTAATGGTTCCTAGTTGGAATCTGGACCGGGCAAGGTAATTCCATAGATGGGTGGATATATTTTCATAGCTAAAATAATTTATTACAACACAAAATAAATTCACAAAAATTACTTTGATTCAATTACGTATTAATTTCAAGACAATCAAGCATAGAATTAAGTATTTAATTTTTTAAATAATAAAATGATCAAAATTAAGCTATTAACTGATAATTAATAAGTGAGATTTTTTCTTGAGGAGAATGTTTTAATATTTCACAATAGTTCTTTTTTTTATGCTTTCCGGTCTACAGTGATTTGGAAAAAAAAAAGAAAAATGTTAATTTGATTTTATGTTATTTTATTGATTTATTACCTATAATGTCATTACTGTATATCGTACGTGAATAACGAATTGATTTCTCGCTGAAATCTTAATTCTAGTAAAGTCACTTCCACTTGAACAATGGCACAGACAGACTGAGAAACATATCTCTGCGATGCTTGCAATGATAATGTAATATAATTTTTGTTTTCGATTCCATTTATGTAAAGACAGCGAAACAATCCAGCAGGAGAGAAAGCAGCCATATTGAATCACTGAACGAATTAATTCTCTTTTTTTATATTCAATTTATAATATCAATAAATCTTATCAGATTTGTTGAAATGTTTAGTAAAGGACTCTTTTCCTAAACCGTATTACAACTCTTGTACTTATTACAACTGCTGTCTCCGTTAGCAACTACGGTTTTTTTTTTTTCATTTGGGTTTTTCGAATTTATAATTGTTTTGATTACTTACTTAAGAACGAAATCGATCCGTTTAGATATTCTTAATACTTTACAGCTCTTAAAAAGATAGAAAAAAAATACTTTTTGGTCAATTTAGGCTGAGCTTATTAAAAAAAGGTACTCTTGACCTATAATAATTTTGACTTTTTCATTATGATGTCCAGTTTTGCACTTGAAGCAATCGAAAATAACCATTCAAAAATGTTTTATTAATAAGGCTTAACGCTACCTCTTACCATTAAAATGTTGGGGTTTCTACGGCTTGACTTTGCTTATAGTAGCAAAAAGTTTACACGAATTAACACATTGGAATGACAATTTGTCATTTACAAGATTCTAAAAACTTAATCGTTTCATTGGAGAAAGAAAAAAAAAAAAAAAAAAGCTATAATAAAAGTTTATTGTAGGAAAATTACTTAGTGACTATAAAGAAACACAGAAGTAATTTATTGATTTAATTATTTTTATAATTAATATTCTCGCTGCATTTATTAAAATTAAACTTTTACTTATTTAACTATTTTTAAACCTTCTTTATATGGTTTACGAATTTTTGATAATGATTTAAAGAAAAATCTGTGTTATCCGGAATTTCGGTATCCGCGGTCCCTATTAAAGAAAAATTGAAAGTTTTCCAATAAATCAGGAAATACTGTTTCTAAACTTCACCACCATGAATTGATCTTAATAATTCATGACAGAACCACTGACAAAAATAGTTAAGAAACAGAAGACAACTATTTTTATCCTTCATCGTAATTTCATTGTGTATAAAACTAATAGACCTAATTATTTGGGAATCAATAACTGATGTATATGTAGTAAAATCATACATCCTCAGTAAATTTCTCAAATTAAAAATAGTTACAGGCACTTGACTAACGGAGCCAAAGTAATGGCAAAACAAACATGAACAGCAAAAATAAATTTAATAAGTCCTGGATCGTTTGTTTATTTTTATTTTTTTCAATGAAATATATACAATATAAGAAGCGGTGAATGAATTCTATCGGCGTTTGTGTTTGCGAACGCACCCCGCCCCTACCCGTGCCAGTAGGATTTTGCGAACGCAGACGCCGTCGGTCTCCAAAGAAGAAGAAATGATCATAATAAAACAATACAAGACGCGATTAGGAGATAACCAAATGAGTGAGTAGCCGCCAAACAACTCAATCCAGCTGCTCACCTCCCCTCGACTCGATCGGCAGGCGAAATTGAATTAAATCACTCGCGGATCCCTCAATTAAGGACGAAAGGGACCGACTACACCTCGCTACAACGAAACAAAGGGAAGAGAGCCATGTTTGATTTTTTCCCTCGAAACGAACATTTCGCCACTTTGACCACCGCAGGCCAACGAAACATTGGAGGTGGTTTTGAGGATTTAAGAAGAAAACGGCAGCTCTTTCAATTCTTGTTCTTTCTTTTCCCCTGAAGTCAAAGACATTCTTTGACAAAAACTTTGAAAGCCGATCAAGATTTTTTTTTTTATTATTATTCATTTATTTTTCGATAAAAAAATGTCATTTTTTTTTTATATAAATTAATAAAATATATTGAACAGCGAAAATTGTTTTAAAGTTTTAGCACTGAACAGTTCAAAGTTGCCGGGTTATTTATTTATTAATATTTATTGAAAAGCTCCTTGAATTTTTTTTTTTTAAATTGAAGAAAAAAAAATATAAAAACTACATTGCTACATTTTTATAATCTTATAGAAAGATATGATGCTTGTAAGATATGATGTTTATTATAGTTGTAATAAACTAGATATATTATTATTTGTATCTAATTTCGATCCAAATCATTTCTACGTAAATTTCCAAACACCCTAAGTGAACTCCGGAGAAATCGAAGAAACTGTATTTGAAGTTTTTTTTTTTTTTTTAATTTTAATTTTCTTTTCTCCACGTACCAGTAGTAAAGATTTGATAAATGAATTTATTTTTTATTATTTTTTTAGTTTTAGAATTTTTTAATTTTTACAAGGAATGGAACGATACTCATTTGCATTCTAGAAATAAATTTGATAATCGTATTTTACTCATAAAAGAATAAGAAAGTAAGAAATTGATATTGTATAAGAAAATAAATTGAAGCTATCTGTAATATTCATCCAAAAGAAAGAAAAGCAAAAAGAAATTGCAACTAATAGATTATTTGCAATAGTAGAAACATTGTCAGAAATTTTTTGCGTCATTAATTCCGAGTTGGTTTGGCTGAGTTTCCTTTTCAACTGAACTAACTTTGCTAAATGTTTCTTTTGAAGTATATATGGCATAAACAAAGTGTTTCAATTTAAGACTTCAGCTATTAAAAGCAAAGCACTTAAAGGCTGGGAATTTATTGAGTATCATCTCGGGAGCAAATTTAAAGGCCATAACAAATTGCTGTATATTCCGTAGCACAAAAAATCCACGAGGAGCTAAATCAACAAATAGTCTTCTGGAAGCGTTATTTTTGGTGTTTTGTGACTCAAAAAGTAGGCTTAGGCTTATGATGTCTGTGGGTTGTTTAAAGTAAGTTAAAGAATTTAACAAGATGTAAATGTAGTTGCCGTTCGAATACCCTCACATTACTTGGTCAGATGCGAAAGAAAATCAACAGAAATTTATCAACTAAATGATAATGTACAAAAAAATTTATAGAAAAAAATAATTAATTTAATGATAATTTCAGATTTAATGTAGCAAAATTTAAAATATTTCTGCACAAATAACTTCAAGGCGAAAGATGAAGAGAATAATTGGCAAATGGTAGAAAATTCTCTTGTCCTTCTAAAAGTAGGCATAGCCTTCCTCACGACACTGGTGTTTACAGCCTCACGATTCAGGATAATTTACCGTAGAATCCTTCCTTCTAATACAGTTTCATGCAAATGGTATTTCTCAAGACGCCCTTTCAAAAATGAATCTATTCTAGTTTTCTAAATCCAATGTTAGAGAGATATTGAAGTCATTCTCTTATTGTTGTAAAAAGTAAATTTTGAATTATCTTCCCCCCCCCCCAAAAAAAAACAACAACAAAAAAAACAAAAAAAAAAAAACGTATCTACTTCACAATGAAATGCTTACTAATTAAGCTTCTAGTTTCTCTCTAGGAATTGATAGGACAGAATCAAGCAGATTTTTCCTCATTTTGATGTCAAACAAGCCTCTATTAGGGTAACTTATACGAAAAAAAAAAAGTAATATATTTCTATTTGAAAAGAATTAAAATAACTCCTTTTCCTGTTATTCCAGGATTTTTTTTTTTGGGGGGGGGGGGTTCTTTGTCGGAAGTTTTATAGAAATCTCTGAAACTGATGACTTTTTAAATCCTTAGAACTTGGAAAAAAAAAATCCGATTGGGAAAAAGTTAAATAAATCCAAATAATGGAAAATTGTAAATGAAAGAAGTTTGAATATGATTATTTGTTTAAACACAATCTCAATAGTTTTTCCAAAGAATCCACCAAAGATTTTGTATTTTTTCTATGCAACATATTCTATTTCTATATGAAACAGACCTTATTAAAAAATCTATCTATTTCCTCGTTTATTTATATGAATCCATTTGATTCGTTCATGATTTTTTGAAGTTATCAATCTTCAATATAATTATATCTTTTACAAAAAATTTACTTTCATTCTTAAAGACTAAAGTGGGGTTTTTTTTTCCCTTTATTTCAGCATTGTTTTATATTTTTTGTTTATAATTTCTTGTACTTTATTTTAGTTCTGTTTGAGAAGCATTTTGATAGTAATATTATGGGTTCCACAAAGACAATGAATGTCGAATTGGGGAAAAACTAATAAAAAAATTTAAAATCAATAGGGCAGCTCTTAACAAAAAAAAAAGTTCGTAAGTTTTACATTGAAAAAGTTTGTAAGAACATTAGTAGTCCTTGAGTCTACTAAATCCTAAGTTAGGCCTAAGTCTTTTTTTTTAATTCGATTGTTATTTCAAAGACCAGTTGCTTCACTGTTAATAAGATCTGAATGAACCTTGTTGATTGAAAAAGTCTCGTGGAATCTCGTTTTGTTTTCTCTCTTTAAGGATCAGCAGAACTTGATGAAAAATCAGTGGCTATTCGAAAGTGTTGGCGTTTATTTTGAACTCGTCCTTGTTGCAAAGGCTGCATTCCCTACCCTCCCTCCTTCCCTCCATTTGCCGAGGATGGGAATCCCCTGGAGCATCTAATTAGGTGCTGCTTGGACCTCTTAAAATGTCACGGGGGGAGAGATTTATAATTTAGTCATTCTAGGCAACACACACGTCGTAGAGAATCAGGCTAGAGCTCGTCAGGGAGGGTCTGCCGTGCTTCAACAGGGAGGACACAATCTGCCTTCTTAGAACTTGAAAAAGTTGATTGAAAAGGGATTTCCAATGGGGGTTTAATTAGTAATGGAAATTAAAACGGAAGGGGAATTTGATAAGCATTTAAAACAAGAAAATGATTTAAAAGGTATTATTTTAAAAAAGATAAGAAATTACTATCAAAAGCTTTTGCGTCACAACTGGTCGAAAACTTTTAAAATATTTCAATTTTTAAAATTAGTCGAAACTTACATTTTTCATAGGTAAAAATCAGCTTAAGAAATTTTGTAATTAAATTCAATTGCAAATGCAAGAAGATTGAAACTGAGCAATGGGATAAAGAATCTGAACGAGTTTAAAATGAAAGACTTATCTCATTCTTAATCTTCTCTAATTTTTCTTAATTTCTTTATTTTTCCATAGCACGTCTCTACTGAGATGAGGAAGGAGTGTAAATGTCATGGCATGTCGGGTAGCTGTACAGTCAAGACGTGCTGGATGCGTCTTCCGCAATTCCGTGAGGTAAGTGATAACCTGAAAGACCGCTTTGACGGCGCCAGCCGCGTCCTAGTGAGTAACAGCGGCAACCACCGAGGCTATGGCTCCGGGAAGCAGCGCGGCGCTATGCCCCTCAAGCCTTACAACCCCGAACACAAACCCCCAACCGATCGCGACTTGGTGTATTTTGAAGAGTCGCCCGACTTCTGCAAGAGAGATCCCAAGCAGGGAATCCAGGGAACCCAGGGACGTCAATGCAACGACACCAGCCTCGGAGTGGACGGATGTGACCTCATGTGCTGTGCCCGGGGTTACAACACGGAAGTGAAAGAGGTGCTCGAAAGATGTAATTGCACTTTTCACTGGTGCTGTGAAGTGAAATGTAAGATCTGTAAGACTAAGAAGACTGTTCACACTTGCAAATAGAGAACTATTCAAAGCACAACTAAGCTTTTAAAAAATCGAACAGATCTGAACAGACAAAAGACAAAATGCTGAAAATTATCTGTCCTATGAAATTCTTGTGCTAAACAAATAATTTCCAGAAATTATTAATAATAATATTTTTTTTTAATTTAAGAATTGAATAAAACACTTTGAGACTTTTAAATGATCGATCATTTCAATGTCGATCAAACAGCAATAATTCCTTCATCAGAATTCATCAAAGACTAAAATATGTGTTTATCTTTAGAGTCAATATTCATTATCACCAAATTTATTCTGCCTACAACAGACTGTGAATTCATGTAGGTTGCAACGAATTTTGTGCAATGGTGTTTGTTAAGTTGAATTATTCATTTGCTATTTACAGAAAAGCCCCCCCCCCCGCCCCTTTTTTTATTTAATTTTTTATTTTCTATTTCTTTGCATTTGATAATTTAATTTGTTTTTTGTTCTACGTGCTCTGCCTCAGGGTCAAAGGTTGAAGTTCTGTTCAATGATCCACAAAATGTCTCCATTGGTTTAACACGAATGAATAATGTTGACTCTGGATCCTGCATTTCTAATACAAAACCTCTGGAATAAATCTATTAGTTGCTGAAATACTTTATTAGTTTAAGAGTTAATAATTTACAATTCTTTTGAGCCAAACGTATCAGAATTAAGTTTATCTTCAATTAACATTTGAAGTTATCGAAGCAACTTAATTGAAGACAAATGAAAAAAAGAAAAAGAAGAAAAAATGTAAAAGAAAAGTTGCTACACCAACAGCAAATCCAAATCTATGAAGTTAGAAGTAAATAATTCATAAACAAATGATGACAAGAAGGAAAAGTTGAAATCATTTCTTCATAATATTGATGCATTAAAGATTAGAAAGTTATAGAAGTTGATTTATTCTAAGAATTTATTGTAGGCTTATGGAGAACGTGATTCACCGTATTCAGAGATTTTGATAATAACAATTTTATCAATTTTTAAATAACTTATTTATATAATTCTGATTTTTTACTATTCTATTATTTATCAAAAGGAGTGGAAGTATAAAACAACTACGGAGAAGTAAAAAAAAAATAATAATAATCCAGTTTCAGAAAAGAAGAAAACTAAGAAAGATTCAAACGTTTTTATTTTTTTAACGATTTCTACTGCATTCAACTGAGTGTCATAGGCTACCAGTCAACGAATTCATTCAGCATAATACTGTCTTTTGACTCGACTTTTTAAAATACTGTAACTTTAAAAAAAAATCAAGAAATACTTACTTGAAATAAGACAAAACAGAAATCTAATAGTCAGGTGTCCTTATTTTTGTTTTAAGTCCTTTTCAAAAATAATACAATATGAAATAAAGTCAGTCTTTTAATCTATTAGAAATTTGAAATAAAAATGTGTAATGTACAGGAAAAAAATTAGACTACCTTTAGATGTGACGATCTTTTTTTAAAATAATGTTTTGCAGATTTTGAAAAAAATGAAGATTTTTTTTTTTCCTTTCTGATTTTATGTAAAAGCAATTTGTAGCCGAATATTCGTTTCCAGCTGACCTCAAACAACTCATAAATATCATTTATGAATTACTTTATATATTTTTATTTATAATTTTATATAACTACTGATTATTGATATTTTATGTTTAAGACGTTAAACAAATTCAACTTCATGAACAAAAACTAGAAAATAAACTGAAAGAAAACGTCAAAGACCTTAAAATATCAAAAATAAAGAATGAGAAAAAGCAAACAGTGATTATAATAAAACAATAATAATTAATAAATAATAAACTTTTTTAGAAGCTTCTGAAAATTCATAAATAAGAGAGAATTTCATTTATCTGTACATTTATTTCATCAAACGTTAAATATGTTTGAAATTCGCTTGAGGACTTTGTATTCTTATAAATCCTAACAAGTGAATAGTGGAATTCTTTACCGTATCTTTCTAATTATACTTTAAGACTGAAGTTAATTAGAAGAAAAGAAAAAGAGTTTGTCCTTAGTTGAGGTCCAACCAACATCCAATGTCTTAACCCAAAAAGTGCAAGATTGCTTCATTAACTTCGAAACTCATTTCAAAGCTAAATCGACATTTTTATTTCATGCATAATAACTGCAGTAAATCCTACTTTCATAAAAAAAAACTTCTCTGAATTTCTTGTTGTAAATATATTCTTAATTTTAACAAGCTTAATTATAGGAAGAAATATCTTCCATCTTCATTAGAATATTGTAAATTTACTGTTTTTCTCATCAAAATTTGTTAAAATTTCTGACATTACATTTCTGTCTCTTCTAGAATGAAAGAAAAAGTCACTTTGTTATTGTTTAACATAAATAGGTTAACCAAGGAACTGAGTCAACTCTATGTAATAATTATTTTAATTAAACATTCCTTCTTTTATTTTTCTGAAACATTCGATCAAACAACTGCGCTGAATAAGATGTTATTTCTTGAGAACAATATTTAAAGATAACATTCCATTTCTTTATATATTTTTTTTTAATGAAATGTTAATTCATTTTATGAGAGATATTTCAACAATGCTCTAGTCAGAATTCATGCTACAATGTGGTTTTCAAAAAAAGTATTCTAATAGATTATGTAAAGAAAAGCGATCAAATTCCTTAATTAACTTCCACTTAAAGACTCAAGTGTTTACAGAAAGAGATCTAATGTAATTGAAGGAGTTTTAAGAAGAAAAAAAAAAATTGTAGCCCAATTTTGAAAATAATATGTCTTCCATTAATTGTTGTTATATCTTGATTAAAAAAAAAAAAAAAGAAAGAATTTACATAATATACCTTTGAAATTTAAAACATTTCTGTTATTTGTTTTTGATTTTTTTTTTTTTTTTTTTTTTAATTTGTTTCCTATTTATTATATTCCTCAGCTAGTGTCAAAAACTGAAAAATATATAAATACTGTTTAAAATTATTTTTGCAAAATATCAAAAACGCAGATTTCATTGTTGCATCTGACTATGTTTATCTTATAAATCATTTTTTTAAAGAGTAAAAATTGTAAAAAAAAAAAACCAACAACAAAAGAAATCTTTGAAGGCGTTTCTGCTGCTGCTAAGATTAAGAAATAAATTCCCCTGCAGTATTTGGGAATTGTTTTGTTAAAGAATAAATTTTTGTCTTAGTATTGAATGACAAAACATATTTAAAAAAAAAAAAAATACCTGTATATTTTGAGCATAGAGAAATTATGCTTAACTGTACATTGCTTGTATTCTTATAAGTGTCTATTATAAGTGTGTGTTTATAGATTAAAACAAACTGATATTGAATGCTATTAAATCTCGTCTTTTTTATTTATGCCAATAAAATATATGTTTTTAATGTATTGTCAAGTTGTTTCGTTTTCATCAAGTACATTAAAAAAATCTTTTTTTGATACAAAAAAATTTTGTTCATTTGTTGGTTATTTAAGTTAATCGAAAACCTTTTAGCAAAAACTAACATATACAAGTAATTCTAAGGTTGCGAGTCTTTGAAGAATAACAAAATACATTTTTGGCAATTTAAATAAAAAAAAAATACAAATTATTTAATGTTGAACTTTAAAAGTAATCAAGTATTTGAAATACTAGAATAGAACAACAAGGACTGGAGAGATTAATATTATTAATCAGCAAGAAAATATATAAATGCAATTTAAACTTTAGCCTTAAAACAATAATAATAATAATAATAATAAAGAATTGAATGCATTAGCACAACTGTATGACACACTTTACTTGTAGAAGGGAATTTAAAGAATATTGAAAACAATTGAAATCCAAATGAAAAGCTTTGTAGTAGTTAAGCTGAACAGGAAAGAATTTTGTAATATTTATTTTTAAGAATTATAAACATTACATTTAAAAAAAAAAAAAAAAAAACTGTCTTAAAACTTAGAAATCTTTCCATCTTGATCATTGATTTTGTCATTTTAATATTTCTCAGTCGCTGTCAATAGCTTCAATAGTTGTGTTGATGAGAAATTGACTTCAAATTGGTTATGTTTGACATCCTTTGTAGGAAGAAAGGAACTAATTTACTGCAAAAAGAATGTTTCAGAAAACAATTGAAAGTCAAATACCCTGTCTGACAATTTTAAGACTAATTATTTTAATAAACTGAAACTTTAGTAGTGAATAGCATTAATCAATGCTATCAACGTTAATCGTGGAGAAAGACAATATTCTTCCCTTTTTTTCAGATGAATCACGAATTAATTAACAATTAGAAATAAATAAATTTCAAATAGTTTTAAAGCTGGGCATTTTTTTTTTTTTTTTACGAACAGGATTTCTTGGAATTATTTGTTTTGATTTTGTTTTATTTTTAAATATTTAAGATTTTGTTTTTCAATATTTATTTAGGTATTAATCCTCCTTTTTTTTCCCCTTCTAAGTCCCGTTTCAAAATATTCTAACGGAAGAAAGAAGACAAGCCATCTAATTTTGTGCTTTCTTATTTGAAAGCTAAGAATCCAAAGCAAAACAATGCAAAACTATTTAGTTTTAGATACAGAACAAAAGATAAATTATTGATCTGATTAAAAAACAGGTTGGATAGCGATTAGTAAACCAATCACAGTGCTTCGCAACGGCTTCTGGGTCACCTTTACTTTAGAATAGACTGCGCCGGGGTGGTCTAGACAATGCGCGCGCGAGTCTCTTTGCGACCCCTTGCTATCTTACCCACACCTATTTATATGGAATAATCGTCATTCTTAACTCAAACCTCGTTAGTACACTGAATTCCTAATAATCATTTAAAAAAAACAACAACTTAAGTTGAGAAACTGTGAAAAGATTTAAAATGGGGAGAAAAAAAATGAAGAATAAGAATTGCCACGAACCCACGACCTTCGCGTTATTAGCATGACGCTCTAACCAACTGAGCTAACAGGCCACCTACAACATTCAAGAAATCCTCAAACAGTCGCTTGTAAGTACGTATCTACTTTAAACAACGTGATACTAATTTTAGAGAAAAATAAAGTAGTTAACAAAATCCCAATTCTAAAGAATTACATAACCAATATCTCATAATGTCATAAGATGAGAAACTGTGAAAAGATTTAAAATGGGGAGAAAAAAATGAAGAATAAGAATGGCCCATGAGGGGATCGAACCCACGACCTTCGCGTTATTAGCACTACGCTCTAATCAACTGAGCTAACAGAAGCCGTTGCGAAGCATTGTGAGATATGTGTCCACAGACAGACAGACAAAGCGGGAGTATAAGACGTCTTTCAGCAGTCTAAAAAAATGAAACATTGGAAACTTATTTGTATGACTTAGAAATCAACAACATTACTATTAATAAAAGTGATAAATGATTCTGGTTCTGGAACTTCATCATTGTCCATCGGTATTATCAGTGGATTATAATCCTCTTTATGTTCATTAATCCTTTATTTCTTTGTCTGATTTTATTCGTTTCGGGAAATCAATAGAATTTTATACAAAGTACTTCGATAACAGAATGATATTAGTTTCAATCTCATCTCTTCATCAATCGCATTTAATGAAAGTTCAACATTGGATTCAAACGAATTAGGCAAACAGAAAAAAAAAAAAAAAAAGTCTGATAATTTTACTGAGACTGAAACAACAATTGCTTAAAACTCGATGGAGAAAAAGAAAAAGAAATAAATCAAGTAAAATAAAAAAAATGCAACAAGTGAATATAGCGCTGCTAAACAAAGTTTACAAATGTAATGAACAATTTACTATAATGTGTAGATAATGCAATTAATTTCTTGTCACAATCTTTGAAACATGTGTTATTCGAGTTTTGATTTGATTCTTTTAACATAGGGTGTGATAAATGCTTATAGGATCATCTGTGGTTGTAATATCTTAACCATCGTTAAAAATTCCTCACTGATGTGCTTCGAGTTTAAAAATGAACAAGAAAAAAATTAAGAAAACGTTAAAATATCACAACGTATTAGAGCAACGTTATTTCTTGTCTCAGTCTTGTTCTTTACCTGTTAGTTGTTTAGTAATATTTCGTTTTCGAGGTTTTTTTTTTATTCTTGTAATTGAAATTAATGATATCTAGAATTTAGACAATGCTTTGAGCTGAATATTATGAGAAAAGCTGTTCTTTTGAATCTCCAGCTCAAATATAGTAGACGATTGTTTTAAATAGTACATTAATAGATTCGATCCGCAGACAGTTTTTATCCTTCTCTAGGGTTCACCAAGCGCTCTATCTAACGGGTCTTGGACTTGTATTAAGTAAACAATCTGCAACGTAAATTCACTTTCAAACGTTCTTACAAGGATTTTGAGGTTTTCAGTTACTTCACTAATTTCATTTTATAGTATTAATTGGGATTATTTTATAATCATTATTAAACAATAATTGAGACAGATTTAATTCTTCCTCATAAAAAAAAATAAAAAAAAAATTCATATTAAATCACATAAAACGAAGTCTAATAACGATAACAGATGCTAAACATGAGGAGAAAAAATGAAGAAAAACTTGAAGAAAATACGAGAAATTAAATCTAGTGATTGTTAATCAACCACGAATAAATAAAGCAAGAAAAGAGAAAAATAAAAAGGAAAACTGAAAGGTAGGTGTTGTAAGCCAGGACTGCACGCGCTCACACATCGACGGAAAATGGACTCAGAAGGGGGTGGCGAATAGTGTGTCCGTCCACTGTCAATATTTCCGTGCAAACAGCCGTTGAGAGGGAGAGGGCGCGTCGAGTGGAGAAGAGCACTTAGCCCTTGGAGAAGAGAGGCGGTATTTGCCAAGAGAAATTAGCTCTTCAACTGACGGATTAGCCGACATTTTTGACGCCGATCCTCCCTCTTGGTAGTGAAGGACCCTTTCCCACCTACGCTCCTCCTGACTCAGCACTAATCCCATCTGGTCTGTGCTGGAATCCGAGAGGAATTCTCGTTTTTGAACAGAACGACAGAAGACCAGAGAACTCCAAACAAACTCCACTGGTTAGACTCAAGTAACGAGGCTATTGAGTAAATCAATCCCTTTAAGAAAGAAATGCAACAATACTAATGAAATCGAATTCCCACTAGTGTTTTGGGACTTCAGAACAGATACTGCAATTATCCTAGGTCCAAAATCAGTGTATTATAATACTGATATACTGTATATTATAATACTGAGGAAAAAAATTGTCGTTTTCACAGATTTATTATAAAATCTGTAAAAACGACAATTTTTTTTTTTTTTTTTTTTTTTGAGAAAAATTCTGGAGTATGAGAATGCTTTCAATAGATGTAATTTTCAGTTTTTTCACATAATAAGGCATCATTCCAATGTGCTTGAATTAATATCTTTTGTAAGATTTATTTATTTTGTTTTGTTTTTTTAAGTACAGTTATCCCTTGACTAATGTAGGGGTTTCGTTCCATCCGGCAGGACGTAAGTCGATACATTAAATCAACAAAGCTGAAGAGGTTAGGGAATTAACCGTAATTAATGTACTGTCCCAAACACTGTATATTTCACTGACATTGGATTGTTAATAATTATTATTGATATAAAATAAGAACAATAGTAATGATAAAAGAGAATAGAAGAGACCGTAATGTTCACCAAGACTTTTGCTCAACTTTGTCGAAGTAACGCCACTATCGTAGATTTAATGGAAGCAGATCTTTACATTTTATCCTTTACGATTTTATCCTTATTTTTCAAAATAGTCGTCACTGTAGAGTGGTAATATCCGAATAATGTGCGATCATATTGTCGGCCTTACCAGCTTCATGTTGCTGTATAACTCGCACCTTTGTTTTAAGATCAATTGCTCGCCTTTTTTCTGTGATTCATCACAGGTTTTATGATTAGGCGTGTAGGTGCCATGTTGCACAAAATATCGCAAAGTACTTAACGAGAAATACACAAATAACCTATTTCCCAAACACAAAATCAACATAGGAACTGTTGAAGACAGCTGACGACTCCCGAGGGAAGTTGAATGCATTGTTGCTAAATAGGAACATTTTTACTTTACGCTCGCTTGCGTCTTGTTTGAAGGTATGGTCGAAATATGGCCGCGCGGTTGGCGTTGTCGCTAAGACACTGGCCTCTCACCTCTGAGTTCCGAGGTTCGGTTCTCATGTGGGTTTCGTGATGGTGGACGATCCGCGCTGGGCAGGTTTTCTCGGGATTCTCCCATTTCCCCTGCGAGTCCCCCACCATACTTTCTCAATCTTTCTCTCCGTCTGTCCTCCTTTCCGTGGGTTGGCACAATAGACCTTTCAGGTCGCAGTGCTTGGCTTTCCTGCCACCCACATTCATCTTAAGTAATAATAGTAAAATGGTCAAAATGTTATTTATTCCCTTACGGGATCACAGACATATCTTCGAGCGGACGTAAGTCGAGGTATGACTGTACTCTTAAATGGGATTAATTTCACGAATTTTATGCTTCCAATTTATTAATTTGGTAATAAATTAAACAGTGATGTTTCAGCAAATTCGGAACCTGCTTTGTCGATATTAACATTGAAAAATTAAACTTTCGAAATTGTCAGTGTCTTATCAACTTCAGCAACTGACTATAAACAGATCTTCTGCCAATTCCTTTGAGGTAGTACAAATAAGGGCAGGAACAAACACGCGGTTGAACATCTTGTCTGTTAATAATTTCAGGTTGGATACAGATTTGTTGGAACACCTATAGACTGTAGTGACAATCATTTCAACATTAATTTGAATTCTGTAGCAATATTTCAATGTTGCCATTTGAAACATTGTGGAACGTAATGGTTAGCAAACGTAAAAAGCAAATGGGTATCTCGGATTTTGTTTCCGTCATATTTTTGGCAATTTTTGAATTTGTGTAAAGGAAAATTACATCAAATAAACTAAATTCTTCCTGAAAAAGGTTTCATGATGAATTGTTTTCTAATCACCATTTTACTTAGAAATACTTAAGACTAGTTAATGTATTCTATTAAAGATATTCGCTAAACAAAAGTTGAAGTTTTAAATTGGATGTATTGTTATTTAATTAAGATTTATTTAAAAGTAACATTAATGAAGCTACTGCCGCTGTTCATTTAGTAGAAGACAATATTTCAAAATAACTCCGTTACTTCGTGTAGTTCTTATTTCCATCTACTATTAACTAGTAAAATAGAGGAACATTGATATACAATATCATTTGGGTTTGTTGTCAATTTTTCGCTTGATTGTAATTTGACTTAAAACTATGGGAGAAGTAAAAAATTGTCAAGTTAGTAAAACTGTCGGTTAAACTTCAGAATATGAGACCCGAATATGGTCACCTCGGCGACCGAGGTGACTGAGTGCATACTGTTATCTCAAGATCGCAGTTAGCCAGATGATGATTAGTTTTTCTAGTAAAAGATCGTACAAAACCATTTTGAAATAAGCATTCTACTTTTTACTAATTGATTGTTCGCTTTACATTATCCTCCGTGTTCAAAATATTGCCATGGCCGCCGTATTCTGAAGTTTCATATTATATTCTGAATATTTTCCCCGATAATTTTTAAAACCTGGAAATTAATAATTGAAATTACGCTGTATCAATTGATATTAAAGAGAAACTTACTGTGAATTAGGAATCATCTTCATAACTTTACGGCAGACATCAGTAGAATCATCCATTCCGAAGTAGTTGTTTGTATCAAGTCCTAATTACAACTCTTCCACCTGCAGCAACATGGCGCTTCAGTAATTCAGCAGAAAAATTAAAAGTGTTTAAAATTCAAACAATAATTATGATTTTTATAATTTTTGTAATTAAAACATTACAATTGTTAGATTAAGTTTAACCCCCCTCCCTCCCCCGATTTAGCAATAACATGCCGATGTAGCAATTTCAGATAACCCCACCTTATCCTACGATAACTTAAAATAGCGTTCAGATTGCGGGGAGGTAGGATGAAATCGATTTCAAATTACCCCTTGGGTTAGTTTGAAGGTTATTTCATCCTATCCGCTACGATTCCAGATTACACCCTCAAAATATTTATTTATTTACATTTATTCAGATACTTAGTTCATGTTCAAACACAAATAATAATAATATTTATTGATGATGAAGGGGGTGGGGAGGTAGTGTTAATAGTGCAGGGGTAATATGAAATCGATTTCAGATTACCGGGAGATAACTTGAAAAGGGAGAGGTGGGGTAGCTTGATGTCTTTCCACCGGGGCTCTTGGCAAATTTGCCTTTAGCCTCAACAAGCGGGGTGAGAACTGTGAGCCGAAGAATCGTAGGAGGCAGCTCACATTATACACCAGAAACAGACGAAACACAGAAGAAGAAAGTTACATCTCCATGCCCTCTCCGGGATTCGAACCCATGTTCAGATGTATGATGGGGCTCTTACAGGCTGTCGGCTCGGTCACATAGATTAATTATAAGGCACAATCTGTGCACGAGATAAGATTGATCACAATTGGCTGATTAAATTAGACTAATTGAGGGAGATAAGCTGAATATTTAAATCAACCCAGTGAAAAATATAAAAAAATTGCACAGATAGATGTAAATTACCTTTCTAAACATAGAACAAGATGATAATAATAATAATAATAAAGGATAGTACTGTGTTTTATAAATAATTGCTTCTTAGGTGATATTTAGTCTTGTGATTGCAATTTCAATTCAAAAGCCAGGATGGGATGATTTTGTTTGTGAATCGAAGAAGTGCCTGAACTGAAGAAACAGAACCTAAGAAAACCAAAAATTTTAAAACTAATTGTTGTAATAAAAAATTGACTATTATTGGTAATTATTTGTTTTTTTATTGACTCGGCTGACTCCAAATAACGCATTCTTTTACGAATTTTTAAAGAAATTAGATACTCCATTCATAAACTGCTGATTCCAGTAGATTTCTTATGTTTTCGTCTTTTAATCTACGAAGACATTTCATGTAGGATTATCTGTCCTTGAGCCTCTGTAGGTTTAATAAATTCGAAGGGTTTCAAAAAACCATTAAAGAAACTGTGGCATGACACGAATCCCAAACAACTAGACGTCAGGACAAGTTAATCACACGCGCATTCAAAGATCAGGTGGGCTTTGGGTTGTTTTTTTCCCGACATCAGAAACATATTTTATGATATCGCTTTCTGATATAGTCAAAGACCCGACAGTTGAAATGTCTTAATTTCAAAAATGTTTTGAAGCAAAGTTACGTCTGTAATTCCAAAACCTTGTTCATTACCAGTGACATAACTAGATTTTTAGATCCCAGGAATCTTATTTTCTTTTTTTCAATCAAATCAAAAATCAAAACCGCATTGCGGGAAAATAACTTACCACATGACAGAACATTCAGATGAACACTGGAAAATAAAATACTCTTCATTGGAATATTAATTCAGTGAATATCTTGAGCCAAACATTGCTGTAGTTTTGTTTTTTTGTTTTCAGAATTTTAAAATTTGCTAATTAACAACAGGATAATAATTATCAGCAAGGAGGCATGTGAGAAATCCAATGGAAGAGTTCAACATGTGAGCAATCCAAGGGAAGTGTTAAAAGTCTTATCCAAATACTCTAATAATTACATATCTTCAATAATAAAACATCTTAAAATTTTACAGGAAATCTTTCTTAAATAGATAAAAAAAAATCCATTTATTCTTAAATACCCACAATTACATCTACTTTTGAAAAATGATTCGGTTTCAGAAAATAATAAATATAAATTTTTATAATTTACAAAAAAAATATTAAATAAGAAAAATAAAATAAATAACGAAAAGAAAAAAAAACACAGTTGAAAAACTCTTATTAAAACAGTGTTATTTTTTTGCACAGCTAATTGGATATGAAAAATAAAAGTGGGGAATCCTAAATAATTGTAAGGGGCGTGATAATGCGTTATTGAAAAGAATAAAACCGACGTCATCCAAAATAACCGCAAGATTAGTTGCTGAAAGGTAAAAAGGATTGGAACCTAGATTGTACTAGAGCAGCCACGTAACCATTCGGCCATCACCAGGAAAAACTTAAATTATGTTGAATAAAGCATTAGAAAGGTTGCAAATTTATCTGTAGAACGATATTTTGTTTTTTCTTTTCTACATGGATTGAATAGCCAGTCGCTTTATTTGGGGTTCAATTTCTAATCATTTATTATTTTTTTTTAATTTTGAGTTATATATTTTTCCTTTTTTCTCTCTCATTAGTTGAAGAAATTATTCCTACAACTGTGATTTCATTGCTTTATTAATGATTTACCTAACAGCAACAAGAATAAAAATATCTTTGATCTAATCATATTCAAATCCACCAAATACTGTAGAGTATTTACTTATAAGGCAGGAGGATCAGTAGATATTCGTCCAGCGGTTATTGTTTGTTTTTGGCTGAAATCCTGGGCCAGCCACATAATAGTAATGGGTGAGAAGGGGCACAGATTTAACGCTTGCAGGAGGGCGACAGAAGGCCAAGCTCCTGTCCTAAGTAAAAATTTCTTTTTTAAATGATTTCATTACTTATTTAAACTTTACACAAAATTTTAAACGAAGTTCAAAAAAAAAGTAATAATAAATAATAAAAAGCCCATTTTACTTTATTTCCGATATTACATGTGTTTTAAAGTCAGAATGTCTTAAAAAGTAAATGAAAGAATAATTTCCAATGGGATATCGGTTGTTTATCACAAGATTCTGACTGCTGGTGAATTTGTGAGTTGTTCTTGTTATACAACATCATGTATCGTTTAATGGCGCTTCAAATATTGTGGTTAGGTTTTGTTTGGCAGATTTTATAGTTGAATTATGCCATGCAGATGAGGTTAGCTTTTTGCTCCTTCCATGACATTTTTTTGTTGCAAAAATAAACTACCACTTATTTTTCCATTTATCATTTCTGCGCAGTCGCATTATTAAGTGATGTCATTAGGTAAATTTGAAAAGATGAAGAAAAGTAAAAGATGAATTCCCGAAGAATGAACAGACATCAAAACTCCACTAAACTATATTTTATTGTTAAAAATAATTGTATTTTAGTTTTAATTACAAGCATCTCGGCTGAAATCAAGTCTATTGTTTCAGGTTATTTTTTTCCTTTTATTCCAAACTCATCTTTCTTCTATACAATATATTGTTATTTACAAACAACCTCGATTAAAACAAAATAATCGTTAAACATTGCATTATAAAATTAAACTGAATTACATTGTTATTATTTATACAATAATCTTTCGTTATTGATTCTTCCACAATATCATCAGATACTATATAACAGAAGCAGAATATTTATTAACAAGGATTCTTATAACATCGAAAAAATATCATACAATGCTGATAGTTATTAAAAGTGTACCCTAAATGGCAACGTCATCATTTAAAACCTTGTAATCTTTTATGATTAATTATCTGTAAACCAATAAGAAATTAACCAAATAATCATGATTATGGTGAAAAGTTACCATCTCTAACTTTTGAGCTGAATCGTACAAAGCAGTGTAACAAAGGTCTATACTTTCTTGAAATAATTGAACATTGTTGTTTTGTTTTTTGCCTTTTCTTCTCCTTTTATCAGAATATCTAAATGTTAGCGAATGTTTGATAAATTCATAAAATTCTATTCTATATTAAACTAACCAAAACTAGAGGAATTTCAATTTGGTAATTTTTACCAGTGAAAATGTTTTATGGATTTTGAAAACTTGAAATTTTTTTCCATTTGTTTTTGTTTGAAATATAAATAAAATTCCAGCGATAAAATGAGCTACGCGGGATACGTTATTCAAAGATTAGCCAAATATTACTGAATTATGGTTTTGTAGAGGAGAAGGCGTTGTTTTTAATTCTTCCAATAAAGATGTTTTCGCTCAAATATTTCATTTACATTGATTAGCTATTGTTAATGTACAGAAGAAAGTATAAATTTTTCACTCATTTCAAACTGGTGTCAATGTATCATTTACTAGTCGGATTTTTCTTTACTTAATTTTAATAAGGTAATCAATGTAAATGAAAGTAAATCTTACAGCTTATTACAGAGGTTTGATTACGCTACAAGTGAACGATTTCAATATGCAAAACCTCAGGTCACGTAAGGTCACACCCGCGATACATCCAAGGGTTACAAAAGCAGCATAGTAGCAAACATTCCATTAATCGGTAATAGTGTGTCGGTTACAATGCCACCGAAAGTAGACCGATTTTTGGAGGGCTGTGTTACTGTCCTTTCCGACGTCAAATTTTCATATTCTGCGATTATAAGCATGTGCAAAACCCGGGGATTGCACTTGTCGAACGTATTAAATAAAAAAAGAAAATGTCAAACAGAGCCAACGTTGGGCGAACCAGGACCCTCGAGGCAGAAACCCCACCTCGTAAAAACTTCGGAGCTGGTTGCTAAAGTGAAGCGCTTCGTCACGGGAGAGAATCCGAAACGCAAAGGTTTGTTTGTTGCAAGACAAGGGTCTCTCAATCAACGGTATACAACATCATTCACCAGAAACTGCAACTCGTTAAACGTCACAAATCCCGTTTGCATAAGCTGCTGTCGAGGTATGTTGCAAAGCTACCTACCAATTGCGAAAATTATACAAGCGCTATCTTTTCGGCGATAAATAGAAATTTGTTTCGACTTTGGACGAGGCGTATGTAAGCTACCTAAGTGACTGTAACAAGCCCAGGGCAATATATTACAGGCAAAGATGTGAAAAAAAATTATCAAAAATGGTATCAAGAATTTGGGGAAAGCTTTCCAAGAAGTTTCATGATCATCGTTGGATACTGCTATAAGAGAAAATTCCAGATTCGTAAGGTACCAACAACGTTAAGTTAACTCCCTCTACTATCAGAGAAACGTGCTGAATCCATTATACCGCAAGAAAAAAATTCCTTTCCTATATGGACCAGACATAAATCAAGTTTGGGTGCACCAAGAGAAAGCTTGCAACCACTCATCTAAGTCGACTGTAGATTACTTAAAAACCCTTGAATAAAAAAACGTCAGTAAGTGCAACAGGTCCAATCCCTCGACTCATCCTCGATGGACTTTTGCGGGTTTAAGTTACGAAAACGGGCACTTGGAAGTAGGCGACCACGTTCGTTGGACTGTTTGTGGAAAGCCCATAAAAAGGAATGGGAGGCGATTGATATGAATTCTCTGAGAAGGAGTCTTTTAGAATGGAAATTGCGATGCAGAAAAAAATAAGGGCTGTAAGATGGAACATGATGGAACGTGGCTCGAAGATTTCCGTAATGTAGTGAGGGGTTAGAAATCGTTCACTTGTAACGTATTCAATCATGTAAAAACGGGAAAAAAACAAAAAAACAATTATAATAAATAATAGCAAAAAAGTAAAACAAGGGAATGTAGTTAAACTTTCTTTCTTTCCGATGCTTATTTCAAAAAGTGTACAACTGAATACATTGTCATGTTTATTTTTTTATTTACTTATTTTATTATTTTTTTTTTACATATAGACCTGTTAAACATCAATCACCGCTTTTTGTACGGGATTATTACATATGGTAATGAAACACTCCTCTAACTCAATACAAAAATTAAAAAAAAAAGAGGAAAAAGAAAAAAGTGTTAGATGGAAAGAAATGGCTGCCATTGTTCCAAAGAATCCATCCTTGGTGGTCTGTGTTTGATCTTCTGCAACAATGTAATTTAGCTGAATATAAAAATCTATCAAAACGAGAATATTAACCTTTGCTGATATAAATGTTCAACTGAATCTAGTTTTTGTCAAGAATATTTGACCAATAGCATAATGCTAATATTAGCTACGGTTGTAATGTGCACGGGCTATAAGTCATTTTTCCTTTCAAGTAGGTTTTGAAGATGGAAAGCAGAACTAAAAATAGAAAACTTTATTTCCTTAGCGTTAAGATTGTTTCCAACAATTCTGAAAGGGAAAAGTAATCATTGAACCATAATGCATTGTTTAGAAATTTATGAATAAATTCGCTTGATAGCCTCACAGTAGTTGTCGGCATTCAAATTTTCAACAAAAAATATATAATAAGTTGTAGTTGGTTATGTGCAACTGATGTACAATAGTTTGTAGTATATTTACTTGATTTTCACATCATTAAAAATGAATATCCGCCATTTTAAATTCTACAGTGGAATTATTTGAAAATAACAAAGTAATGTAAAAATACCAGAAATAGTCATCAACTTTTTTCTGGCAAAATATTTGAAAATGCGATTATATTTCGTTGCTAAAACTTTTCAAATGTGCTTTATAGGTAAATATCATGTGAAGCCTTAATTGTCTCAAACTTAACACTTAAATGTCTCAAAAGCAGAAGAACAAATAATGTATTTACATTTATACAGCTTCGTTTCATTGAACAGAAAAAATGATAAATAGCACCAGTAAATAATTGTTATATTATGGCTCAAAGTTTATAAGGAAAATTAATAAGTTAAAACAAAACACAGACAGAATATTCTAGAAGCTGTGTCTTTAAGGCGTCATCTTCTTTTCTTGGCATAAATCGATCTTGATAAAATATTTTGTTCAATGTAACAGACGTCATAACACAAAAAGGGTCAACTTAAATCCACTTGCAATTACAAGACTTCCTAGATATTGTTCCAAGCAAAAATTAAACTTACTAAAAAAAAAAGGGGGTTAACAATTATTCGAATAACTGTATCGGGGAAAAAAATGTCAGAAAAAAAAATAACAATAAATAAATAAAATATACGGATTTTTTTAAAAACTATATTAGCCTATACAAAATGCTACTCGATTTAGTATTTTCTAAAATTAGCTCATAACTAATTGTCAATGATGATCTCTCTTAAAATTTTAATAGAGTTTTAGTCGTAAAATTACTTTCTTCCAAAGAGATTTTATCATTTCATGTTTGATGGAACTTTAAATTTTAGTCTAATTACTATCAGAACAACCAATTAACTTTCAATAAGTTTTTTCCAAGAGTTAAACGAAGGTTCTTCGGTGCAACACAAAACAGGTGTTACTGTTGTTTAAGTTAAAATGTATGATTCACGTTGGGACTTCTCTACTTAGTAATACAGTAGAATTTAGTAATGTTTGTAATAAATTAGAAGCGAATCGATTTGCTATAGAGTTGAATTCTGATCTATTTATTTCAAAATTTACCAAATAAGAATCTTGTAGGAAATTCTGGTAAAAATATCTTTAAAATTTGAATTACAGAAATTATGCAATAAAGATTTTCTTGTTATAAGATCTTTACTTCGTTATGTCCCGAGTTTCAAAAGATTTTTTGTAAAAAAATTAATAATGATAAGCGTCTATGTATTCGATAAACAGCCCAATTTAACTCCACCAAGAATCAATACTTTTTTTTGTATCAAATTGAAATTCAGAAGCACAGTTATTATATAGATCCTTTTTATTTTGGGGGCTTATTCCCACTCCGGGATGAGATATTTTCTCGGTGTTCCGAATGCTCGGAATGAACAGGAAGAGAAACTTCTCCGAGAAACTAACAACGGAAGTTGTTAGATTTGCGCCCACTTTGATGTAATTGATATATATACATCTCCCGAAGCAGGCCAGAGGCACCGGGCCGAAATATCGAGAAAATATCTCATCCTAATTGTGGGAAAATTCCTAAAAAAAAAAAAAGGATCTGTACAGATCATGTCCCACTCTTCATTCAGAACCAAAACACAGGTATTTATAATAGACTCTGATAGGAAAAGAAAAAAGAAAAAATAGAAATCCTTACTTCTAGTTGATACGTTTTTGTTATATAACTTTTTCTCTTTTTTTTTTTTGGATAAAACACATTTATCTTTAGAATTAATCTTAAACTTTCATTTTTAATTCAATTCTGTAGCAAAAAAATTTAATCAATCAAAATATACTAAATTGTTAGTCCTAAATTATTTTAAATAATTAAAATTAAAAAAAAAAACATTTCTTATTACACAACAACCAATACAAAATGCGCTGCAAGTCATCAATTCTTGACATCTGGATATTTATGAAGAAATTTCTTTATCATTAACAATGCTATTGACATCAAAGTTTGTAACTGAAACCTGAAATTCCCATGTAACCATTCATGTCCCTATTTTACAGTAATAAAATTTTAGTTGCACCGACTTGGCGATTTATTCCTCATACAACAGTTACTAGCTTCAATCCTTCAACGACCAACTAAAAATGCTGATTTCCTCTGATCCGTTCGTTTACAAAGTAAGACACGAGATTTGTCTTAACTCGTTTCCATGGAATGTTCCATTAAAGCTCCTAAATGGACGTTAGAAGAACGTGTTTATAGAAATCTTGATGTTTGTCTAACTTTCTGTATCCTTTCTATACAGAAGTCAGAAGTTACTTCATTGCTGTCAAACGTCTTGAATTAGCACTTTTAAAACTGAATTCTAGATGACGTCTTCATGTAATGGGAACAACACATGAAGAATCTGTCACAGTGATACAGAAGCCAGCAGTGTCTGTGATACTGTTTAAGTAAGGCAATTAAAATGTGTTTTTCAGTTACTGTTTTAATTAGCCTAATTTGTTCACAGGCACCGACTGACGACACGTTTTACGTCGCATTCTTCGCACGTCACTTCGCAGCACCACCGGAAACGACATCGGCAATTCTCTCGCTCTCGCAAATGATGTTTGCTGTTACCGCGGCCGCAGCACAAGATATCGCAGCCATCCTCGCCGTAAGACGTGTGATTACACTCGCGCCCATGCGTTCCCAACGAGCCCGTCTTGCGGTTAGGCTCGCAAAAGTTAGGAGACTCTTCCGAGTAGACGAGATCTTCGCGGTCGGGCGGTTTAATTGAAGACGCTTTCGGCAGGAAGTTCTTACCATCGTTGCCTGGAATCACCTCTACGGCTCCTTTGAACTTCTCGTTGAGTCGGTTACCAACATCACGGAACACAGGCATCTTCTTCCAACATGTACGGCTGGTACAAGATCCAGAAAGCCCGTGGCATTTACACTCCATGCGCATGTAATTCTTTACGGCCTACGAATCAAACATACAAGTCTAATAAATTAACAGGAAGAGAAGAGAGAAAAAAAAAATATAAAACAGTGACATTAAAAGTTAAAGCTAACATTCTATCAAAATTTACATTAGGATAATCTCTTCAGTTTAGTTTTCATTCTTTTTCATTAAAATTTTACATCCTTGGAAAAAGATCAATCAAAACAAAAATCAAGAATTGTGAAAACATTGAAAACGCATAATTGTTAAAGATTATTATGAGACAAACAGAACTTCAATTCTTTTATTATGAATTTTACTTATTATTATTATTATTATTATTATTATTATTATTATCTTAAAATAACAGTATTTGTCAGAAAGTTGACTTATATTTTATTTATATTTCCTTATTTTATTTACTGACGTATTCCTAATTTATTTCATAATATTTAATTTTCTGTTTCTTGTTTCAAGATAATTTCAATTGAATATTTCATTTACATATTAGCTGTTAATGGTTTTGACAGGAAAAGTATAATATAAAATAACTGCTAAAAAAAAACAAAAAAAAAAAACAAAATGATAATACGAACAATTGCAGCTAAATACATACGAGTATGTTGACGAAACGGATATGTATTTAATTAATCATTTTATATTAAATCACTAATTATGATATTCAATTTTATAATTAATAAAATTTGGTAACTTTGCAATTCCGTCAATTTTTCCTCAAAAATACATTTAACTTTCTATAATAAAAAAAAAATAGGAGCGATTAATTTCTTTGCTAGTTATTTTAAATCCATTTTTTCCTAAAGATAAGACAACAAGGTTTTATTGAAACAATCATTATTTAAAATTTAGACTACAACCAAAAGTTATTACACTACTTATTCAACTCAGCCTCCGATGCCATGTATTAAAGAGTGGTGTTGATTTTGATCAATTAAAATGAAGTACCGTTAGATGTCATAATAGCATAGATAATATCATTGTTGGTTAATAAGCCTATCATTTCCTAGCAATGTCCTACAAATCTGAGACGGAATATAGTTGGACTGTAGTCATAGTCTAATTATTCACTCACCAGTCGTCCCGCTTCATTGTTGTGAAGCAGTGCCAGTGTCTTGATATCGCTTCTTCGCTTATACCTTGTGTCCATAAACTCTTTGGATTTCTTGTATCCAAACTGGACATTGTCACCACATCCACCCCATTGCCAGTTGTCTTCTGCATTCACACCTTTGGTATTGTGATCACATGAACACTGTAACAATGCACCGGCACTACACGCCTCCGTCACAGCGTAGGTCACTCCTGCTGCTGTGATCGCATTTACAAATGCTGTTTCCTGAATATCTGAAAAGGATAATATAGAAAAATAGATGGATATAATTTATACCGGAAAGATCAAATGTACAAGGTAAATAGAGATAACGCTAATTTTTGGGCTTTAGCAACGTGGCGTTTCAACGCTCGTGTACGTAGACTGGTCCTAACAGAATTGAGCGAAATGTCATGTACGTCGATGGAAATTGAAAGATGCGATCTTTATCAAACGTTATAAAAAGGAAAACATTAGGCTTACATAATTTATACAAATTACGGATAACAATATACTGTATATGTAATGGAAGATGACCATTTAGCAATTAGTTAATGGATAACAATATAAATATTTAGGTTCCAATAATAGTATCATTATAATTCAAATGCATGCATAGTAAATAATAAGTAACAATCAACGTGATTTTAAAACAATTTGATGTTACAAATTATGTTGTAGTGTATTAGTTACCGATACCTCAGTGTTATAACAGTCTTTAGAGTTTATCAATAACGATTCTAGAAATTTTCGTAGGTAATTATCTTTTTCTATACCATACACTACAGGATTATCAATTAAAATTTTATGTCCTGTAATATGATGATGGGTGGCTGTCAAGTATTGTTGGTTGTTAGTGCGGATAGCGTTAACATGTTCTCTCATACGGGTCTTCCAGCTGACGTTTGGTTTCCCCAAAATATCTGCATTTCTTGTCTCCGGTTTCACATTTCAGTCCATATACAACTCTCATTTTGTTAGAATTGTCCATTTTTGGTTTCATATCTTGATTCAATATTTTATTTAGTGTACTCCTGGCTCTGTGCGCCAGTTTTACATTAATTTGGTCCAGAATAGGTGAAAGCTTACATCTAAGTGTCTCATCATAAGGTATGGAAATAAATTTTTCATTGGGTTTTTCTGTTTGAACTGGGTTGGTTACCATAAATCTGTGCTTCTTCAGTGTTTTATCTATGATATTATTAATAAAATTTAATGGATAATTATTACAAAGAATTTTTTTTTCTAATTACATGTAATTCTTGTAATCTTAACATATCATTTGAACATAATCTGAATGCTCTGTTAACCGCTAATTTTATAGCATTTGATTTGTAAATTAATGGAGCTGCTGATAAATAATTTATTGTTATATTGGCATTTCTGGATTTTCTATATAAAGTTGTTAAGAATTTATTTTTCTCTCTAATTACTAAGACATCAAGAAATGAGATCTGATTATTGTTTTCTTTTTCAATAGTGAATTCGATATCACCATCAATAAGGTTGAAGATATCTAAAATGTTATCAATTTCATTTCTAGTATTATCAAGAAAGTGTCATCTACATAACGACACATAAACCATAAACATTTACTAAACTGCTAAATGGTCATCTTCCATTACATATATTATTATTCGTAATTTGTATAAATCATAAAGCCTAATGTTTTCCTTTTTATAATGTTTGATAAAGAAGCTGAAAAAGCTTCGAAACGTGTCATGTATTTGTATTTATGTTAATATATTAATTTTTAGGTTATTGGTGTGTCTTGTCCCTTCTATTAAAGTTTATAATACACACCACAAAGAAATGGAGATCATCAATGTCTGTTGCGTTTAGAAAAAGAAATTCTGTAGCTTTAAATCAATAACAAAAACAACAATAAAAACGATATTTTAAAACTGAGTGAGAACCTTCTAGAACTATCAATTCTTCACAGGATCTAAAGACTACGAAAGCCAAAAAAAAGAAAAATGAATTTAATGAAAAATTTCTTGAGCTTGAACGTATTATACAAATATAAGCACATAAATGAAAACATCTGGGTTTGTCATATATATATATATATGTATATATATATATATATATATATATATATAAACAATAATCAGGAATTCTATTGCTAAAAGGTCCAAATAATGAACTCGGAATAAACCTTTAAGAGCATTAGTGATCACTCACAGAGTAGTTCCCCTTTAGGGAGGAGGAAATGAGAGCTGTAATCCAATGGTATCCCAAACATGTTCAATCGCATTAAGGTCAGAAGAAGTGACCTTTTGATTAATTCCTTTTTCATTAACATATTAATATGATATCTTGTGAGAGGGCGTTTATATCCAATCAATATCAGCTCACTATATGTGTAAATGAAAAAAACATAACTAATTCAAGTATTGCATCCCTTATAAAGTTGTCTATTCACGTCTGAATAGTTGACTCTGTAAGGTTATGTCATTCTTGCAGCAATTTTATTAAAAGGTTTAACATTATTGAATTATTCTATAAACATTCTAACAATTTCTTCGATAGACAGGGATGTAAAATATTTTGTCTACAGTTTGTGTCAAAAATAGTCGAAAGGGTGGAGATGATCCACACTGGGCCTCTTAAGCCGATGGTGTTGGAGTACTTTGTACACAATTTCTCCTCTTTCCCCTTATTCCCCATTTGAGGGGATGAAAAAAGGGAAGTTTTCCGTTCTCCTATTTCCCGTGCCAAATAAACACGACTGTATTAATAGAGTCAATGAAACACTGGGAAGCACGTGCACACGCCAAAGGCACCAATATTACCCCTCCGCAAGGAATAAATAAACAAAATATGGTCTGCCAAAATAAACTCCTACTATTTGGATTATAGAAGACTCTAGGTAGGAAAACATCGCCTGACTTTTCAACACAGGGCTGTGATAAACCACAAAGTAATACAAGATCTTTAAGCCTTTCGTATATTACAAAATATCTTACAGTAATTAGAAGGAAACAAACAAACAAAATTAATAAAAATACGTGTATTTAAAAAAAATTACCTCAGAAACAGATAGTCAGGTTATATATATATATATATATATATATAACCTTCTGAGGTAATTTTTTTAAATATGCGTATTTTTATTAATTTAGTTTTATCTAATTTTGTTTTTAAATAATGAAAGAACCATGAGATTAAAATAAAAAAGTAAAAAAGCTAAGAAAGTAAAATGTTGCCGCAATTAACGACTTATTAAGAAACATTCAAAATAATAAAGCTCTACTGCAATGGAACAACAGTATTTAAGTATCAATAGTATTTGTCTATGTAACAATGGGTTTTTCTTCAAAATGGTTTATTAAAACAGACAGAACGTTTACAGAATTGGACAATAGAATAAAAACTCCTGGTAATGGTCCTGATTCTTTTATCTCCAATATGGAAAGAGTGAAAAAAAAAGGCATATTTTAAAGTAAGAAATTATCAGGGACGAATCTGACAATGTATATATGTCCATGCTAAGACAACAAAGCTCTGAAAGAAAAAAAGCTAAATATACTAGTGTATTTTCATTTTCAATTAGACTTTGTTGATGAACAATAAACAAGAGCTTTTACTTGATTAAGTTTCCTCTTGTATGTTAACACTGACCTCTGGTGAGTAGCTTTCGCAGTGACCTTCTGGTGGTGGAACAGTTCCACCGGCGGTTACGGAACTGATATTGACACTCTCGTGTGCCTAGCTGAGCGCCTTTCGTCACCTGACTTACGATCTCGGGCTCATTGCGACAAATCTCCAGTTGTTTGGCACGAATTCGACGGGGCTTTTTACAAATCCGCGAAGGATCAAAGACCACGTGGTTTCCCATTGCCCTAAAAGAAAAAGAACTTACAGTTAATAACAAGTTAAAGGCATACATAGTAAACTAATTCGTTTTTGAACAAGTAGTAAGTAGCAGAAAATAAGAACTAATTATAAAAATAAATATATATCCTGAAGTAACTCATTACCATTCGGGCAAAATAACTGGCTTTAATTTTGTTTGTTGTGGTGAATGTTGGCTAATCAAAGGAATTTAAGGAATTAAATACAAAAATATTCGCATTAAAAGTTAAAAAAATAAAAGCATATCTATCCAATGAGTCACTCAGGTGCTGCTGTTCTAAAGATGCTGCAAAAAAAGAGACTAATTAAAACGATAGATAGATTTGATGTTCACAAATATACTTTGTAAGCACAGAATAATCCAGAATGCTTCATTGGGACGTGTTATCTTTGAATACAAAAGAAAAGTGAACTCATCTGAAGAAAGAAAAAAAATGAATTCGTAATGAAAGTTTTGTAAAATAAAAATGGTCTTCATTTTCTGTAGAATAAAACAAAAAATTAAAAAACAATTTAAGAGGCAATTGAAGAGGCTTAAGTAGAAGAACTGCCAAGAAATTTACGAAGAGAATCGAAATATGAAAACACTTTTATTGTAGAATAATTATCCCAAAGAATTTACAATGAAAGAAATGAAACATGAAAAATAAAGTAATAATTAATTTTCCATTCAGAAGTCTCTGGAATAAATAGTTAAAATGAAGAAACAGTTTCAAAATTCGTAGTGCAGGAAGTAAGGATTTCCGAATTATCAGTAATAATAATGTAATATTGGTTTTTATAATAGAAGTAGAGTTTAAAGTTGAATGTGTACAGTAATATATTTTGAAGAAGAGGCAGGTTTTATATAGCAAAGATCTCCTGACCAGGTAAAACCGTCTTCATACGAACAGTTAATCCAGATAAACTAAGTGATTGGCAAACAATGATAATCCTATCAAATCAGTTCAATAAATAATCCCAGAGAAATCATTATAAACAAAAGTCAGATATCATTTTATAATGTTAATAGAAACTATACCAATAAGAATTGAACTCGGTTACCTGCTTTTTAAAATATCGTAAATTGAAGAGCCACAAAAAGAAGTTATGGCGTGTCTTGGTTTTGCCAGCATACAACTGACCCCTGCAATCACCCACACATTGGCCTCGGTCGGCTCCTGATGTGTTCGCGAGTTCATTATCCACATCGATCCCAGTTCTTCTAGTTCCAAATATCAAATAAGGCCTCTTGCGTGGGAGGACAAACCCTTAGAGTTCTACACCTTCCTTTTCCAAATTCTCCAACTACTTCCGGTTCCAGTCAAGCCAAACTCTCGTTTCTTCAATTCAGATTCAATTCGTATTGTTTTAGAACAAGAAATGTTTTCTAGTGCTTTTCCAGCTCTTTTCTTAACGGTTTTCAAGAGAAAATAACAAAAATTCATTGTTAATAAAAATTCAGATTAAATAAAGTAATACGGACACTTAACAAATAGGTCCTCTAATAGTCTAACACCATTATTTAATTTCAACTTCCTAAGAAAAGTGTCTACTATAGACAGATACATGTACATTCACAGTCTTAAAACTTTTTACCCCATCAGTGGTTTTTCGACCGAGAGATTCCACGGAAGAATGATACTTTAGATTTAACTTCGGAAGTATCCGTTTTAAAGACAGCTGATTAGATTTTACTAACAAAATAAGTTTAAGGAAATCCGTCATCATGATATGAACATGTGCAGAGATTAATAATTGAAATAAAAAAAGACGAACGACAACTACAATTGAAAACAATATTTAAAAGGTTAAAACAAGTCCAGACAGTTTCGTCTCGATTAGCGACGAGACATTTTCGGTAGATCCGCCATTTATGGGCCATTTTAGAGTAAGGGTGGCCGAGATTATTTCCTCTATCCCAGAAACACCTGCTACTTTAGATTTAAGAGATGTAAAATAATATCTTAAAGTTTTAATCCATTTGAGGAATATCGGCCCATACGATACTTAAATGATTTATTTTTATGTAATGAAATGGTATAATGGCAGAAATAATAATAATAACACTGATCTAGCACACGAGCTCCAGAAGCAGTGGAGGCAGGATCGAGTACGTGTTGTACCCATCGTTCTGTCTGCCACTGGTCTGGTGCCTCACACATTGCACCACAGTCTCAGCACACTAGGACTTCACAAAAACACTTATGCACAACTGCAGAAGGCTGTGGTACTCAACACTACACGCATAGTTAGGAAATTTATGGACACAAGCACACATCCCTAATCTTTCTTGCACACATCTTTACACTTGGCAGTATGTGCTTTGGTCCTTGACCCGCCATATTGTTTTTGCTGGGGAAACCCAAGGTTTGAAACATACAAACATAATAATAATAATATATGCAATCTCTATTCCAAGACAGTGACGAAAAGAATTGACAGTTCAATGCTGTAAATAGTGAAGTTCGAATCCCAGATAATCTTTCCCATCACAAGAGATTTAAGAACAATTACTTTCGACAAATACATGGCTGCTTTTATTTTTCTTTTGTTATAAACCACATTTCAAAGAAAAGTTCACCGTTGATCTAATTTTCAGGAGGTCAGAGTTTTTTGGATAGTCCTCTCCTTTTTTTTAGAGATCTGAGAATTCCGTCTGTTTGATAGATTGACAACACTGCCAGGCTACGAAAACAAAAAACTATGATAGAAGAAAAAGAAAGAAAGAAATAAACATCCTGAGAACCTGATGGAAGCCTACAGTAATTTTAATATTAAAGTTTTTAGTCCTGTAGCCATTTCATATTTATTAGAACTCTTTTTCATCTCAAATATGAAATTTATATACTGTAGGGATTTATTATTAATTTTTTTAATGAAGACAAAAAGTTGAAAATACTCATTTACTCATAAACTAATGTTTTGATCAATCAATTCTCAGTCATTTACCATTCAAATTCAAATGTAGCATTGTTAGTTCTTTATTATTGCAATGTATTTATTGCCTTTTCATTTTGCTTGGTTATTACTATAGTTATTTGTTTTTTTCCCTTTTATAGTAATTTTTTAATATTGACTTTAATTGATTCTATCTTCATTTTCGTTTTTCTTCGTTCTTCTTATTTTGTTGTTTTCACAGCAAAGCAACAACACCCGAAATCTAATTCTTAGCTTCGTTCGAAAAAGTCTTTCATCTTATTCTTCTTTACCAAACAGTGAATAAACTTCCGAAATAAAAAAAAAAAAAAAAAAATTTAAAAATACAAATTTATTTGTTAGAACCGTTTGAACTCATTGAGCGTGTATTTTTTTTTTTTTTTTTTTTTATACAGTAATCTTTATTTTATCTGGATTAAATTGGGATTCAAGAATACCACGTGAACTTATCTTATTTAAATAATATTTATAAATAATTATAATAAATTTATAAATTAACAATTAGAGGAGTTGAAAAAAAATTGTATATAGTTTAAAAAAAAATCGCTAGATCATTTCGTCAAATAATTATATATTTTATATTAACATTTAGTTAAGACTGTAATTAAAATGTTGAAAATCATTATTTAATTCGCTTTTTCAATTTTCTAACATTAATGAGATAACAAATGAAATTTTATGTTGTCATAACAACGACATAAAGTGATTCGTACAATTGGCAGACCTAATCCTAGACCCCATTTAGGATGGGCGTTATCTGTGTTGTTGCTAATGCTTTTTTATCAAGGCATTTCGGAGGATGCATTTGGAGGAGTTGATATATTGGTGGAACCATTCCACTCAGTGACAGATTTAACAGCGACCCTCGTACTTTTATCTGGCAAGGGGTTACTTACACTTCCCAGAACACATCACTTCAATGGCTAATTACCATTTTCTATAGAACACAGTATATAGAACCATTAAAGAAAAATTCATTTATAAAGCAATTTGAAAAATATCTTTGAAGTAAATAAGGTAAAAACAAATTTTAATAATGGAAAAACAACTAGATACAATTGGCTAAGAATTTTCAAGTTACTACATTCAAAAAGAATTTGGGAAAACCAAACTAATTGCAAATTATTTAGTCAAATAAATTGGAAAATATATCATTTAGAAAAATTCAAAAATGTTAAATACATAAAAAAGCAGTTAATATCCGATGTAATTGATGACAAAATAACCTTTAATTTTAATTTAACTTATTTACGCTTAATTTTAAGTATTGTTATTAAACTATCAGCACTTTTACTACAGGTATACAGGTATAACTATTAGAACTGGTGAGCAAACATCAACAACAACAAAATAAGACCATTAAAAATTCTTACTATATTAAATAATAAATAATTAATAATATTATTTTTAAGAAGAAACCAACTTTGCAAAAATCACACAAAAGTAAACAATAAATAAATAAATGATAAGAATATATATTACATATATAATAAAAGAATAATTAACTATTTAATTAATCATACCAATAAAAAATTACATAATAAAGCATTTTAGTAAAACATTTATTTTACTTATGCTGCTTAAAACTTCAAAATTAAGTAAATCTAAATAAAAAAATAATATTGATTGAATAAGTTTTTATGGTGTTGATATATTTTATTAACAAACTATAAAACAATCTACAGTAAGAAAAAAATTCTCAATTGTTCTATTGAGGTTTGTGTTACTGAACATATATTTAGATAAAGCGTTACTAAAGCGTTTATTCGAAAGAAAACAAAATTCATTGAAAAAAAAAATATTCTTACTAAAAAAAAAACTCCTGAAGAAAAAAGTCGAATCAACTGAAGAAGTTTTCTTTTTCTTTTCTTTTTCAAATTTATCTCCGTTTATTAATAACTTAATATAATATCGAAGAATTAAATACTAAAGAACATTTCAAATATCGATTGGGTAATTTGAAGTAATTCAATTAAAATACGGCGATCCAAGGCGTGCTTCCGTTTGTCTATAGGCCTAGAGGTCTAAATTGGTCTGGTTTGGCGTCTGTCCCGCCCCCATCAGGTGATAAACGATGGCATTCGGGTAATTTGTTCCCTAAATCACTGCACAAATACCTCATCACAAGTAACTTATGTAAATATATTCCCCCAAAGTGAATCAATCAGTGTTGCTACGCCGACGCACTTCTTACCTGCCAGGAACGCTGATTTGCATCTCCTGTGAAAGAGCCCACCCACACGCACCCCTACCTTGCAAACCCCTACTTACAAAATTCAAAACCTTACACAGTTAGATAGAAGCTTACAAATACCAATGTAACAACTTGTATTTAATATGTAATAACTAAGACAAAATCTCCACCCACTGATTCGATTTGGCAAAGACGACGCTGTTGTTAATTCCTCTCTTCTCTTTGCCACTAGTTAACAAATCCACGTACGGAACTTCAGGACTATTAAAATCAAAATTACCCTCCGTTCTTTTAAAACAAGTTCAATTAAAATTCCTCTGTCCAAATATACTTTAAGTTTCATTATTTTAATTTTTTTTTTTTTAGAATAAAGAAAGGTGTTTGATATTTATAAGATATTATAAATTTACTTACAAATGTGCGCTTCATTTGTGCTGTTTTTACAACTTTAAAAAAAAAATAGTAGTAAATAAAAATAATAAAGAAATTTTAAGTATTTAATTTATTAATTTATTGATCATTTACTTGATTCTACAATACAGTCCCGTAAAGGAAGTTCATTTCCCTGTGTTTTAATTGACATTTAGAAAATACCTTAAAATATATACTAACTAAAGTTAAGATAAATTTTTGGCAGGTGACTGAGGAGTGACATTTGCTAAAAACAAAGAGGAGGTCATGAAACACATTAATTTATAATGAATGAAATAAAAATATATTACAATGAAAATAACAAGCATACAATAAAAAAGTAGTCGTTGTAAGAAGATAAAATAGGTTTCTTATTATTTGCGTCTACGTAAGAAGCACGTTCATACATATATTGCTTTTTACTGCATGCATGCACATTTCTATAATAATATAACGTATAATGTACAGTATATTTCTATAATAATATATATATATATATTATTAAAACTTAGAATCATACATATAAAGGTTTTGTTTTGTTTTGTTTTTGTTTAACATTTATTATTAATCATTTTTTATTTGTTTTTTTTTTTTTTTAAATATTGAAATTCCTGTGTTTAATATCCTTCTTTATGCTATTTATTGTTTTTTTCTTAAGCTTCCAGATCGTTTTTTTTCTTTCTAATTTAATCTTGTCATTTAAGTCTGATTTCTTATATCTCTTTTGTAAAACTCCCATTAACAGAACAAGCAATTAAAGTGTATCGATAGTTTTATTGGTAATTTTATTAAGTTATAATAAAAATAAAAATAGAAATAAATCCAACTTTTCCTTATTAACTCAAACGTAGAAGTAAGGATTTGGCGATGATTTTTTTCCCTTGGTGTTTTGTTGTTGTATTATTTTAGTTGGTGGTGTTATTGGTGGATTTAATGTGTCCATTGTGATTCGTATCTATCGTCGTTCACCCACCCATCGTAGGCGAGGGAACAGATGGGGAATCCATCGCAGGCACGTGCCTGTCAATGACACTCAGCTCCTATCGACAGCAAAGAGAGAATTAAAGAATTCCTACTACTGTAGACACACCTCAAGACAGAAACACTTCTTCCAAATCCTATAGATATGCGATGAGGAAGGAATGAAGTTTACAAAATAAATTGTTTCAATCAAATTCTCTGGGTTTTTTTGTTTTTATATTCTTGTTTTCTATGTTGGATGAACCATCAGTAAACAAATATACCGTTTCTTTCTCCGTTTTTCTTCTGATTATAAACTTATATCGTATGCTATTCCTTCCGGGTTTTTTTGTTTGTTTTTAAATATATATATGAACACCTGAAAACAAAAGCACACTAAAGAAGCAAATTATTACTTTTTTCGAAGAAATTAAAAATAAAAATAAAAGTTATAATTAACTAATATTAAATGTAAAGATTTTTCTTTTTTTTCCCCCTAAAACTACATTTATAACACTCATTAAATCAAAAAGCTTATATTAATTTTACTATTAAGTAAATGTGTTTTCCGATCTGACCCCTGTAGGCCAGTTGTAATAGCACTATTTTTACTCGGCGATAAGAAGGCCTCTGGCTTGGGCTCTATTTCTGATTTGCCACAGTGCAATATTTCACCCTTCCTTTGGCCTGAACGAATTAAAAAACAACGTAGTAATAAAAATAAATCTATACTGTATTAAACGAACGCTGGTTTCGCCCTGATTAACTCAAGCAACTACTTTAAGCAATTTCCTTAAAGAAATTAATAAAATCTTTTTATTAAAAATTGGTAAGATAAAATAGATAAGATTACTGTCGTTATTTTTATTAAAAAATAAACTCGTTTTATCTATTTATTTTATGAAAAAGGATTTGATTTCAAAAAAACATTTTTGAGTTAATTCAGGATAGTCTAATGTTAAGTTATAAATAAAGCATAATATGAAATATTTCAAATTATGCTTTTTAACAAAATTTTCATTCTCAATGAAAAAGAGAATATCTAAGAAAATATAAAGATTAGAAGAAAGCAGGCAATGAGAGGATGTTACTGCTAAGATCTTAATTATTATGATAGATATGAAGTAAATTTATCTGCTATTAAAATAAATCTAAAACGTGTAATATGTATCTATAACGAAACTTCTGTTGTATCTATTTTCATTGATTCTTCTTCGTGTCACGTGATCTTCAATCTCTTATCTCATAGACATTATTACATAAGTTCAAAATAATGTTCCAATAATGTTATAATAAATCACAGAAATGTGCTTAGCCCTTGTATATCCTTAAATAAGACAAACGTTCAAGAATCTATCTTCCAAAATTAGTAAATAAAAATATAAATTCTATATGTTTCTTGAATTTACTAATATATTAGAAAGCTTTAATTTAAGTTTCCCAAATATCTGCTTGGCAGAAAAATTACTCAATGGAAGCTCAAGTGAAAACAATCAATTTTCTAAAAATAGTAAAAGTAATTTAATTGAATTCTCAAATCGTTTTCTTGACTGCGGTAACTTTGAAAATTTAGATATTAACGCATTTTAGTAATTTAAAACTTACAAGAAAAAAGTAATAAAAATCATTTTAAACAAAACTTTTAGCTCCCTTGGCCCATCAATCTAATTTTAAAAATTCACAAAAATACTAGTAACTGCAAATTTAGTTAGTTTGTTTTCGTAGAGTTCGAAGGTATTTTTGTAAATAAACAAAGAAAAGCAATCATTCGAATTTCTTCCTCGACGTTAGCATAGATATTAAATATATTTAATTTTTTTCCGGATTTTCTTTTGTTATAGAACTATTAATAGTATGGGTTGTAATACATTAATACGATAACATTCTAGAAGCCCAAGTGAGGTTGACGAAGCTGATAATTGGATGTCGTCCAGAGAATCAGAAAATGTCAAAAATATTAAGGTTTTTGCCAAAAGTAAGAAGAGAAAATAAAACCCGTCAGAAACTTTACTTCCATTTAATGAGGATTAAAAAAAAATCAAAGTAAGTGATAAGATTTCTTTAGATTGTTCTTTTAATTGTTAAATTATTTGGTTCACTCATTTAAAACTAAAACATCATTAGAAGTGATTATAACGTTAATTCTCTTTTTATTCTTAAGTAATAATAATAAAAATAATTTATATTGCGAGGCTATTTTTAGATATTGTAACGGTCTTTAGGGCAAAAAGACGAAAATAGGGATAATGGAAACAGAAGGAATAGAAAGACAAAAGCAAACTCAGTCCAAACGACACAGTGTAGAAGTTAAAGGAGGTATAGGTCCCAATGATTTGTAACCATCGGGATGAAGTTGGAGGTCTGATAGTCACCCACCCATAGAAGACAAAACTAATAAATAATTGAAAAAAAAAAATGAAATTAGGTATTTACTGTGAAGGACAAATTTGATATTTCACTGGGTTTTTTTTTTTATTTTATCAAGTTTGCTTTAAAATATGAGTAACGGAATAACTAGAATGAAAGGGTGGAAAGAAATGTAGCAACTGGAAGATGATCTAAAACGAAGAGAAAAGGAGAACGGTTTTAGGAATACGCTGGACACAAACTGCTTTTTTTTTCTTTTAAACTTTGTTTTAAATTCCTGTGAAGAGAGACTTGGAAATGACCTTTACGAAACCACCTGTATAATTTCTTATCCAGATAAACATAATTTTTGATAGAGAATTTAATATCTGTGGGAGATAAGAGGTTATTATTAACATATTGGTAGATGGAAATCGTCGTATTATGGATTATGATCACATGACACCTCCAAGGGATTAGCTTAAGACATGTTGTCTTGGAAGGTTTCAAGATTTGAGTCATTCTCCAAAAAGTCAGACATTTAATGCCTATTCAATATTTTTTTTTATCAAATATTAAAATACAAACTTGTCACCAATGAATTACAAATTAAGTTTTACATTTACTGGTAATTTGAATATTTTTTATTTTGATGAAATTAATAGAATTACATCAAACAGACCCACTTCCTTCCGCTCTACCTTAAACAACAAAACAAAGGAAACTATAACTTTTTTATTTGCTAGTTTAGAAAACAAAAATACTACTACTACTATCACTAATAATAATAATAATAATTACGCAATAAAAAAAGAAAAGTCAATCTGTTAAAGGAATACTGTTCAACAATCATTTATCTAAGATCTTTAAGCAACGATCATAATCCACCACATATATCTGAGAATGGCTAACAATGAAAATGATACGAATTAGATCAACGTAACAATGAATTTCAAATCTCACAATTTATTGTTGCCTAATAAAAAGAACATTTGCATCAATGCTACGTCAGAATAGTCTCCAAACATCTGAAATCAGAAGCGACTGACAGAAACCTACACTCTTCCATATCCACAACGGATTGGCGGTGAAATTAAAAATACATTAAGTAAATGTTTGCCTCATTTACGGATCTTTGAAGAACAATTTCAAATTAAAAGACAAGAATTACGAATAAAAGATATGGAAATCCTAGCATTTCAAATATCTTGGGCAAAATCTTAGGCAATTCAAATAATAAAAAAAGCTATTTGTTTATTTTTAGCGAAGAAAATGTAATAAATTGAAATACATCTCTATTCATCTTTAGAATTAAAAAGATTAATATTAATAATTTCCAATGGAATTCATGTTTGAAATAAATGAATTTTATCAACTACAACAAGAGATGATTAAAATTTCTACGGATTTTGTAGAAATATTTAAATTACGGAAAAGTTTGTTAGAAACTACTAAAATAAACAAATACTTTGAGGAAAATGTCGAGATTCTTTGAAAAAAGCAAGAATTTCTCATAAAGAATAAAGTGTCTTCGAATTTCACATTAATATAAATACTGTACTTAAATACGAATATTTTACAATCAATTCTATTTAACAAAATTCAAAGTAATAAATATTAAGTAATTAAAAACAATAACTAACAATGAAAACTTATATATTAGAAAGATTTCATAATTGAAGCTCATCAAAGATTTATTTTAATAAATATTTAATTACGATGTAGGAATTATAGAACTTTATATCTAATTCGCGATTCTTCCAAAGCTTTTTTTTTTTACTTAATACATTAAAAATCAAATTTCTGAAATCCTTTCATTCAAATTTCAATATATATAGAAATATCTGAGAGGACAAATTAATCGCAATCAACAGAAATCATTTGAAAATTCAAAAACATTTCCTTTTTCGGCAAATGACCGAATTTTACATTAAAAAAAAATCGAAAAGAAATTTTCAACCACCCCCCTCCCAACAACAGCAACTTCGAAAATAAGAAACAAAATGAAATCGATAAATTTTGGATCCTAGGATTTGAGGTTATTGGGTCATATACCATCATCCAATCAACTTTAAAAATTTTAAAAGCTGCAAAGGATTCTAATTTTTTCGGGTTATTTTTCTGGTAATTTATCAACCATTAAGAAAAAAAAAAGACCATCTTGTAATTCAGGATTTGGGTGAAATGCCAGATAGCTATGGGCAGTTCTTCTTTGATATTGCATTTTAAAATATTCAATGATTTTGATTAAACATTTTCATTAGTTCCTGACAGCTTTTCAATCTCCATGTAAGAAATAAGGAATTAATGAAAGCAACATGATTTCACCTTAAACTTAAATGGAAACCTAATTTTTTTAATCCTAATAACAATTTCTTCATAGTTTCTAAAGATATAAAATTGAATAAAAGATATTTACAATCCTTTGATTAAGATAATGATGCATTCGATAATTAAAAAAAAAAAAATTAACAAGAAACAAGTTTAATTAATTATTTTAAAATTATACAAATCACGATATTAGAATTTTGCATTAATTCTGATTAAATAAATTGCTTGAAAATTTCACTTCGGATCTTCGATTGAAGCCTGTAATTCTTTTATGTGTGGGAAAAGCTCCAAAACCACGATTATTCAATATATTTTGTACGCCATTTTGTATCCCACATTCCATCCGTAAAATATTCCCACGCCTCAAGATGGCGGCAGCACAGGTTAAGTTTGGCCCAGGTGTCCTAAAACAGGCCCAGTCATGCGCCGTCAAATGACCGGCCACCCAGACTGACCCATTTGAAAGACACAGGGGAGGTGATGGGTGGAGGCCAAGAGGAGGGGTCCACGATGACTTCGCATATGCCTCCCACCCCCTTTGCCTTAGGACCCACTTCCCACATATATGGCACTCGCATCTACAGCCATAACTTGAGTCATCTATTCGGTCCATATTGAACTCAGACTATTATGAAATCTTCAACATTCAAATACAAAGGGATTGATGAGGATTTTGCAAAATGATTTCTGATTATCTTCTCCTGGACTAAAGTAATTTATCATAAAAACCTTTCTTTGCTAAACATCTTTTCTATTTGTGGATTAATTAGATTCTGTTTAATATTATCAAAGACTTTTTAAGAATTCTTGAGTCGTATCTACTATTTTTCAATTAAAAGACCTTGTGTTCAAGGTTGTAATCGACGCTAATTCGCAACAGAGCGACGAGGCAGAATTAAAGGAACAGCCCTGGAGGGCTTCCATCAAATAAGGGTGGAAACACATCCTTATTTCTTTGTTTATTTAACCCTCTGTAATTTTTCAGGTCTACAGATTTCTTTTACTTTTTATTTTGTTTATTGGATTATCTTTTTGAACTCTCCTGATTAATTCAATTGAAAACAAGAGCAAATTGACACTTTTGGGTTAAATCACTTTTTCCACTGGATTTGGATTTTCCTTTAAATCCAAAAACATCATATTTTTCATTACCGATAAATAATGAAGTAGTAATAAAATGATTTTATACAATTCCTGTAAATGAAAAAGGGATGCGAAGAAACGAAAGTAAATACATTTAACGAAAATAAAATTCAATGAAAATAATCAAACGCTTCTACTTTATAGGACTTTTTCTTTAGTATCTTTTCAAGAGTTTTTATTTAGTTATTATTTATTTTTAATTATACAAAACTATTTAACTTTGTCCTGTAGTTTTTAAGGTATATGCTCCAATAAACGCCAAGGCTGTTATTGTCGCCGGTCTCTAATAAGCGCCGGGCTGCAGAGGGGACACGACCAAATAGTAGCCGGTCTCTAACAGTAGCCGGGTCTTTAATATTTGCCTGCTGGTACTAGTATAGGCGTCCATATCTTTATAGTCGTGCGTAATACCTTACAGTACATTGCCTTACAAAATGCCGCCGAAACGGTCATTTGACATTGCCTTTAAGATTCGCGCGGTGGAATACGCGAAAGAAACTTCCGGTGAGGCGGCCGCCCGTCATTGCGGATTCGGATGACGAATAGCAGCGAAAGGTACAGAAAGACATTGCCATTTATCTTTAACAGTCTTATGTAGCATGTGTAATTCAAATAAAAACATCTGTTTGTAATATTAGCCGGTATTTATGTGTAAAATTATTGCGTTCTGAAGGTTTTTGTTAATAATGGCCGGCCTCTAATAGCAGCCGGTCTCTATTAAGCGCTGGGAGCCGAGATTAGTTTTGCAAATAAACGCCGGGGGTCTCTATTGGAGCATATACGATAACTTATTAAATGGAGGGAAACTATTTTTGATGAAATTCCTAGGAGGGTCGTGACGGTGAAATATTTGAGAACTACTGCTTTAGAGGATGTTCTAGTTTTAAATTGTTATCTTTAAAGGAGATTTTTATTGGCTAGAGCTTTATTTATTTGTTATCTTTATTATAACTGAAAATTCAATACACCAACTTTACCAGGCACGAACATTTGTAATTCTATTCCTATATTACCAAGGGAATTCTTGGTACAAAACTAAAATTGTTCTTCTTCGATTGTCTGTCATTTCAATTTGTAAAGTTCCAAATAAATCATCCCCTAAATAAACACTGTAAATTCTACGGTGACTCCCAGATGTAATATTAGTTTCATTTTCTATGAAAACCTAACTTTTCTTTACTTTTTTCCTCTGTTATTCATTCAAATGAATATTAAAGTTTTAGTAAGAGCCAACATTCTATTACTTAAAATTGACTTCAAGTAAAATAATCTTCAAATATGGACAGAAGATTCTTATCACCTTTATCTAAGAATTTCAAAATAGACAGGAACTTTCAGACATATCTTTGCAAACGAACCTTCTTTGAGAGTATTGGTGCCATTGATACAGAAATGATTCTATTGATTCGATCTTGTAAGACAGTTTTCTCAATTTATGGAAGTAGGAAATACTTCAATGGATTCGACAATAATGTTAACTTATTTACATTTAGAAAGATTTTTATTTTACAGAGAAAAAGGTATTTCTCTTTTTATTTTAGTCCAGATATTTCGAAATTGATGTTTATAACACCACTTTCTCTTAAATTCAACGGATTTTTTAATACATTGATATTTACTTAAAATAATTATTTTCAAAACTCTCCTATCTTTATTATTTATTTCGTAAATATAATTACAATGACCTCATTCTAACATTTACCCTTTCTTTTATCTCTGTAAGATATGATTGACAGAAATAAAGGAAGTGTAGTAATAAAAGTAACTTATCGCTTCTGAAAATACTGAAGTTATTTATTTAATACGACCCATTACTCATTTCAAATACGAATCTAGAAATAATATTTACTTATGTTATCAAAACCATCTTCCGTTCAAGATTAAAACACTCTGATTCCATAAAACGATAAAGGTTTTTTACAGAACTCGCTGAGACAAGCTGTTTAAAAGAAGATAACTGTAAAATTGATTTGTTATGTTTATTATAGGTATTATTATTCGACCATTAGATCAGCTGATGGCCTCATTGCGAAAATCTCACCGCTTACTTTGATGTCGGCGGTGGACGAATGGCTTTCCTATCACATCGAATCATAAAAACGATAGGTTACATTACAATAACAGTTTAGATTATCAAAAGGAAATGGTAAAGTTGAATTAAATGGGAGAATCATGAGATATTTTCAAAAAAATCATATAATCAGAGTGTTTTATCAATGAGATCTCAAATATCTTTACTCCTACATCCAAATAATTTATCTATAATGAAATATATGATGTAGAATTTTTTTTAAATTAGTATTTACAATTTTTATTAACATTCATATCCATTTAGTAAAAAGTTAAGAAAAAACATGAAATGACCGTAATTACGACGGATAGGAATTAACTTATTGTATAAGTACTTATTGTACTAATTGTGCAAGTAGTAGAGGAAAGTCGCCTAATATGGAGAGGGTTCCGAATATGGGGAGGTGTAATATCTGACCAAGCAAGAGGTGTACTCTATAGGGGAATGTTGTGACTAGTACAGTTACGCCATTTCACCTTATACATGAAGAACCAGACGAATTCCGGGCGCCATTACTGTATTAAGAGTCGATGTGTTAAAACAGCTATTTAGAAAACTTTTTACGTTCTGTTGTGTTTCATTGTTTCTTTTGAAAGGGAAGCAATTGTATTTTATTAATTACATTTTTAAAATCACAATTCCATAAGCTTTTGTTGTCGTGGTATTTCTAAAATCTTTGGTGACGTGTGTTACCAGAATAATACAACTTTTGTATGAAATGTTGTGTGCCTATTATGGGGAGATAACCTAACCCTAATATGGGGCTCCCCATATTAGGAACATTCATTCTTTAAGACAATGTTGTTTTCATATAAATGTTTTGACTTGTAAACATTGGTATAAAATATGAAATTACGTAACATTTATTCAATTAAAACATTAAACTGGAAAAAATAACGTCACATGCAAACGCTCCCAAAAACAAGATTCCGAAAGCCAGTAGCTCTGATTCTGACAGTGATTTCAATGTTCAGATTGATGATTCTGGTAGCGATTTAGACCTCCCTAAAGATAACGACAATGCAGAATGTATTTATTGTGCTGGGTTATTTTCCGAGGACCACAACGGGGAAGACTGGATACGATGCAGCAAATGTTTAAAGTGGAGTAACAGTCTTTGCGCTGATTCCGAGAATGAAGTGTTCATTTGTTTCAAATGTAAATTATAAACATTATGTACCACCTTTATTAGTTCTTTTTCTGTAATGAGAGTGTGTGAATTTTGTATTTCCGTTATTATTTTACTTGAAGTGTGTATTATCATGTATTTAATTATATTTTATTTTCCAAATTAAAATCATAATTATGACATATTTATCTTTAATTTATAACTTAGTCTTGAATGATGTTATTGTATTGCATGCTACAAATTTTCAAATAAAAGAGAATGAAAAACCATTAAAATAAAAAAAAAAAAATCATAATCGAAACTTTACCATTATAAAATATTACATCATATTGAGAATACTTATCTCCCCATATTAGGACACCCTGTTCCCAATATGGGGAGATCGCATGTTTTTGTTAATTTGTCAATACATAAAAAACTAATGGTAAAGATGGACGGCAATGAATCACAATACTATCTAATATATATTTAAAAGCACTAGACGCAAAATTTCGAAATATTCCTCTATTTAGGCTGAATCTACGAGCTACTAAAAAAAACCTCCCCATATTAGGCAACTTTCCTCTAATTGTAACAAGTTGAAATGAAGGTTTTAATCTTTCAAATGAAATTTCTAAAAAAAAAATATAAAAGACATACAAATATGTGCACGCAATGTAGAAAATGATGTACGACTTTTATAATAAAAGAAGGAACATGAAAATTTACAGTAAATAATAATCTACATGGTTTCGTAAAGCGACTAATAAATAAGAAGAAGAAAACTGTGGGTCAATTGGACAATCGTCATTTACTCTTTCTGAAATGTGGTAACTTAATATAAAATCATGTACGTAAATCATACTATGGTTAAATTCACATGAAAGTTACTGTAATGTTTTAATAAACAAGTACAAAAGCAGATAATACAAGTAGAAGAAATGAAATTAACATTAATATCTTTGGAGCTCAGAATTTAGCTAAACTTGAGGTTCATCATAATATAATTTTTTTTTCATCAAATCTTACTCTTTTTTATTTAGAAGACTAAATATTTTAAAAACACCATCAAAAAATTTCATTTAATTTCATTGCAATCTATATATAAATCGCACCAATGATGTATAGATGCAATTGTAAAAGCACTGCCGGCGTGGCCTTGTGGTCTGAGCGGAGTCTGTCATGAGGCATATGTGTCAGAATCTGGGTTCGAATCTCGGCGCGGGGCTTGAATGCTTCTTTCTTCTTCAGTATAGGAGACGGAAGGAAATCTAACTGTCACCTTAGTATTCTTCTGGGTAATAATATTCAAAACGAAAGTAAAGGATTACAATTCCCCATCATAATGTGCGACTATGACCGGGAACATAACAACAGTAACAGATAACTCACAGAGAAGTGAGAATGACAGCAGAAATAGTTTTGATTTTAGAAAGTTAATTATAACTTAATAATATTCAAAAGAGTTTTGGATTGGACATTCGGTATCAATTACCACGCCAAGCAGATAAATAGATTTCTAATTTGAGCATCCGAATAATATAACATTTAATATAAGATACAACAAGATAATTGATAAAATGGGTTAATTATTAGAACAATTATTAATCTTTCTTTAACGTGCGGAATGAACTATCTAAGAACACAATTGACACGCACAATTTACGCAAAGGATTCGCACCCCGAGCTGTCATCGTGAAGAGACTG
>JAFIDM010000001.1:81750232-81807909 GCA_023159025.1 Thereuonema tuberculata | reverse complement strand
CTTGACCCGCCATATTGTTTTTGCTGGGGAAACCCAAGGTTTGAAACATACAAACATAATAATAATAATAATGTAAGGAATCTTATGCTAATATGTTCAATGAGATTTATCTACTATCAGATCCGATATCCATTGGCTGTTTTCATGATTTTAAATTTAATCAATTTTTTTTCTAAAGAAACATAGATATAAATATTTTAATACTCAAGTACAAAATTAAGTTCTCGATATACAAGGTGCTCATAATTAAAGTTTACATTTCGAAGGCTGTAACTGGAGAACCAATCAGCGGAATGACTTCATATTTCACGTGAGGACCGTCCGTGGCGATGGAATTTTGCTTGGCGCAAAAAAAAAAAAAAAAAAAAAAAAGAAAATTACTTCCGAAGGTGGCCCTAGGCGATGTTTGGCTCTGCAATACTGAAGTAGATACATATGTTCGTTGTGCGTTATACAAGGACATGTTCAAAATGGTATCCCCTGGTATCGGCAACGTACTGAAACCGCAACATTGCATGCTCAACTATAGTACGTAGTGTCACTCGTAATGTAGTGTATATGGCGTGTAATGCTGGTCGTCAGGTCTCTAAGATGACCTCACAGACAATAGTCGCAGGGCTTGAGATCCGGCGAACGTGCTGGCCACGAACGAAAATGGTGGCTGATGATTCTGTCGTCGGTTAAGTAGCCCGAAGTAACCGCTTGACGGGGTGGTGACGTGAGGTGGGACATACCATCCTGCTTGAAAACAACGGCATCAAGACATTGACCTGTTAGAAGCGATAATATTATTAAGACAACATTGACGCTGTTGAAGTGTAGCTAACAGATGCATAAACGCTGGCGAGTAACTGACCCTCAGGACCGAGCTCTTCAATAAAGAAAGATCCGACGTGCGAATATGGATGTGAAACTACACGAAACGGTGACCTTTGGTGAATGAAGTGGCAACTATCGCAAGACGTATGGTTTAGCAGGTGTCCAAATTGTGCAGTTGTGCATATTCACTCCACCATGCAGATGGAAGTGAGCTTCAACAGTCTACAAAATGTTCCATGGTTCAGTTCGAGCAAGAAACTGCAGGGCAAAATGTTTCACGTGCAGCTCTGTCGGGAGTCAGTGGTTGCTGAACATCGCAGATCTTGTAGGGATAGCAGCGCAACATTTGTCATACAACTTTGTGAACAGTGTTTATGGGTTTGTCTAATGACCGTGCAACATGCCATGTACTGCTGCTTCCTACGACATTTGCCATCCTTTCTTCCTTCATCGATATGGCTACATCCTCCACTGTCTGCTGGTTTTCCGTCTTCTGCCAGGCTTCACTTGTAAGAACCTGTCTCTACAAATTTCTGAATCATTTTTCGAACACCCTTTGCGGTCATAGTTTTTTGAGTCCCTTTAATGTCGCAATACTGTTAAGGCATAGCTGTTATTTTAATAAAATAGCTTTACAAGAAGCTCGCGATTTTTTTGATAACATTTGTCATTATGCAAGGAAGTGACGCAATCCTCACCTGTCTGCTTTTATAGCAAGTTTCAATCACGTGTCAAATGCATGTGCATGTGTCATTTGCATTATCCATTACAGTATTACAGGACCATATATTGACCTAGCGGCCACCTTTGGACTTAATTTTCTTTTTACGTCAAACAAAATTCCATCGCCACGGTTGTCCTCACGTGAAATTTGAAGTTGTTCCGCTGATTGTTCCAGTTACAGCCTTTCGGAATGTGAAATTATGAACACCTTGTATGTGAATTTTTTTAAAAATTATTTCTTCAATCAAAAGGGATTCATTAGATGTCTGCGTAATGTCTCGATTTTATCTGAATTCTGATTTCACTCATTTTTATGTAAAAAAATCCGTAGTTATAAAAATTTCAATTAAATCCCTAAAAGAAGTCGAAAGCCAGACAGACAAATAATAAAATATGAACTTCTTGATACTTCTTGCTAATTAAAAAAAAAAGTGGGCGACGTTAAAGAGACAATTAACAAATAAGAAATAAGAAAACAAAGAAGTTCGATAGCAATTAAAATAATTGGTAGTAAATTATTAAATTAAGTAGCTTCTTTGATAACTCAGCACAATCTTTTGTAAAAAGCACCCAAGAAATAAACACAGGTAAAATTCAACAAACGTTAAAATTAAACATTACAAGTTTTAATAAAAAATAAATAAATAATTTTTCTTATTTATTTAATTTAAATAAATAAATAAATAAAAAATGAGTCATGATGGTGTCAACAAAAAATCCACATGGGTATCTTTTCTATATTTTCAGCCAAAGTAGTCAAGAAAAACTTAACAAAGATAAAGAAAATACACAAGTCGTTTACAAATTTGGCAACCAAGTGAAGCACAGACATAAACAAAGAAGTGCTTAGATCTTCTTCCAACAAAATGGAAACACTTTAAATCTAGCTAATCAAAGAGATACTTTTTTCTTTTTTAATTCTGTGAAACATCGTTAGTATTCTGTTAAGTTCACAACCCATCAATCACATGGGTTTCAGGGGAAAAAAAAAAAAGAAGCAATTGCCTCTGCGCTAATAAATCTGTCATTAGGGGAACTGAATCGGAGTCAATTCTGTTGTAACTGACCTGACCGTGAAGAAAAGAAACGCTGACACGAACAAAAAAAAAAATGTGGAAACCCATTTATTATGCTATGAGGGGGCGAATAAAAAAAAAAAGAACCTAATATCGATCCTTGAGGTACACCAAAACAATCTCAGTTTGATTGTCTTCGCTCAATTGGACTCGACTGATGATGCAACAGAGTTCTCACAATTAAAATCGCCATATTGTTAGGGTCTCAGCACCATCGGATCATCAAATAATTGATCTAATTATCTTGGTAACGTGAAACGATTAATCATAGTAAGTTGCCTCTCCTTCACCAAATATTTGCAGACTAATTATCTAGTAAGTGAAGAAAAATTCTGTAGATAATGTAAATAAGAATAAATTGATTTTAGTTTTGAGTCTGACAATGATTTTGTATCTTCTGAATCTTAATTTCAACGATAGATTACAAATTTAACAACACTGAAACAATTTATTCTTAAGATGAATTTCTTCTCTTAACAAGAGCTTTTATTATCATTATTATTATTATTATTATTAATACTTCAAATATTAAAATAACGAGGGAATTCTTAATGAAAAATAAAACACTTACTTCTGAACAATAACTCTTACACTATTTAATAATAAAGAATTATTATCAGATAATTTCTTTGAATAACAAAAATTCTAATAACAATTACAATTAATGTATCCCTCTTAGAGGGATACATAACTTTAAATTGAAATATCCAAAATTTTTTAATAATTATGGAGAAGGCCACCCCTATAAATTATTGCAGGGTGTAATAAATAAAATAAATCTACTAAAATTTACTAAAAATTTCTAAAATATCAATTTAAAAAAAACTTCATTAGAAATTGGCTAATAATAAATATAAATCCTTTAGATGACTAGAATTAAATAATCACTAAGGAAAGGATAAATTTGACTTTGTGATATTTGTATGTACATTACCTATTTTGTATGTGTTTAAATTTAAACACATAAATTTATGTTATTTAAATTCATAGCACCTGTTGATAGGATTTTAATTTATAATCCTAACAAGATTATATTTTATAAATTAATAAGAAATAAATAGAAGTTATCGTTATTATTATTGTTATAGAATAATATTAATTAATAGACTAATATTAAAGAGCTACAGCGTAACTGATGTCTTTTTTTGTAAATAATTATTTATTTTAATTTACTTTTATTTTTTTTATAATTCCCTTTTTTTTAATGTGTATATGTATACGTATATAATACAATACAATGTTATTGTACATTAATATATGTATAATGAACAAATTCTTTTTACAAAATATCCAATTAAATTTATAATGTAATGAAAAGGAAAAAAAGAAAAAGGAGAAATGAAAAAAAAAAATATAAGTGCTATTCAATTCCAGAACCCGTTTGAAAGAGATGACAAATCCCTAAAGGGTCTTGTACCTTTCTTTGTTATAAATAAATATTATTATTATTATTATTATTTTCTTCGAAGACTTTCTAATCAATTCTAAACATTCACAAAAGTAAATCTATATTCCTAATACATTCACAAAAGTAAATCTATATTCCTAATTATCTCTTTTTTTTTTTCTTTTTCTTTCGTATATTTTTTTTTTATTAAACAAAAAAACAAAAAAAAATTTGATTTTTTTGAATAAAATGCAAATTTCCTGATTTTTTTTTTTCCGAATACTAAAAAAAATTATTATTATCCAATAAATACTAAATATTATCCAAACAAATTAATAGTTTCTTGCCTAGGTTTTTTTTTTTTTTTTTTTCACTTTTTTTCTGTTTTGCGATGTTCCCGAGGTCCTTTGCTCATATACCAGCTGATACAAATTAAATCAACTGTTGATTCAAAACCCGGATGAATTTTTCTTTAGGGGGACTTCCTTTTTTCGTTGAAGTAGAAAGAGAAGAATCTTTCCTTTGTGTTTTAACAACGCTTAAATTATGAATGGAGTTGAAAGTAGTGTTAAAATTTCACTGAATATTTGCATGAAAGGAAATTCTGCTCAGAAGGTAGAACAATCTAAACAATTCCAGTTAGTTTTTAACACTTTAATAATTTCATTCTTAAATTTTTAACATTCAAGTTTATTCACAATATTACTGAATCTTAAAAATTATCTACAGACAAATAGAAATAATTATAAAGATTTAATATTTAAAATCAACGTCTTATTTGTGGATAGGGAGGGTTCCATTGCTTCTGTATCATGTAATAGTTCTGTCTGTTTCCTGTTTCTTCGCTATACTTTATATTTCTCTGCGCCATAGAAATATGACAAAATTATAGTACAATTTTTATAATATTATTTAATAAATAAATACAGATAAATAATATATATGATTGAAGACAGCTTAACAAACACTTAAAAGCTTCATGTAATAAAGGCTAAATCCATTCAGTTAATAATAATAATAATAAATAAATAAATAAATAAATAAATAAATAAATAAATAAATAAATAAATAAATAAAAACAATAATAAGACGAAGAAATTAAAATAAAATAGTTTTTTTTAGATACGGTATTCTAATGTTTTTAAAAAAATTCTTTCTAATCTCACTTCTAATTCATTTCTACTTTTTTACTCTATCAGCTACAATTGAAACCCAACCTCAAATTGAAACTCGATTAATTTCAGTGAAGAAGTCTTAAGATTTCGAAAAAAAATTCATGGCGTTTTTTCCGTTCATGAAATGTAGATTAAATGTGTCAATAAAAAAATATGATGAACATTTAAATGCAATTGAAATCTATCTAGTAACTAGGTCTAAGTGAACAGTAGTGAACTTCATTGCTATTCTGCTATCTACAGTCCAATTGCTCCATAATAACAGTAATCTTTGTTTAAAAATCAATATATAATTTGTCTTCAATAAAACGCTCCTTAAAGTAATTTTCCTTAAACTAATCTTTTCTATCTCTTCAATTTCAAAATTACGTAATTACATAAAATAATTTTATTAACAGGTAAGGGCTGCTTTGGGTTTCTCAAATCAGACACAATTTTCTGATATAGAAAATTAATGAACATCCTCAAAAAAATTGGTATAAAAGAGAAATCAGATTTACACGATATTCTTCTGGAGACCACAGTATCATCAAGCTTATTAATAAAAGATAATTAACTCGATATTTTCTAATAGTTAATTTCTTTTACAAAAATGCTGGAAATAAAGACCATTTTGAATATTTGTGATTCTTCATTCTTTTTACAAATTCAATTATTGTATAAATTTGACAATTATTTAGAAACTGACAACTTTCACTATTAACAATAATATGAAACCAAAATTTTTGGAATTCATTTTCAAATTCATTTAACAAAATGTAAACTGCTTACTACGAAAAGAAAATGAATTGAATGGATTCGTTTACAGGCAATGTTTTATAAATAATATTGAAAGAAATTTATCAACTAAATATTCTTAACTTGAAACAATGTTGCCAAAAACGTTCTTCTCCCCCCCACCCCCTCAAAAAAGAAACAATGAAAGATATCTAGGAAGAAGAAGTACGATGGAAAAAATACTCAATTTTACTAAATTCTCTCTCCATCAATATTTAGCAAAATTAATAGGAAAATGTTTAGTTTCTTTTTTTAATCCAAAATTTTGAGAATAAGGCGTGGACTTTGTTCTTTCTTGATTGTAATCAAAGATTTATAACATTTTAAATAACAAATCAAGATAGGAACCTAAAAAACAAACAATGGTGACATTTGAGGCAGGAAGAAAGGGAGGACGACAACAGCTTATCAACAGATTGCTGTCATATCAAGACAGAAAAACCAACAGCAAATATAGAAGAAACTGCGCTTCTTTTAAACAGAAAAATTACTAGAACACACTGGAAGAATATTGAATAAAAGTCATACTTCAATTTAAAAAAAGCTTTCAATATTTATTTCATAACATTTCAAAATAATTTATTTTTACAAAAATAAAAATAAAGATTTAAGACAGGTAAGATTCATAATAAAGTTCGTTAATAAATAAATAAATAAATAAATAAATAAATCTGTAACACTTTCGTAAAGATTTATTTATCTATAGAAGATTCATTTCTTTATCAAAAACTATTTTTCAGTTAATTTGAAAAAGAGGTTTTGAAAACATTAAAAAAAAATTGAAAGGATTAGATATTTTGTAGATATTATAGATTATTCCTGAAAATTAGTGCACATACGTATATGGTTTTCTTATTTCTTTACTAATCCATAATAATTGAAGCGTTTTCAATTGAACTTCCTTATTTACCTTACTTTTAAAATAGAAGGATGAATCCACTGGCGTGCTTTCCTTTGGATGAAACTCAATGCTTTCTAATATGAAAGAGCAGTGTTTTTATGGGTGATAAAATCCAATTGGAAATGATTCATTTTGAACAGAACAACTGAATGCTACTCAAAATCCACTCAAAACATTTTTAACAACTCATAAAAGCAGCAAACACTTGACTAATAAAGGATTTACGGAAAAATCAGCGGAAAAACAGCTTTGATTAGTACTTAATAGATTCAAAACAATTATTCTATTAAATGTATCACAAATACAAAATCATCAGCGATTAAAAAGCTTAAAATAGAATTTCAGTTTTAAGAATATTAATTTGTAACAATAAGGAATATTTAATAATAAAAAAAAAAAAAAAAGTTGCCAATGTCTCAAAGTAAGTTTTACATTTCTTCTTTAATATCAGCAAGAAAACAACAAAAAATTAGCCAGTAGAGAAGAAAAATAGAAACAAAAAAGTATATTTTTTTTAAATTTTTAGAATGGCTTTTTTTTTTTTTTTTTAATTAGTGTTGGTTTTTGGGAAAAAGATCAAGAAATGGAAAAAAAAAAAGTAGTGCTGATAGTAAATAAACTAATGCAAGTTTGCGAATTGCGAATTGATTCTATCCTATTATTATTATTTATCTAAAATTCAACAATTTCCATTGATAAATAAAAATGTTAACATTCCTAATACAAAATAAAAAGCCTGTTTCCAACGACAAGAACAGATGATTTTTTTTTTACATTAGTGAAATAGTTAAGTTAAAAAAAAAAAAAATAATAAAAAACAAAAACACTTTAAGAGCCCAATATCAATTATTCAACATTAATCGGAATCTATTATGGAATTAAAACACTATTAATTAAAATGATCAGACATCGCAATGTAAATAGGAAAAATAATAAAAACACACTTTCTTTTCAAAAAGCTAACTACCGCATTGAAGATTTAGCAGTATTACAGTCAGTGTCCTGCTATTACGTTTAAAATAAAATAAATAAACAAGGATTTCTAAGTATTATAAAACCTGAATCAATTAATTTCAAATATTAAACAGAGTGATTTTTTTTTTTTTTTTGAAAACAAAATATATGAAAAAACGGTTGCGTTTTAAAATAAACAAAATTACATCAGATGAACAGTAATTAATACAGTTTTCTTTCTTTTCTTCTTAATGATTAAAAAAAACGCTAAAGAAATATTGATTTCTTTTTCTTTCTGAAAAAACTTTTACGATATATATCTTCAATAATAAATGTTATCTCATAGTTTGTAGATTTTTTGTTTATTTTGCCCCCCCCCCCTTTTTTTTTTTTGGTAATCAACTCAACAAAATCCGTGGCTTCAATTAGTGAAACAAGTAGTGGAAACTTTTAACAATTTTTGCAAAATGTTAAAAAATAGTAGTGAAAATAAAATTTAATTTCACTAGAAGTAAGATAAAGCTTCACAATTCCTCCGTCGAATTATTCAAACTTCTTTTCTGAATCTAAAAGAAAATCTGATTCGTTTGTAAAGCGTTTATAAAATTTCATTGTCCAATTTTTCATTATATTTAAAACGTTCGTTCGACTTACTTCAATCGTTTAGAGAAACTGTTTGTGGTTGTTCTAATGTGTTATTTTGTGGTGATTCAGATTGTGTTAAGCTCTTGGAGGACAATTGGTCCCATAATTCCCACCGGAACGCTACCGCTGTCAGTGCGGGCCTCGTAATGAGGCGGTCGGTCGCCGATGTTAATAGGCCCCGGTCGGCCTCAGCCTCATTGTGTGGCGGCCAGAACTGCCTCGGCCGGTCGCTGAACACAAAGGCTCCCGAAAAACACTGTAATGAAGCCCGAGCGGCGAAAGGCCGGGCGTTGGCGCACAATAGAAAGCGAGGGAGGGGGGAAGGCGATAGAACCCGGGGAAAAATGGGACCCTACTTTCCCGAGCGAATGACAGCCAGAGTGAATAAATGAGTGAATGAAAGACGGATCAAAAGAATGTGTAGACATACTCACCACAACAGGCCGTGTACGGGACACAGGAGAAGCACGAAGCAAGCCGCCACCACCACATTCACATCCATCGTCGAAGCGGGCACGACGCCCCCTCCCCCCAATCACTGCAGGGGAAGCCCCACCTTGCCTTGGTTTCCAAGCTCCGATGCCACCACCTTGTAATTATTATTTGTTTCAGTTTTCTTTCTTTTTTAACTTTTTTGTTTTTGTTTTGTTTGTTTGTTTTCTTTTTCTTTCTTTCTTTTTTCTTGCGAAAATTTCGCTACGTGGTCCTTAATTTATTACTTTTTTTTTAAATGCGAATCAGCGTCTATGGTTTTTTTTTTTTTTAGTTTTTTGATCTATTTACATATTTGGGACACTCATCTTGGCACCGTTCCGCTGCATCGTGTTCAAAGACTGTCACTGGACCGAGGAGGGTCCCCTTTCTCCTCGGAAGGGATCGACCTGAAGGGAGGTGGGAGTAGGACCACGAACAAGCAAAAGGAAGGAAGAGGGACCACACCAATAGGCACCTTTTTTTTTTTTTTTTAGAAGCGACTTCCAATCGGAGGCTCGTCGGACGATCGTCGCTCGAAAGTCGGTATCTTTGGAAGCGAGAAAGGCCTAACGGGACGGCCTCCAGTCGACTGCCGACGATCGAATCGCGAGCGCAAAACGAGAAGCCTCCCCCGATCGCCGATAGGCACCGCGCCAATCGCTCGACGCTGTCATGGTGACGGCGGCAGCGGCGCAGCTATCAGTCGGGTCGGTTCCAGAAAGCCTTGGCTCACCCCCACCAGACGGTGTATCCTGCGGCGGGCTTCTTCATGCATCCCCATACGTTCCAAATAGCAGCACCACAGAGGGTAGGTGTTGTGGAAGATCCCTCGAATTTCAACGCGCCTGGTTTAATGGAAATGCTTCACTTGTCTTTTAATGTCCGAATTGTTTTAATTAATCAAGGTTCTAATGGTAATGACAACTGTTATTTAGTAATGCCAATTACAAGACAATGATCAAAACAATGAAAAAAAAATCACTTTTCACAAAACAAAATAAATATTAAAGAACGTTACTTTAATTAATAAGTTTAAAGTCAATTAATTATCGAAGAAAAGTTTTTCAACCGAAGAATTGATTATCCATTCACACATAAGTTATACATTTTTAAAAACACAGTGTATTTATATTTAGAAATTTAGAAATTTTCTAGAAAAGAAGAGTATTTTAAAAGGAATTAAAAATAGAGCATTGTCGAGAACTTGCGATGTTTCTTTGGTATAAATTAAAACAGCTTTAACCTCTTTATTGAAGAATGAAGAGAAAAACCTCTAAAGTATAAAAATCATTTAAGTGATTTTCTTTACTAATATTTCAATTAATTGGTTTCTGAAAAGAATAAAAAAAATCTTCTTTTCAGACAAAATATACAAGGAATTCAAAAGAAAATAAGTTGGCAAAAGGATTATTTTTATCAATTATTACAAAACTTTAGGTTTTTACTTTAATATTTCCCTATTTTATTAATTACTTACGTTAATTAATTAATAATTTTTTAAAAATAATTAATAGAAATTAACAGCTTAATTAAGTACAAAAAATTAATAGGTTGAGCATCATCTGTATAAGTGACAAAATTATATAGTTGTTTTACAATTGCTATTATATTATTCAGTAATTTACTCTGTGGATAATTCATTAACATATATAATGTCATTGGACCCCATTCTGCTAGATTATATTGTGACAGCTGTCATATCAGAGTGCATTTAAAACAAAAACTGATCAAAATTGGTGAATTTTGTGTCATTACTTAAACATTGAAGTTGGACGAAAATAAGCAGGCAAGACCGCATGTTTCTTTGATGACAGGCAAAAACTGTTACAGCTTGGATGGGAAGTTCTGATTCATCCGCCAGATTCACCTGACATTGCACCTTCGGACTTCCATTGATTTCCATTGAAAATTCTCTTAATGGAAAAAACGCAATTCCCTGGAAGACACCAAAAATCACCTGGAACATATTTTTGCTCAAAAAGATAAAAAGTTGTGGGAAGATGGAATTAAAAGTTGCCTGAACGATGGCAGAAGGTAGTGGAACAAACCGTTGAAGACGTTATTCAATAAAATTATTGGTGACAATGAAAAATGTATATTTTATTTTTACATAAAAACCTAACGAAATTTTTGGACAATGCAATACACAGTTTTAATTTTAACCTAGTGTTTTGGCTATTTTAAGAATATTAATTACTCTAAGCACTACGAATTTTCCATCAACCGAAGAACGCCTTTGGTGCCAAATTTTTGAAGCTTCTCATTGAATACTTGTAAATAGGTGGTCATTTGTTTTTACTTCCTTTCACATTTTCAAATTTAAATAATTGCAGACGCTTCATTTACTTCTACCAATTTCCTGTAAATGTTTAAGCTATGAAATGCTTGAAATCTCGCATTATTATGAAAATATCACAACAACGAAAATGCACGAACATATTTTTAGGAAACAATGAATTTGTAGAGAGTATTGGTTTTATTTTTTTTTTAACAAAAAATTAAGTAAAGGATATATTTATTTTTGCTACATTTCTTTTGTGGTCGGTTCAGTCCTCGACCTCGGCGGATGTCGGGGATTTTTCCAAACTAAATTCTTCTGCAGAGAATAAGTTCCGGTTTCTTTCCTGAACGGGAAAGCGTTGGGCTGACCACAAGATCTCATCTCAGACCCGAGGTCAATGAAACTTGGGGAGTCCTACCTCCAACGCCCCTCATGGGCCCCTTGGGATCGGGGCCGGACTTAAGCACCCAGGGCCCCTAGGCACTTGATATTTGCGGCCCCCCCCCCCGCCATTCCGAAAATCTACAACCAAAATCAAAACAAAAAAAACTGAATCTCCAATTCAACAAACAAAAAAAAACAAAAACGGAATCTCCAATTCAACAACCAAAAAAAAAAAAAGAACAATCCGATTTTTACAACCAAAAATAAAAAAAAAAAATCCGATATGGCGGGTCCCTTGGCTGACTGGGGTCCCTAGGCCGGGGCCTTCTAGGCCTAGGCGAAAATCCGGGCCTGCGTGGGATACATTTACTTACCTACCTTTCTTATAATTTGCAGGCCTGCTCGAGGGATCTCGATTCAGATTAATCAGGTAATTCGCTTGTTTTACTTGGATTTGAATTTAATCATTTAAAGGATTTAGATGTTTCATAAATTTACTATAAAATTTTAACGTGCATGTAAACAATTACAGTAATACCTTGAGATACGAGCGTCCCGACATACGAGTATTCCGAGATACGAGCAAGTCTTCGAGCAAATTTTTGCTTTGAGATACGAGTAAAGATTTGAGATAAAAGCACGCTTACAGACGCCGAAGCTAGGTGGCCAAGTGAAAAGTGAGGGTAATCAGGAGAAAAAAGTTAAGAAAAGTAAAAAATATAAATCGAAAAAATAAAAAAAATAAGAAATAGAAAAGTAAAAAAAAATAAAAAAATACATAAGCTAAGTTAATTCTAATTTTATGTAAGTTCCATAGTGTAAGGTACGGTACGGAATCAAGTGTCTACGTACGGGCCAACACTCTTCCCTCCCTTCCTCCCTCCCTCCTCCGCACATGCCGCCATTAGTCCCTTATGTATCGTCTGTCAGTAAGAACTCATAATTAAAACCACATTTTATTTTATATCACAGGAATTCTTATATTGATAGAGGCCTATTATAATTTTTTTTGTGTGTGCATGTCTCTACAGCAATTAAAAACATGTTTTTTTTCTCTTTATTATTAGCACTAAAAAGGGAGTTTTTTAGAGGGCCAGAATGGATTAATTTTTTTTCTGTTATTTCTTATGGGAAAAAATGATTTGAGATATGAGCACTTCGAGTTATTAGCTCGGTCCTGGAACGGATTATGCTCGTATCTCAAGGTATTACTGTACATGAAATATAAAACAAAAAGGCACAAGATTAAAAGTTCACTGATCTGTTTTTGGAAATTGTGATAGCGTGAATCCAAGATAGCCTATTTAAGGTTTCCTGTCAGTTGGATCCGCCCAGTATTTTACAGCTCAATGAACTTGTGTGTTTTTGTTTTATATTTCATGTAAATGTTTCTTAAAATTTATATATTTTCATTAATAAAAATATTATCTCAAGACTTAATTTCATTTCGTTTATCATCACCAGTATTTCTGTTGCATTCAATGGCGCTTTCGGAGACACGCTTTATTACAGCGAGTAGATATTGAGGTGATTTCCCATTGCCTTCCTCAGGACCCGAAGAGAAAGTGAAGAGGAAAAGAAAATGAAACATTCATGCCTCTGTCAGGATTCGAACCCAAGTTCCGACATATCTGCCATCGTTTAGACCACAAGGAACTGCTTCATTTCATTAGTAAAATTTTAATATCAAATCATTTTATTATCTAGTATTAAGATCAATGCAACGAATATTGATCTTGCTTTAATATATATATAAATATCTGATCGATGAATTACTACTGGAGATCAACATCGTATTTGAATAAATATTTGTTTCTAACTTCAAATCAGAAAGAAAAAAGATTGAAATATGCAGTGAAAAAATATTTCGAATAGTAGTATTGCCGGGTGATATAATCACTGAACTTTCCATTCCTTAGTGAGATTATGTAATGTCAGGTCCATTTTGAGGACTGAGGATGGTGAGAGGAGATCAAAATAACAATGTCCTCATATGTTAAATGTTGATCGTATCAAAGAAATCCTTCTAACTGTTTAAGAGAGGGATTGGAGGAATAGCAGGTTGGAGATCAAAATGTTTATGGATCCATGTTTTAACTAGTACCATACCATAACTAAGTTATTTACCGAAGTTGATGGAAATATATTCAGCTGATTAAACAGGAGTTGTTTGAACAGACAAAATTTGACAAAAGCATTCAAGTTGGAACCTGAGACTTCGCTTTCGCAGTAAATATAAAGAAAGCAATGTACGTTGTTCTACAACAGATGCTGTTCAAAAACAATAGCTTAGAAGAAGGTTTTTGCCATTCTTTCGTCATCTTTTCATTTTTTCTTATTAATTTTGAAGGAGAGTCACCAAATCCTCTTCAGACATTAGTTCCAGAATGTTAACAATTAGGAAATTAGTGAAAAAGAAACAGTCATTTATTTAAAACAAGGTTTTATCATAAAATCATTGTAGACAAGAAATTTAATGTGCGTTAGAAACATTTTACAGTAAAATAAAAAAAAAAAACGCACATAATTAAACAAAACACAAATTCACTGAGCTATTTTTTGATTTGTGCTGGGAATCGGAGACAGTACTGTTTCAAAGTTAATTGGCCATCAGTCCAATCCGTCCAGCATACTTAGCTCAGTGAAATAGGACAATATACAAAACGGACAAGCATACAAATCAATGACCCCTGAATTACAAAAACATCAAAACAAAATCAAGAATAAAAAGGGGTGAATAATTAATTCCCGTTAGCGTTTAGCCTAGCATCAAGAGATTAATTTATAACAAGGTTATTACTTAGACAAGAAATTTAACGTGCATTAGAAATATCTTACAGTATGGTATCATTGTAGACGTTTGTCTATTTGTGTCTTTTAAACACCTGGCTGCTGTTTATTCTAACTTTTAAAAATTAAAACATTTTTCTTTGTGAGATATTTATAAGTGAAAATATATATATATAAAAGCATTAGATGAGAAAATGAATTCATAACAACATTAATCACTTTAGACTCCATTGTCATTTATTAGAGAATCATAATTCGTTAGGAATCAAAAGTAATTATACTTTAAGCAGAATGACCTTTTTTGTTTTTGTTACGAATTCCCTCAAGATTCAGGAATCTGCCGATGATTTTAACAGTTCCTAGTAGTTCTAAATCGTTTACAAATGATATTATTTACAAACTGGGAGCTTCTTTCAGTGACATCAAGACCTTGGCGATGAGTCTTTTGATGAATAGAATTACTGACTTTAGATAAACACCGATATTTTTCAATTCGACCACAAGTGATGGCATTTCTCTTTTTCCAGTTTTGGTAGAGGTCCTTCATCGTACAATGTAGCGAGATATCAACAATTTCGTTTGTAATTTTCTTATATGTAAAAGCTAACTTCTTTGTTGCTACTGTAGGGTTTCCATAATAGATTAACAGTTATATTCCAAAGAAACTCTGCTTTTTCATTGCTGTTCAGTTTCTGCAGGTTTAAGCATCATGGAGTAAATTTTGAATACACAAATATTTTTTTGTTACATAATGAGATGATCTTACCTTAAAGGATTTTGTGACGTCATCATTTAATATTTAACGCCATATTTTTTCTGATTATAATTAATTATAATTTTGATGCTGATGTATTCTATTAGCGAATAATTGTCAACAAAAAAAAAGCAAAGGTTGAACCCCCTCTTTGAATGCTTACGTAAAACTTCAACGGCGCCTGTTTATTAAACAACCATTTCCACGACATTCAACCTCTCGCCATGTTTTTTTGCTATATGAAACTCTTTAACGTAATGAAATTATTCTGTTGCCTGTTCTGAAATTACAAACTCACCAAATAATATTTTATTGCTTCACTGTATTCAGTAACACCTGATGAACCCTTCGTTTTGATTCGGTTTTGAAAAGCAGCACACAGTTCTTATTATTGCAAATATTTATTGCTTTCATTAAATAAAAAAAATGGAAAGTAAGTTAATAAAATTTATTATCATTATTTAAAATTATTAAATACTTAAAAACTTAGCAATAAAAAAAGAAAACTTCCTGCTATATAATTAATGTTTATTTATTGTAGGAACCGAGCTTTAAGAAGATTTATGTGGTTTGTGGCCACTTGTGGAACCAATTTCTATCAAAATGAATTGAAAGATCACAATCAGCAACATTTATCTAAAACTAAAATTTAAGCCTTCTAAGGCAAATAGATTTGAGTTTATTAAAATTCTTTTCTTAGGTATTAATATACAAGTAGTTACTTCGACCAGTCTTACGAAAGAGAAAACTAGAAAAGAAACTTTTTCCAGTTTTAAGTTAATACTGCAAATGATGCAGCCCTTTACAATTATCAATGTAATCCAAAATCTGTACACCATTGGAATACACTGAAGTGCCAAAACAAAAACTAGGATACCAGTCTAATATCGCGTACGTCCTCCTCTCGCTTGGATAACGGCAACACGACTTGAAATGGACTTCATGAGCGCTATACGTAATACTGACAAGACAGTGCACACCATGCATCTGCAGAGCGTCCCACAATTCCGTGACGTTCATTGGTGGTGGATTCCTGGCAGTGAGGGCCCGTTGAAGAGGATCCTACACATGTTCGATGGTGTTTAAATCAGGCGAACGCGGGGGCCAAGACAAACTCAAGGAATGCTCCTGAATTGGGTGACTGTGCCTTGTGCGCTGATGTATTGTCCTTGAAACAATGAAAGGCTGCACCTGTTGGGGTAAATGCAGGACAAGAACGGATGCACATGATTGGCAACGATGGTGACCTAGGGGCTACCGGTCACAGAGGTCTGTAGACGTACGAGAGGTCTTAATGTCTTAACCAGCTGAACACATACCATTCTGTAACAGAGCCACCGCCGCCTTGTATTGTTCCTTGTAGGCTGCGGGATCTAGTATCGGCTGAGGGTTTTCGCCACACCCGCAGTCGCCCATCTTCACGAAACAGTTGGAACCGCGATTCATCGGACCCCGTTTCCAGTCATCTAGAGTCCAGTGGTGATGTTTCCGAGTCCATTCGAGGCTCAGAGCCTTGTGTTGTATGCTCGGCAATTGGTAGACTGTCGTGACCCTACAGAACACAGGGAACGTTGCGCAGTTCAAACGCTGATGCTAGTACTGGCCCAAGCATTGAGAAGCGCTGTTATTTGCGGCATTGTTGAACGTGGGTCGGATGTTAAAATGAGTGCCACTTCGTCAAGATTTTTTTTTTTCGGCACACACGTTGGATGTTCTCCCTGATTTCATATAGTCCAGTTAAACCCTTGAAAAATCATTGAATGTGTGAATCCGAACTTCTTCGTTGGAGTGATCAATCTCACGAGCACCTTTCAATCCCCTACCACTTTCGAAGTCGCCTAATTCCTGATAAGCTGCCATCGAAGCTGCGAATGTTGCTACTTGAGATTGTGTAGATATCTGCCATTATATAATTCGTTTACGGACGATTCTATTAACCGCAAGGGGGGTATGGTGGCATAAAATGGACAGGGTAGCGCCTTTCCAGCTGTTGTTTTTTTTTTTGTTTTGTTTTTGACAGTTCAGTAGAAACTTGAAAATTTGAAAAAAAACCTCAATTAAATGGACTTACAATTTTGGCTATGAAGTTTGATTTACATCAGTGAATTATTATTTGATTTGCTTAAGGCCGCAAGAGCTGGACGTTTCTAGACCTAGAATTAATCTATACATTTTTTTTTAATATCTCAAGTAGACAGAACAAGTACAGCATGTACAAAGCAAAAAATCTGTGATTAACGTTTTGTTAATCACTTTTTGGACCGTTACTTAAAAAAAAAAAAAAAGAATAACTAATGTTCAGCAGATACTCGTTCTTAGAATCTAATTGATTCGTTGTTTGTTTATATGTTTATGTTTATTATATTTATATTATTTAATAACTTTAACTTCAATGTAAAGTTATTATATTGAAGTTTTCCTGGAAAGGTGAGTAGAACTAAAGAAATCGTAGATTTGACCTTTAAATAATTTGATGATGGTTTTTAGTAATTTTAATATAATCAGATGTTTTACGCAATGAAAAAAAAAAAAAGGGCGGGAAGCGGAGAACTGGTAATTCACGGCAAGTGATGACCGAGCAATTATTCCTTCAAAGACTTGATTCATATTCATAGGCGTGGTACGTGAATTTGATGGATTCTCCTTACTTACATATTTAAAAACATTATAAATAACTTCCCTAACTTGAAGTAATAAACAACTGTAGTCGCTTATTTAATGAATTGCGCATGCCCAGTACACATATCGAAATAATCTCTGTGCTCAACTTTTTTTTTTTCAAGTACCCGGTAATAGATCAGATTTACAATTTACTTACATTCTTTCATTCAGTTTCATTCTCATTGTTACGAAGACTGTTCAGATTGCTGTGTCTGAGAGCATTTTATAGTAGGTGTATGAGCACAGCAGCCCCTTGCTTTTAACTTACAAGAATAACATTAAAACTATGTTTCCTGACGTAGTGTTCTCTTAGGGTATAGTTTCATTGCGTAGCCGTACCCTGAATTTTATGATGGTCATTCAAAAAAAAAAAAAGGAAAAAAAAAAGTCGTATCTTTTCCGGTTGACGGGGGTGGTGGAGGATATATGACAGAGACAATGGATTTAGGAGTAGACAGTATATGAATTCAAAAAACAAAAAAACTTTTTTTTTTTTTTAAGTACAATATTAAATAAATGACATTGTCCTTTTTCTTACGTTTAAGACATTCAGAGAAATGATTTTTTTTTTAATCACTTCAGCCGAATAATATCTCATAGAATACGAATTTGTTCAAAAAAGCCTAAAAATATAATAACAGTCTCTAAGTTATCATTATTTCCCTTTTTTTTTTAGACATTGGAAAAAAGTATTCACATAGCGTAAACTAACTTAATCTTATCTGTTATAACTGAAAGAAACCTCAGTCAAAAAGAAAAACCAACCAACCGAATTTTTGCTTTTTAGTTCCCTATAGGATGGTTGTTTTCTTGGGATGGCCTGCATTCATCTTCTCTGATCATTTTGAAAAGTTCATCTTTATTTTTGCTTCATATCTGATCTTTCAAGAGTGAGCTGTACTTACTATAACCAAAGACATATATATATTATTATAAGTCTTTGCTATAACTACCTATCACCACCTTTTATTTATTTATTTTAAAAGACTACCCTAAAAGAAGGAAATAGTTGCTAATAGGATTAGTTCCTGTTGTCCTATGAGGGGGTGTTTAACGATATCTGACAAAGAAAGATCAATGGGTTTTTATGAAGTAGTTAAACGGATTTCACTGAGGGAAGTAATATTGTGTGACACCGCCTTAACATCACAGATGGTAATCAGTGGCCCTATAGCGGAGGGTGTAATTGGAAAACGATTAGGAAGTACAATAGTTCTTGTATCGCCTCCGACATCAAAATGGCGCATTTCGTTAACAACATGCGATTTGTTATTGCCTCCAGAAAAACCACAGTGGATTAGTGGAAAAAAATTCTGTCACATAAAAAGAAAGAAAGAAAGAGAAATCATTTTTCGTTTAATTTCATCGTTCTGAAAGCATCCAAAATGGCAACAAAGCTTATAGTTGATAACATTACCCCCGACAAAAACTTGTATAAAAATAAATTAGCTACTTTTTTTTTTGTATGTATGGGTGTATTTGAATCTTTGTTGAGCAACCCTAATGTTCTTAAAGAGAATCAAAATTTGTCAAATGAATATTTTGTTGTGCGATAATCAATAGTAAGAAATTAATTAATGACATTTCAAATTTTCGACAAAATAATCGAAATTTAAAAAAAAAAAAAAAAAAAAAAAAAGGAAAAAAAAAACCCAACTAAACCCAGTCCTAATTAGACATTATTTTGTTTAGTCCCGAAAGATCTTAATGATAGAAGATAAAGAAACAATTTTTCAGAACTGTTGTCGGCATAAAACATAGGTTAAGTAAAAGCCTGTTATTCTAATCCTTAGAAGGGAAAGATAATCTAGACCAGTGTTTCCCAACCGGTGGGTCGCGGAAGGGTTACAGGTGGGTCGCGACTTGATCCTAAAACTATCAGAAACCATCGAATAAACCATCAGAAAAGATCAGAAAAATCGAAAATCGATCATGTGAAAGGAAGGGATGCGATACAAATATGGTTTTATTCTGTATTCTTCTATTCCTATATAATTGTTGAGGTATTCCGACAAGGAAAGGTGGGTCGCCAGCTGAAAAAGGTTGGGAACCGCTGATCTAGACCAAGGATTCACAATCTTAAAAATTCTGAGGGCCAATATTTTTTGAAAGTTTTGATGGAGGGCCGCAGCGTATATATATCTCACTAATAAATGATTTGACAGTGTCATTTATAATAATAATTAAGCAAAGAAAACAAGAGCAGCACAAGAACAAATTTTATTCAATTATTTCAATTAATAAACAATTTACATAACCTTCAAATAATCAAATAATGCACTAATTGTGTTTCCTACCAACATTCCAGTAGTAAATAGTAATAGTAACTTTTGGCAGCAATGGAAAGGCTTAAATTTAAAAATCTACCGGCAGGCCGCGAGTTGTGCACCACTGATCTAAACCAATGGTCTCAAACTCGCAGCCCGCGAAGGGCATTTTTGCGGCTCGTGTTTCGTTTTATTTTTTTAGTTAAGTATTTTTAATTTTTGTAATAGTTCAGTAATTGTTTGGTAACACATTTTAGAATTTATTCTAATGTTAATCAAAAATCAAACAGATCATGACGGCAAAAAAAAAAAAAAAGCAGAAGGCTCTTAAAGAAAGATCTTTACCTGATGGCGACCAATAAACCTCAACATAAAATTGTTTTTCAGGAACTTAATGCCAATGAGACTAACTCTGATGTAGACATTAAGCATGAGATTAGAAGACATCCATGAGTCCAAAGAAATACGTAATAAGGGATGTAGAAGGAGTAAAGCAAACGAAGATATATTCCTCCGAAGGATTTACTATTATCTTTAAGCTTTTCTAAGATAACTAACACAGATCTTTCTGGAACCAGCAATTAGTAAAATCTTAAAGCATTATGACTCTTACTTTGGGATAAAAATTGATTTTTATTGATATTCTATCAAGTTTATAAATAAATTATGAATTAAAATTCAAAATATAAAAAAATCAAATGGGTGATGACAATTAAGAAGACGAAGTTGCTTTTAAAATGTTTGATCTATAGTTTGATTCTGAAGGAGGAGTGGGATTCATAATGGATAGATCCTTGTGTGAGGGATTTACCCACTCCCGGGGTGGGGTTCCCTCGATATTTCGGTCCGGTGTTTCGGGCCTTCTTCAGGAGATATGTATTAATTACATTTAGACTGGCGCATATCTAACAACTTCCGTTGTTCGTTTCTGGACCACGAAAACAACCTATCCGAGAAACTAACTACGGAAATTGTGAGATATGCGTCAGTCTTAGTGTAATTAATACACATCTCCTGAAGAAGACCCAAGGCACCGGACCGAAATATCGAGTAAACGTCATCCCGGAGTGGGAAATCAAACAAGGATCTATGCAGTGCTTTATCTATTTTTAAATCAGTTTTAAGTTCATTTAATCCAGTAGATTTGAGATATTTTCTTTCTTTTTAGAAAAGCTTATTTATGTACTTATTTATTTTTAATATTTTTTTTAGTTCTAATGACATCAGTTCCAGATAAAAGCTGTGAAATCCGGAAATAGGCGATGAATTTAGTAGACGGAATTCTTAGTAAAAACTCTATCTTCTGAGGCTACTTTTCTATTTGAAGACAAGACAAAGGCTTCTTTTTTCTAACCCAATAAAGTTCAGTTTGTTCATCGAGTTTTTAGTGGTTCAACTAAAATGAATATACAGTAGTAAGAAAGAAAGGATTTTTATTTATCTGAGTTATTTTTAGAAAGATATTCACCAATGATAAAATATATAATTTTATATATTTAAAGAAACAAAAAAAAATGCAACTAAAATTTTGTTCTCGATACAAAACAACAAAATATTAATAATAAACAGATCGTGTATGATAAAGCTATATCCTGAAGCTACTTATATCATTATTATAGATTAAATAAAAAAAAGTCTAAATGATGCTTTTATTATTAGCATTTCAATTTCGTTTATTCTGATCCTATTTATCATTCCTTGCTACTGAGGAGTGCATTACGTTGTTTCCTACTTTTCGATATAAGATTTATTATTAGGTCCCTAATGTATCGTAGCTGTTAAATTGAAAGACATGATAAAGTTAGTATTGTAAAATCCAAAACTAGAACTTCAGTACTGGATTTAAAAATACTGTGAACATTACTTGTTCTAAGTTTTGTTAGGATACTGAGGAATTGAGAAACATCTTTTAATTTGTGCAGGTTTTTTATTTTTTTTATTTCTGATAAGTTGATATGAAAGGATTATAAGGATTAAACACTTATAATCTATTTTACTGTTTTATATTCGTACTTGAATTAACTTAACAATCTAATAAACATTTTTTTAATAAGAATTATACAAATGAGATGTATTGGTAACAAAAATCATCTAAACATTAGAATAATGTGATTTAATAAATTCTGTTCCTAAACTAAGTTTTTTTTTTGCAATTACACAAGTGAGGGAAGATAGAATGATTTTAAGCTGAGTTTTGAATTAAGATAGAAAAGCACTAGATCCGTTTACTTTTATTTTACTTGGAATTTTTAATTTTATTCTCTAATGGAAAACATCTTATAAACAGAGCTATTTAATGAACAAACGCAATCGAAGTATTATTACTCTTAATTTGTTGATGTTTTTCAGCACTCTCTTCTCTCTGTATTCCAACGATATCGGGAACTATTTACTGTCTTGAGATCGTCCAAAGCATCTTGGAGGAAATCACGAATGAAGAGAAAGTGGTTGTGTGTGTAAGGAAATGGTGTTAGGTTTCCAAACATAAGAACCCTGCTGAGCAACGAAAGGATTCCTCCGAGGCAATCACTTCCGCCATTAGTCCGTCACTTGCAATGAACGAAATTCCACGGAACTGTTTGTCTGAGAATAACAAGGACTTATTACAAGGCAACTGAGATAAGCCATCCTTCATTCAAACTAAAAATATAATTCGAAGAAATAATATTAAGTTTAAACTAAAAAAAAAAAAAATACCAGTGTTCTGCTTGACTCAAAATTAATTATTTCAGGCTTCTTACAAAGTCTATCATTTATTAATGAATAATAAATGCATTTACATTTTAATATAAAATGTGGTATTCGAAGGAGACAAACCATTATAAGAAATTAGAAATGCTTTGTAAAAGAACTTGACATTTTTGCCCCCACATTATATAGTCAAATATTCTACTAATTCCTGCTGTTAAAGTCTGGAGCGAAGGCGGAATAAATACAGCAGATGATGATGTTACCCATTTGACCCTGACCTCAGCCTAAACACGACCAACGTGGGTTTTAAATATTGGCTCAATGTCCTTCAGCGCAAGAGTTATCACTCGTTGCCCAATATATCAGGTACACGATTTCTCAGCGCTACAAAAAAAAAAGATACCATTTTCATATTTTAAATGAATCCTTGAGTTTTCCTATGGGGGAAAAAAAACTATGTTAAACAATTCTTTCGTTCGTTTTTTTAAATTTTAAATTTATTTGCTAATTCAATTTCTTTTCGAAATTAAATTTTTAAATTTAAATAAAAATAAATAAATCTAGAATTTAAGAAACGTTTCATGCATTGGCCTTCCCAAATTACGCACCTTTAAGTTTGGATTCGTCGTTTCATTGGATGTAAAAGCAGCAAAGCCAACAAGGAAATAACTTAAAACTTAATCAGACTTACTCAGCATCAGTCACATGGAAGACCGTTTACAGAATGTTTATTCCAGAATACAAAAAAAATAAAAAAAAATAAAGGCTCATAAAAGGTTAGCATGTTTATATTCTGTACAAACACATCTTGTGTAAGTCCAAGTCCTCTTAAGGCATCTTAATTATAGTCATTTTGTACTACCCTGTAATATCATCTGGTTTTTGAGAAAAGATAACATTCTCACATTTTCTGTTATAATATTTTCTGTTATATTAAATAGTCTGGCTGTGTGTGTGCGCATGCGTAAACGTCCTCGATAATTGAAGCGTTGCCAAGCAACAGGAGTATTGTTGCATGTTCAATTAATCAGAATTCTTTTAGATAAGGAAAATATTTCAAAATGTAAAACCAAAAATATTTTATATAGAAAAATTGTTTATAATTGTAAATATTGTATTGCGTATATTTGATAGAATGTAAACTTTAATTTATTTTTCGTTTTAGTTGTAAGTTTATTTGATGTAATTAATTTTTATTTTTTTGAATACATATAATGTTGGTTTCTATTCAGTAGCTGAACTTAGACGGAGCGAAGACACGGGCACTCTTCTAGTTCCTATTAAAATATTCAACAATTTCTAATAAATTACCAAACATCCAGGAAAAACTATTGGGAATCTCTGGAAATGTACAGAACAAGCCTAATATTTTTGTTTGCATGGCCGATTGAAAGGATGTGGCCCCCTTTCCGAAATTACGAAGACGGGTATTTTTTTTGTGTGTTTCTTTCCGGAGATCAAGACTACGATGGCCTTTCTGGAAATAAACTCTAATATACTCCCGCCGTCCCGTCTGTTACTGTGCTTGATTCTGTAGAAATTTTATTTATAAACAACCAGTGAAAATTGTTTTAGAGATAATTTGTAATATTCGCTAATAAAACCACTTGAGAAAATTAATTAAGCTAATTAATGTTTAAGTAAAAATGATAACTTTCTTAATTTTATCATAAAAGATATTTGTTTGTTTAGTTGCACAGCATTTGGTAAAAACCAATTTTTAAAGTAACAGTCTTTGACCAGTTTTCAGTGAAATATCTTTGTGTTAACATACAGTTAGGCCTATATATATAATAAAAATCCATCTGAGAACTTCTGTAAACCCTTGTCAGATGATTAATAATGATTGTAATATTAGGATTGCAGCAGTGAATAGTAAAAATTACAATTACTTATTACAAGTAATGTAATAGGAAAAAAAAAAACCCATCCCTCAACTGTTGCCCACCTAACAGCAATCCTTAAAAATCCCAGATTTAGCAATAGTCTACAGAGCGCGAAGACTATGTAATAGAAACTCTCTCAGCTAGGAATTAAAAAGGCGATAAATTGCAACGCACCTAGCGGTTTGATGTGTTACAACTGTTTTCCCAATGAGATTGTATTGTGAATTTTTACAATAACTAAACTCATCGTAATTTAGAAATAACGTGTTATTCAATGTAAATGAAATTTATTATAACTACTTCTATTTGTCAACTTCTAATTATTAGAAATAAATATATAAAAAAAATGTATATCATCATGAAGTTAATCCCCTTCCCCCTTGGGTCATTCTATAAAAAAAGAGAATTAAACAATCTTTTTGAAAAAAAGAAAAATAAATTCGCGATGAAATAAGAATGCCTTTTTTGAGTCGAGCTGAGATTCTGGGACAGCGTTTCGAGCTTGTTGAGCTCTTCTCAGCCAGTGTAAGACTCAAAAGGCATTCTGATTTGAATTGATTGTTTTTCTTTCCCCCTTAAAAGGGTTTGTTATTTTTTTTTTCCTTTTTTTGTGGTCAAATACCTTTTGTGGTAGCCGGAGTGCTGCCCAAGGATTTGTATTCCACATTTTGTTCTTGTTTTTTTATTTATTTGTTTTTAGTTATTGAGACGTCACTGTTTCCATCACGAATTCCCAATTCTTCCCCTCATACGCCTTTTGAGTCTTGCCCTGGCTGAGTAGTCTAGCTGAGGAGAGTTCAACAAGCTCGAAACGGCCGTCCCAAAGTCTTAGCTCGACGCAGAAAAGGCATTCTTATTTCAAAAAAATAAAAAATAAAATATAAAGTTATGTTTTTTTTATAAATAATTAAATGGTATTTTTTATGGAGAGACTGTCGTTAGTTTTCAATATCAAATTTTAAACCAAGGTAATTAATGCTTCTAGACAGTGTCAAAAGCAAAGCGGCCCCACAATATGCACAATTGTATAAACAAAATAATTAAAAGCAAGAGCATGTAAATGCAAGACAGTTCTTTTATGTTTTACAGGCAAGATGTAACCTAGGGGCTGCTAATACAATGCTTAGTGCATCATTTGGATATTTAAAGAATTTATGAAACAATACTCTTGTAAATATTAATAATGACGTCCTACTGGCAATTGGCAATTGTTAGTATTGTTATGTATGAAGCATCAGTATTACTACTGTGTTAATTGTTATCATTATTACTAACACTGCTGTGGAAAACGTGAATTTGGGGGGTCAGGGAGCTAGTGGTCCTACATGTCTAATTTTTTTTTAATGTGGACACCTACTTTTTGATGCTGAACACAATGGTGAAGGTTTCATTCTAATATCTCTAACCGTTTGGCCGCTACCGAGTGTGACATACAGTGTGACAGAAAGACAATACAAAAGCAAGAGCGGTTCCCTATGTTAACTGTAACATGGGACCGCTAATTAATGAGGAAAAATTTAAAGAAAAAAAAAAAGTTCGGAATTATTTGGTAGCTCAAAAAGAGGATTTATTAATATTCAGCAAAGCCACTCACTATAATTTTAAAAAAATCAGTGAAACAATACAAAAACAGTCTCTTGTTTGTAAAGAAAGAGTTTTATAATATATAGTGGAAACTTTGGAAAGTATTTTCAGCAATTTATTACATTAGGTATTATTTAATAACTTTTTAAGATCTCTGTGATTTCAAATTTCTCTTTTGCAATAGCTGTGGCAAATCAAGACATGACATTATTATTCAACGTCTAAAAAAAACATTCTCCGAATTTGATAGAGATTTCGAAACGTTTTAGTGAGGGTGAGGGACAAACAATTACTGCAAAGAATAATTAATAGTTGTAATTACTCAATAATATGAAGTAAACATGAATTAATAATTCAGAAAAAACAAAAGTATTACATCAATGTATTCAAATATAATCAAATTATTAATAAATAATCAGTAGTTTATTAATTAATATTTTTTATTAGTGATAATTAGTGATTATTAATATATAAAAATATGTAATTTTAGTATAAACTAATTTAATAAATAGAATTTTTTTATTAATTTATGCTTTCGTAACTATTAGAAAACCGACAGTTACGAATTGTTGAGAAATTAAAAACACTATTACGACACAACAAAACGTGATGATTATTTACGCCGTAGACATAATAGCAACTGTAAAAGAAAATAATAGTAAAATATAAATGAAATTAGACTTTATCAATCATTCCCTCAAAAAGAAAAGAAAATCGACAGAGTAAACGATGAGCGACTCGGAACTAGTCTACACAAATACACAAGCCTTGCTACTTCTTGTTTTCGATGGCTTAGATAGCAATAATCCTTTACAAAAGTAGACTCATTTTCGATTGCCTTCTAGATATCTTTGTAATGTTTCGAAATAAATAAATTATATCCTTCTTTAGATAATTGACTGTTATCATGTTTCTTAATACAATCAATCCTACATCCAATATGAAAGGCTGACAGGATTTCGTCTAAATTATATCTTTTAGTTCAGCCATCATATTTACGAGGGTCGTTTGTGAAGTAAGATAGATTACGCATAGATGGCAGCACTACGAAGAAAACATTTCATCGCTATTTTGTTCTATCCTTCAGACGAGCTTGTGTCAAATTTCCGTACGGTATGCTGTGTAGTGAACGTTTGACAGCCATCTGAATTGACCACTGTCGCATTCAAGTGCTCTTTCACCAGGCTAACACACCGTCTCACAAATCGACCATCGCAATGGCCAAATTGCACGAATTGGGATTTGCAGTGATTCCTCATCCACCTTGGTCCTCGGACTTGACCCCGTGCGACTTCTTCATGATCCCGAAGTGAAAAATTTGGCTTGGTAGGAAGAAATTTTCAATGAGGATATCATTGAATCGAATGAGGATGTCAAGGACCCCATCAATGACTATTTGCAGAATTTAAAAAACCGATTTTCCGATGGAATGAAAAAATTGAAAACTCGCATGGACCAAGTGTATAGCTCTCAAAGGAGACTGTGTTGAGAAATACAATTGATTTTTTTTCAAAAAAATTTCCTTAACTTGTTTATGTACCAAACTTTTAAAACTACCCTCATACTAGAGTTCACACGAAGTCCGAGCATTTGTTGTTCCTACAAGTCCAACAGTTATCTGTTGGGATAGTTTGTTTTAACTGTAAAACCCTGCTTATCTTCAAGTGGTCCATTAGAAGAAAAGGAAATTCAATACTTTACATTAAAAGAAAACAAGAACGCACATAACTAAACAAAACAAAAATTCACCGAACTATTTTTGGTATTTGTCCTGAGAATCGGAGACAGTACTGTTTCGAGTTTTGTTAACCCTCATCAGTCCGATTCGCCCAGTATATCTAGCACAGTGAAATGGGAGATTATACAACGAACAGACATACAAATCAATGACACCTCAATTAAAAAACATCAAAACTAAATTAAGAATAAAAGGGGTGAATAATCCCTGCTACCATTCAGCTTAGCATGTAAAGGATTAATGCATCAAAAGGTTAGTAAATACAAATGAAATTTAATGTGCGTTAGAACATTTTACATTAAAAGAAAACAAGAACGCACATAACTAAACAAAACAAAAATTCACTGAGCTATTTATAATTCACTGAAAATCAATATCATTCATAAACTATCAATTCCTCAATAATTGATTAAAATAATTTGTTAAAAAAATCGATCGATCTAGCCATTCTATATGTATAATATAGAATACAGTATTAAAGTAAAGTATTTAATACATATTTTAAATTTTACAGATTGCTTAAAATTTGAAATAAGTTTGAATTATTTTTCTGCAATTATTATTATTATTAGTAGTAGTAGTATCTAAGTGTTTACCCAGCAATTCAGATATTTCCCCAGCAAAGGCAACATGGTGGGTGAAGGACCAAATCACATGTTGCTAAGTGTAAAAAAAGTGTGCAAGGAGGCCAGGATGTTAGGAATGTGTAATTGTGTCCTTACATTTCCTAACTATGCGTGCTGTGTTGAGTACCACAGCCTTCTGGAGTTGTGCATAAGTGTTTTTGTGAAGTCCTAGTGTGCTGAGGCTGTGGTGCAATAAGTGAGGTACCAGACCAAGGCGGACCGGACGATGGGTACAACACATACTCGGTCCTGTCTCCACTGCTTCTGGAGCTCGTGTACTAAGTCAGTGCACTTACTGGGTCTTGTCTGCGGGGGTTTTCTGCAGGTTCTTGCTGATAGGCACTGCAATGTCAATGAAATAGGTCTGTTTGTTGGCCTTATCAACAAGTGTGATGTCATATTTGTTGTGGTGTATAGTTTTGTCGGTTGAATGGAACGGTCCAAGTATGGCTTATGTGAGGGTGACTTTAATACGCTTTTTGGTATGTATTTGTAGTATTGGACAGTGTCTTAGTACGTGTGTGTTTGACTGTTTGTGTGTTAGCTGTTGATGGACGATCGACGCTATCTGATTGTGTCGGTGCAGGTAGTCTGTTTCGGAGAGAAGTCTGCAGCCTGATATTATGTGGTCGATCGTCTGTTGTGTAGTATGGCATTTCCTGCGTCGTGCGTGTTTGCGTTGTGTAGAATATGTTTCTTGTAGTTGCGTGTGGGGATGACTTGGTCCTGTATCGCGATCATGAACCCTTCAGTCTCCCCCCTTACAACTTACCACTCGTCAGCCATCTCTTCGATGCTTCTATGTCGACATGAGGCTGGCTGAGTTCGTGGCGATGTCTGACGTGAACCATAATTCCCTTAAATGCTTAGTGTGGGTGTTGGGGGTGGTAACGGTTGGACAAAGGTTTTCGAAGTCCAGGGGTGTGAGGTGTATCAGCCTTGATAATGGCTAAGTGGAGTAAGGAGTGTTGTGCTCTCTGGTGGAAGTGTTTCTTAAATGTGTACTTGTTCGTGTAGGATGAAAGGTTGATGAGTCATCGGCCTCCCTTCTTGCAGGGAGGGTCATCCTTTCCGTCGCGGACTTGGGGTGGTGCATATTGTGTTTCGTAAATGTAGTGCTTCGAGTTCAATGTTTGTCCATGGGATTATGCTGAAGGAGTATGTTAGTGAGGACGGCAAAAGTGTTGATGGTTTTAATTTTATTTTTGGCGTTCATTGAGGATGTTGTGAACGCGAGCACTATATGTGTTCTTGAGTACAGTTTTGATGTTTCCAATGTCCGTGACGTGCGCTTGTAGGTCTCTCCCTTTCCTTGGATTGGATGATAAACTCATGGTCCAATTTAAAAACCTCCAAATTTGAGGTCTTCTCGCGTGTTATATGTAGCTTGCGGCATTTATCGATTCCAAATTCCATTCCAATGTCTTTGGGTGAACTGGTGGTGACTTGTAGTAGATTAGAAGTTGTGTTGGTTGTGGCGAAGAGTTTAATGTTATCCATATAGAGTAAGCGTGTAGGATTCTGAGTGTTTGAGGTTAGCCTGTAGTTGTGTTTTGTGTTGCATGTTCTTGCTGATAGACATTATTATTATTATTATTATTATTATTATTATTATTATTATTATTATTATACTGAATGTTTACACGAATTTCGACAGTAGAACAGGAATTTTAGAGCCCTATTGCTCGGGTCCTAGTGAGGTATCGTCTAATTGCTACATACGGCTGATATCTAGTAGTGCTATTCTCTGCCATTTTCTCCATCTGCAATTGATCTTATCAATACGAATCGCATTCACGTGTTCTTTTGGGATCGCAATCCTCTTTGGGATTGCTCCCAGCATCTTATCACCACTGCTACCGCTATTGTTGTTTTCTCCCAAAGACGCTGTATTACAATTTTCAAATCCTGGTATCTCGGAATCTTTTAAGTCTCTTTTTCTTCCATCGGATCATCCTCTGGGATCTACCTAAATATCATTCTATGGAAAGGCGAAATCCATAATATGTTATGGCAAAATCCATAATGTTATTCCCAAATGTCATCGTATGGAATGCCAAAATCCACAATTTGTTACAGCACAATCCATAGCATGTTATGGCTAAATCTATGTTATATCTAAATATCATAATACGGAATACCAAAATCCATAATTACATTATAGCAAAAAAAAAAGTGTGTTATTCCCAAATGTCACAGTGTCACAGTACGTAATACCAAAATTCATTATATTGTGTTATAAAAACCCATATTATTTTAAACATAAAGTCATACTATGGAATGACTAAATCTGTAATACGTTATAGCAAAATCCATAGAATGTTATGCCCAAATATTAAAGTATGAAATGGCAAAATTCATAGTATGTTAAAGGAAAATATGATATAATGGCTAAGGATGGCTAAATCCATAATATGTGATAATAAATCTATACTACATTATATCCAAATATGATATGGAATACCAAAATCCATAATATGTTATTCCCAAATGTCATAGTATGGAATGCGAAAATCCACAGTATGTTATGACGAAATCCATATTATGTAATATCCAAATGTCATAGTATGGAATGCCAAAATCCATAGTATGTTATGACGAAATCCATATTATGTAATATCCAAATGTCATATTATGGAATAGCGAAATCCTTAATATTCTATATGGAAAAAAAATGTTATTTCGAAATGTCATATCCAAATGTCATATTATGGAATAGCGAAATCCATAATATTCTATATGGAAAAAAAATGTTATTTCGAAATGTCATAGTAAGAAATTCAAAACTTCATTATATGGTCTAATAAAAACCCCATCTTATTTTTTACACAAACATCATACTATCCGAACGGCGAAATCCGTAATATGTTATAGCAAAATCCATAGAATTTTATATCCAAATATTAAGTATGAGATGCCAAAATTCATAGTATGTTATTCCCAAGTGTTATATTATGGATGGCGAAATCCATAATATATTATATTAAAACCTTAGTATGTTATTCCCAAGTGTCATACAATGATCTTATGTCGAAATCCATAATATGTTACAGCAAAATCCATAATACTGTATGCTATTCCGAAGTATCATAAAGTGGAATGCGAAAATCCATAATAAATGATAGCAAAATCCAGTGTATGTTACGATAAAACCATACTATATTATATCCAAATATGATATGGAATACCAAAATTCATAATATGTTATATCCAAATATGATAAGGAATACCAAAATCCATAATATGTTATTCCCAAATGTCATGGTATGAAATGTAAAAATTCATATGTTATAATAAAACCCATAATATGTTCAATTCAAATGTCATACTTCGGAATGGCGAAATCCATAATATGCTATAGCAAAATCTATAATATGTTAGTCTCAAATGACATAGTATAGAATGCCAAAATCCATATTTTGTTTTAGCGAAATCCAGTGTATGCTATGGTGAAATACAAACTATGTTATATCCAAATATGATACGGAATACCAAAATCCATAATCTGTTATATCCAAATGTCATACTATGGAATGGCGAAATCCATAATATGTTATAATAAAACCCATAGTATGTTATTCTAAAATGTCATACAATGATATGGTGAAATCCATATTATATTAAAATCCATAGAATGCCCAAATGTCGTAGTATGAAATGTCAAAATTCATAATATGTTAAAATAAAACCCTTAGTATGTATATCCAAATGTCATACTGTGGAATGGCGAAATCCGTAGTATGTTATTCCCAAATGTCGTAGTATGGAAAGCCAATATCTATAATATGTTATAGCAAAATCCATAGTATTTTATGGCGAAATCCTTACGAAATTACATCCAAGTATCATAATACATATAGAAAAGGCGCATGTGTTAGTAGTCTTAATTAAATTTATTCCGTTAAGCAGGATTTTAGGAGCAAATAATGTCTCTTTCAAATTCTTTTTGAAATCATTTGCAACTATCATTCCGAAATATTTCAATGACTCTTTGTCGATTAATATCTTTGGGATATTTAAGTATTCGATTTACATCATCTTTCCTAATCTAACAATGTTTAATGTCCTCACTGTTAAAAGTTTAAATTTCATGCAAATGCCTCTGAAGAGATACTGAATGTTGATGTGGCTTTCAAGATTATTGAAGATCGTCAGCCTACAATTTAAGATCATCCAGATGTGACAAGTGATTGAGCTTGTATTTATTATTATTATTATTAAATCGTTGCTCAGTTTTTGACTGGTGGTTTTAATATGATCTCTCATCAGAGTTCTCTTTCTCTAAGACGAAGGTCATATGATGTTCTATGATTTGTAATGAACTGAGTTCCCATGTAGAAATTTGCGAACTATATGGCGTGTACTTCGGAGTGTAGTTTTCGCATTTACTTGATTATGTTCGGATACAGTCAGTAAGTTAAGGCTGTGATGAAGATTCTTTGGGATTAGACTGGTTGCTGAGACATTGATCAGGATGGTGTAAACTGTTTTCATGTGCCACTGTTTTTGAATTTCTATAGCAAGATCGCAGTATTTGGATATTTATTGTTATAATTTGATGTTATATCATTATTATTTGGGATGGTCACATCAATTAAAAAGGCTATTTTCTGTGCTTTATCAATCAACATTATATCTGGTCTATTATATGCAATTACCTTGTCAGTAGGAATACATCTGTCCCAATATAATTTATAGTTGTTATTTTCTAATACAGTTTCAGGCTTATATTTATAATATAGGCTAGTTTGTATGTTGACGAGATTTTAAGCATTACACAGATGTCGATGAAGAATTTTGCAAACTTGATCATGTCATCATTTGTAACAAGACTTTGCAGGATGAGGATATATTCTGAATTCTTTCAGGGATATCATGGCATTGCCGGCAATTGTCTGATGTTAAGAGTGGGATCCTTAATTATATGTTTTCGGTAGTTTCGGTAGTTTGTATGGCTGGAATGAATACTTCTGTTTCTGGGTGGAGATCCGAACTCAGTGAGCCAAAGATGGGAGGATAGTTTATCGATGTGATTGACTTGTAGTTCATTGTAGTGTTTTCCATGTAATGGCTTTGTGCCCACTCTTTATATTTATCTGATGGGTTTTCAGATTTAGTGGTGATAGCATATTATCTGCAAATATGACTGCTTTATGTAATGCTGATTGGTCTTGTTTGCTATAAAAATACTGTGAAATATTTAATATTTGATTGTGATGTAACTGTGTGATATCTATTAGTCCATGATCACCGTCTGCTCTTGGAAGTGAGAGTCTCTCAGTGTACGCTAATGGATGATGTTTTCTATGTGAGTTGGCGTCTGATTATTCTTTCGAGTTCTTGGATGACAGTTTGAATTCCAATGGATTATTGTAAAGGAATAGTTAAGGATGGGAATGGCATATGTCTTAATTGCTTTGATTGTATTCTTTCCTGTGAGATATGTTTTTAAGATGAGATGGAGCCGTTGATCGAATCTCTTCTTTTTTTTAGAAGAGATATGATCACAGTGTGGTTGATTTGTGTCAATTGCCAGTACCCAAGGTACTTAAAGGTGTCTTCTACTTGCATGGCAGTGATAGTTTCTCCAGATTTGAGAGGAAAGTTATCTGATTTTCGCTTCCCTTTGGTGATGACTTGTGTTTTGCATCTATTAACTCCAAATTTCATACAAATATCTCTGGAAAAGGATTCGGAAATATGGAGGAGCTCTGTGAGGTGGGCTTGAGAAGAGGCGAACAGTTTGATATGACCCATGTACAGAACATGTATCATTGATGATATTAATTTTGATTTGGTATCCACATTGGAATTAAGCCGATGTGAAAGGGCATTAATGGCTAGACAGAACCAGACGCTACTTAATGAATCAAGTTGGTCTTACTACTACTACTACTACTAATAATAATAATAATATGCAAAAGTTTCAAACCTTGGGTTTCCCAGCAAAGACAAAATGGCGGGTCAAGGACCAAAGCACATATTGTCAAGTATAAAAAAAAAGGATTGCAAGAATGGTTAGGGATGTGTGGTTGTGTCCATGAATTTTCTAACTATGCGTTTTGTGTTGAGTACCACAGCCTTCTGCATTTGTGCATAAGTGTTTTTATGAAGTCCCAGTGTGCTGAGGCTGTGGTGCAATGTGTGAGGCACCAGACCAGTGGCAGACAAAGCGATGGGTACAACACGTACCGATCGGTCCTGCCTTCACTGCTTCTAGAGCTCGTGCTAGGTCGGTATATTTACTGATCTTGTCTGCGTGAGTTTTCTGCATGTTCTTGCTGATGGACACTGCAATATCAATGAGATAGATCTGTTTGTTGACCTTATCAACAAGTGTGATGTCAGGTCTATTGTGATGTATAGTTTTGTCTGTGTGAATGGGGCGGTCCCAGTACAGCTTATGTGAGGGTGACTCTAATATGCTTTGTGGTGTGTACTTGTAGTACGGGACCGTATTCTTAATAAGTAGTGTTTGTATGCTAGCTGTTGATGAACATTCGACGCTACCTGATTTGTGTCGGTAAAGGTAGTCTGTTTGGGAGAGAACGGGACAACCTGATATTATGTGGTCGATCATCTCACGCTAAGTGTGGCATTTCATGCATCTACCATCATGTGTGTTTGGGTCGTGTAGAACATGTTTCTTGTAGTTACGTGTGGGGATGACATCGTCCTGTATCGCGATCCTGAACCCTTTGGTCTCCCTAAATAGCTCACCACTCGTCAGCCATCTGTTCGACGCTTCCATGTCGACATGAGGCTGGCTGAGCGTTCTGCCATGGAGTTCCTTACGAGCCCATGATTCACGCAGCTGCTGAGTGTGGGTGTCGGGAGTAGTGAGTGTTGGAGAAGAGTTTTCGAGGTCCAGGGGTGTGAGGTGTGTGTCAGCCTTGACAATGGTTGAGTATAGAGAGGAGTGTTGTGCTCTTTGGTGGAAGTGTTCCCTAAGTGTGTGTACTTGTTTTTCATGTAGGGCAGGAGTTCTCAACCGGGGTCCATGTAATATTCTTCGGGGTCCACAGGCAAAAAATAACAACTTGGGGTCCATAGTGACATTTTGGTGGTCCATGGTTTACTTAATAAACAGCTCCAAGGAAAAGATTCTGATCTCATATCAAGTACAGGTGATGTTACTGCTTTTCTGAGAAAATTACAGTTGTACAAAAATAATATCAGGCGTCGTGCCTGAACAGTTTCCTTGTTTGGCTTCGATTAGCAGCGATTTGCACGATGAAGACCGTGTATTATATAGCGAATATTTGAAAAATATGCACGAAGTTGTGCAAACTCGATTTAGTGACCTACTCATGATGGATATACCAACTTGGGTGACAATTCCTTTCGAAGTTAATGTTGTCGATATAGACATTTTTTTGCAAAAGCCCCTCATTGAATTACAAAGTGATGAAATAATGCGAGCAAAATTCAAAGCTGGGAAATATAATATATGGAAAACAAATGATATTGCTACAAAGTACCTATTATTCTGGGATAAAGCACAGCTCTACATTATTGCTTTTCCATCATCTTACCTTGTTGAATCAGGATTTAGTCGTGTTTCTCACTTATCAAAAGTTTGCAATAGATTCTTTTCATTGTGAAAAGAGGTGATCTTCGACTATCGTTAACATCGATGGAACCAGATATAAAGAAACTCGCTGAGCAGCATCAACCACAGGGATCTCATTGAATCACATATTTTAACTGTAGAATAACTTATTTGCATTAAATTAGTTTTCATTCAAAATAAAGCATAATCATTTACTATTTCTTTGATTATTAATATAATCCCTTTACTTTTTATTAGTGAAAAATAGAATAAACTTTTCTTTTATCGAATAGCTATGAGGGGGTCCACCAAAAAAAAAGGGGGGGAAAAGGGGTCCATGGGTAAAAAAAGGTTGAGAAACTCTGATGTAGGGTGATGAGGTTGATGAGTCCTCGGCCTCCCTCCTTGAGTGGAAGAGTCATCCTTTCCGTGGCGGACTTAGGATGGTGCATGTTGTGTTTGGTGAATGCAGTACGTGTTGTGCGTTGTAGTGCTTCGAGTTCGGTGTTTGTCCACGAAATTATGCCGAACGATTATAACCGTTAGTGTAGGGACGGCAAAAATGTTGATGGCTTTAATTTTATTTCTGGCGTTGAGTTGTGTTTTGAGGATGTTGTGAATGTGAGCAAAGTAGGTGCTCTTGAGTGCATTTTTGATGTTTGCGATGTCAATGATGCGCGCTTGCTGAAAGACTAGGTATTTGTAGGTCTTTCCCCCTTCCATGGATTGGATGGCCAACCCATGTCCAGTCCAAAACCCTCCAAATTCGTAGTCTTCCCGCATGTTATGTGCAGCTTGCGGCATTTGTCGATTCCAAATTCCATCCCAATATCTTTGGTGAACTGTGTGGTGACTTGTAGTAAATTAGTAAGTTGTGCTTTATTTGTGGCGTAGAGTTTAATGCCATCCATGTAGAGTAAGTGTATAATTTTGTATGGGTGTCAGAGTTCCTGAGATAATCTTACAACCTTGTTTTGTGTTGTCTAGCATGTGGATTAACGGATTCAAGGCGAGGCAGAACCAAAAAGGACTCAAAGAGTCTCCCTGGAAAATACCTCTCCTTATGGGAATGGGGACTGTAGTGATGGAGGTGTTGGAGGTGCGAAGGTGTAATGTTATGTTCCAACTCTTCATCGAGGCATCCAAGAATGCCGTGATCTTGGAGTGTATTTTGTAGAGATGAAGAGTATGTAGGAGCAAGGAATGAGGGACTGAGTCAAATGCCTTCTTGTAGCCGATGTACGCTTTGTGTAAATTCCTATTCTTCGCACGTGCCTGCAGCAATATGGAGTTGCGAGTCAATAAGGAGTTGCTCCTTACAACCCTGGGAATTCCCGCGACAGCCCTTCTGCTGTTCAGAAAGAATGTTTTGTGTTTCGATGTGTGTGTAGATTTTGTCTGCAAGACAGGAGGTGAGGAGTTTATTAAGTGTGGGGAGGCAAGTGATTGAACGGTAGTTTGCAAGGTGCACTGTTTCAGTGTTCTTGCTCTGTAAGTATGTGACACCCTATGTGAGGAAAAGAGGCATATGTTCTGGGTGTTGGATTATGTCAGTGAGTGTAAGAGCTAACTTTCCATACAGGACGTGAACCTCTTGATCCAGAAGTTCTGGACGCCGTCTGCACCAGGAGTCTTCCAGTTGTGTGCATGTTTTAGTGCTGTCTGTATGTCTGCGAGAGTAATCGCATGGAAGGACAAGCAGTGTAAGTGTTCAGTGAGTTGTTGTACTCTGTGATTCAGGTGCTTTGTCATTGTGGGGGATAGGGTTGGACCACAGAGACGACAATATTCATGTAATGCCTCATTGGTGGGAATATTTGTATTGAGTGTAGTAGAGGGAGATGTAAGCGATCTGTTGAATTTTTTTTCATTATATTGGAAAGTGTTGTTCTGTTGTTTGCGCATTGTTTGTATCTTTGTAATCTTTTTACAAGTGCACTCATTTTTGTTTTAGTGTGTCGAGATGTTCCTTAATCTGGGTATGATGGTTTGAGTGTGAAGCGCGAGTGTTTATGTGCTTGAATATCTTCCTAACCTGCAACATAAGTTTTTGTTTTGTTTCCTGCACAGTACTGTGAGCCTGGATATGTCTCCTCTGAGGTCGCTGATGCGGCCCTGAAGGCGCCATCTCTAAGGGGGGATGTATTCATGTGATCGTGCAGTGGGATGTATATGGTGTTGTTTGATTCCTAGTGCCCGAATGGTTCCTTGTACCGCGCAGTAGAGTATTTTGTGTATGTCTTCTAATGTTTGGATATTGTCAAGGTGTTGTGGCTTAGTGTGTTGAGATGGTGTAGGACTGTGGAGAGTTGTTTTGATGTGTGTACTTTGGGGAGTGATGGCCTGAGTGTGGGGTTTGTGTCTGTATATTGTGCTACTGCAGTGCAGAAATGATCATGTGCAGCTTGTAATATTTCATTAGTTGTATTGTGGGGCATGTGTTTCCCGTAGAGGTAATGTCTTCTAGTGGAGTGGGGTGGGGTGTGGTGTGGTGTCATGTGGTTGGATTCAGCGATCTCTTCCCTAACTTGTGTAAATATGCGTGGAGGAAAAAGATTGTTTACTTCTATGGAACGTCGCTGATCCGCTACCCGCTGTTCGCTAAGCCCTAACGATGGATAACGTGTAGTGAACGCTTGCTGTAGTGGCTGTCTGTATCCTGTGAGATGAGTCCCTAACTGTGTAAGGGTTTAGAAGTCGCGCATAAGATCCTGGTTCATCTGCGATGACCATCAGATGCACTAGCATGGTTTCCCAGTCTTGGTGGTCGCCTGCTCTGTCACAGACGAAACACTTCCGACCGTTCGGGCTAGATGGTGATACCCGGGCATTGTGGTAGCCATACTACAGAATGGGGTGCCACTTTCTCCACCATCACCTGCGGGATATTGTAGTTTATTTTCGGTATATACTACGGAGGTCAACTGTCTGATCCCCGAACGCGGGTGACTTTATCCTGCGCCACATCCGATCCACATCCTGGGATTTTAGACTTCATAACGTATGTTTGTAAGGCTTGCTCTTGAGCAGCAAAATTTGGTTTCGTGATGGTACCCAGCTTCAGCCATGCCTAAGTTTAGTTGTTGTCACTTTTTGCTTCGATGTTTTTCAGATGTTGTCCATCTAGTGGATTATTTTTCCAATTATTTAATCTATCATCAAATTTCTGCTTTTTGTTTACAGTTTTTGTTTCTGTTGTTTTTAAAATGTTCTCAGTTTTTCCAACCTTCAGTAGTTTTTCCGTGATTCTATTGACAATCTGTTGAACCTGTAAAACTCCTCTGCCTCCGATTTTCCTTGGTAAATATAATTTGTCTACATGGTTTTTAGATGTAGCGCTTGATATGTATTCATTATTATTTAGCTTACGTCAGAGTCGTAAGAATTTGAAAATAAAATTTGTATACTAGTTTTTTTTTTTTCCCCTTGTATCCATTCCTTTATAAGAACCAAGCCTTCTTTGTAAGCAATGATGTTATTGATGAAGCTTTCTATTTCATTTTAAAAGATTCATTCAAAATCAATCAACCAAAAACGATTTCATACACCAATCATTTCTCATCTGATTATCCGACAACCCCTTCGAAAACCCCGTTCAGAGCAGTTCAAGTAAGAAATTCTAGAATGACATCTCCATCAAATTAGAGAAAAGTAGTCTTAAGTCAATAAACAATATATTTTGAATACTATTTTGGTGAATGATAACAGGTGGAAGGTTCCGCGATAAAAATATATTTAAAGAGATTTACAAGTCAAAAGCCATTGAGAAATGCTGATAATTTACATCAGTGTAATTAAATCACTGTCATTCAGTTTAATTGTCTATTCTGAAGGAATGATTGAATTGATTTGGAATTTTAAAAAAAGAAAAGAAAATGGAGTGGTCGTAGTGTATTTTTACGAGATCTAAGACCCACCGGTGCGATCGATGTGTGTTGTGTGATGTCTCTGTTCAATGAAACTAAACGATCGGCCGCGTTCCTCTTTTAGGGCCTCGCTCCTGCTGTGAGAGGGTCACCAACCGCCCACCGTCTCACATGACACGGATCCCCGGAGAGAGCCAGGCTGTAGTAGACACCTGTCACCAGTGTCAGGCCTGCTACCGGACATTCAGCCCCAGCTACTGAACTCATTACGCATTCGACAGAATAGGATACAGTCCATTGCAAAACACTCCTTTCAAGCAACGCTACTTGTCATAGAGAAAAGTGCTCCATCTAATAGCTCTTTGGTTTTGTCTTCCTTCTCTCATAGATCTTGGAAAAGGACACTCACAATCCTTAGTAGTTCCTAGAGCCTAAAAAGTTAAGATAACAAGAGTTTATTATATTAATAATAAAGAACATATTACACCAATATTAAAATGAAATGTTTTAAATCATTTCTTTTAATAATAAAAAAAAAAAAATTACGTTTCACAAGTTTTATAAAAGGTAATGGAATTTGAAATACTTCTACCACTATTTATAGCAACAACAACAACAACAACAACAACAACAATAATAATAATAATAATAGTAATAAATTTAATGGTTCTATGGAAAATTGAATAAGATATATTTAATATTTTAATCATTGTATTTTTAACATTATTTTTTTCAGTGATATAATGTTATTCTTGGAATTTATTAGAAAGCATTACAATATCAAATTAATTCATTTAGTAAGCTTAGTATGAAATTAGATAATATCTGTCTGTGCTGCTACATATTCAATTATTTGAAAAGGTCATTTTATAAATCATAGATATAAAATGAGACAGGTTTAGAAAGAAAAGAATTTTACACAAAAGATTAACTCATCGTCTTCAGATCTATTAAATTTTTCTTCCTTCAAATTATTCTAATTAATCGTTAATAAAATTTCTACTTTTATTAAAAATAATGGAATTTCGAAATTGTTATTATGTGTGGGTGAGTGGATTTTTTTTTCCACAATTCCTAATTAAATCAACGAAGTAATTCCTAATAGGTTCCTTGATTATAGAAGATTTCTATAACCAAACAAAAATTACTTTTAAAATCACTTTTTTAAGAAGCAGTACAGATGTCAATGAATATTAGTTTCTTTCTTTTTTTTTTTTAAATGAATTTTACCAAATAAAATCATTGACATTTATTTTACTTCTTCATATCTGCTAGAAATGCTACTGTTAGCAGTATTTGTTTTTTCTTTCTTAGTTTAGTATTTTTGATGCAGACTGATAAATATGGAAAATCATCCGTCCCCTGTTGATCATCATCTGTTAACGGGTGTCAGAATAAATATTAACGTTGAATTTTGTTATCTTCAAAGTTCCATCACATCACTATCAGTACGTAACTGAAACCTCGCTTGAATCAGTAACCGAACTGAGAAAATGTTCAGAAAGAGACTTCATCAAAGAAAATCATATGGTATCGTAAGAAAGACATCCATTTTTAATTGACCTTACATTTAAAAGTCTCCAATAACAGAAATCAAACTATTCAAAGGCACCAAATTCACCTCATCCTCCTTTTCTTTTTAACACGATCATCGTTTACAGAGCAACAAAATACTAAGAGTAAAAAAAGTTCTACTTAATGTTTCAATCTCAGTTGCTACGTTTCATATTTTCTTAGTAATTATCGGTTTGAAAATTTTATAAATATAATTTAATTTTAAAGTTCTTTTTAATAAACAGCGAAATGCTCCCTTAGGGAATTTCTATTTTATAATTTGCTTCCATGAACTACTGTATTTTAAAAAATAATCAGAAGAATTTTCGGCAAAAGAAGAAACTCTCTCTCTCATTGAGCCATTCTTAAAGTTTCATTGAGTTTCATTTCATTTCAATAAAAACAATTCACAGATCCTTCTTTTTCCCAATTGTTATTTCCAAATTCGTTTTCAAAACAGAAAATATTTGTTTAGTGCTTTTGAAGCAAAATGTTTTTTGAACAAAGCTTTTTCCATGAATTCCCACGGTTATTTGTGTTAAGAGTAACTCGTTGTTTACATGCTGAGGCCGGGTCCTTCGAACGGATGCTATCGTTGGGAACGCGTCGCCATGACAACCTCGCGTTCCTCCACGTTCCTTTGGGAACGCAGCGAAAAATTGAAAGAAAGATTGAGTAAAGTATGCTACATATTTGAGTAACGACGACAATTGCTCATTATTCTCGTTAAGTGGTCGACAGCTACAGACAGTGCGTCTCACAAGCAAAGTCAATCAATTCTGAAACACAGTTTTGGTGTTGTTTTTTTTCTTCCCCCTTCTATTAGACTTTTCTTTCGCTTATTCAATGTTGAGGTTATTAAATGGAATTTTTGCTTCAGAAGAAAAATAAGTAAAAAAAACCGATACACTGAAAAAAAGAAAAAAGAAAACAATGATTCAAAATTTCTAGAACAGTCTATATTATAATAGCAAAATATTTTCAAAGAAAAAGAAAAGAAAAAAGAAAATATATAAAACATCACTGAAATGAATCTTCTTCGATTATTAATACAAAGAATCTCACGTAGGTAAATCAACAACATTTCCCTATAATTCTAAACTTTATGTTCATCTACTCTGTCCTAAAGATCCCGCCTTACTTTAGGGCATTAACTCGAGCTCAACTTCGTTCGTTTTGCAGGTGATCACTGGAGGCTCTACCTTCTGTGTATATTTCCCCCTGATTCTTTGTATGCTTTATTTGTTTTGACGGTGCAAATTTAATACGAATCTAAAAAAGAAATTAGCAGAGGAAACTTCTTAATGATCTCTGTATCATTAATAAGTAATATTAATTTCTGTCATTTAAGATTGCTAATCTAAATGAGATATGTGAATTATTTCTCACCATGTTGTTTTCAAGAACTGAGTCAGTTATGCATCAATATCCCTTAAAGTATCGGAAGGTTTCGTAAAAATGTTCGAGTCTTGATGCTCTTTGAATGAATTGCTCTTATTTTTCGGTCTGTTCAACTGCTTCTTTTAAGATATATAAGTTATCTAATCGAAGGCGAAGGAGAATTCTCTCAACAGGTCATTTTCTATTGATTTACTTACATCAAACACACATCATTTGATTTCATAACGGAGTTCAAAAAAGCAAATCTAGAATAGAAACATAACAATGATTTATTTATTTTTTTAATCAAATATTAATAAATGCTTAACATAAAACGATGTATTTCTCTTACATTGTTGAATCTAATGAAGTTATTTCAGTCATTGATCAAACACGAATGCATTTAGGTTACGTGAAATGGCCATTAGGAGTCGCTACAAATCCCGAAGAGTCAAAAAAGAAAGAAAAAAAAAAAAGGCCCAAGGTAAATTGGCCCTTTCTCGAGAGGTGGTCTTGAGAGCTACTCCCCCGCTCTTTCGAGGATGAAGACGTTCGTTCTATCAAGTGGTCACACGGTCTCGGAATTCGCGCCTAATTTAGGTCGAAGATTCTTGGGGTCCCTCTTCCCCCTCCCCACTTTTCCTGTATGGGGGCAATAAACAGAACGATGCCAATAATCGAGCCAAAGAGGGAGGAGACGGAGGAAGCCCATTGTACGGGGTAATTTCTTGGCATTCCTCTGTCGTACCTGTCCAAGCCAGTGGCCCCTCAAAGGAAGGCCCCCCTAATTACACCGATATTATCCTCCTTCTCTCCCTCCCACTTAAATGCAAACTCACCTGTGACGACTACTTCATTTGATTCTGTAATGGGTTTTTACGAATAGACTAAGAAAGAAAACGGGAATTATTCTAGTTTCTTTATTATCACTTTAGCCTTTACTACATGCATTTCAATCAGATTGAGTTAAGCCATTTAAATAACTCCTCGAATTTAAAAGTCCTTTCGTTACAATTCCACAGACAAAATAAGTATTAGGAAGGAAAAGACAGTAAAGATAAATAAACAAGCACTTAATTAACTAGTGAATAATTTAAGAATTTGTAAATAAAATTTACAGAATGTTAATTGAAAATAGTCATTAAAAGAAACGAAATCAAAGCTAATTCATGGTAACTGTCATGTATGTAAATGACAGTTAAAATTAGGATTTTCTGTGTCTTCTTTTGTATTTAAATAGTGAATTGTAGCACAAATAATAACAGCAACTAATAAACAGAATGTATCCACTAATAAAATTTAAAAATTTAATACCTTAGTTTTAAAATCTTGAAATTCAAAAAAAAATTAAAGAATTTCTCCAAGATCATCGAAGTAAACTGATAAGTAGTAGTAGTTGAATTTTAAAGATTATCTACAAACCCCAGTAGTATAAAGTTATTTCAAAGAAATCTTCGATTAAGTATTTTTGGAACTCAAGACATGAAAATTAGAGAATTCCTTTTAAATCTTGGGAAGATCCTTATTTAAAATTATTTGAAAGACAAGTACCGTATTTTTTGTCTGCATTACGAGACTCCATGTGATTATAGCTTAACAACTAAACACACAGTAATAATAAGTATAATGCTTTTTATATTTCAGTGTAAAAAAGTATAATCATCATAATCTTTTTCTAAAGAAAAAAAAAGCTGTGTTATATATGATTTTTTTTAAAAATTATTATTTAATATTTTTTTTAAAAAAAATAATATATTGTAATTTCGACTCTAAAATCAATAAATTGAAATTCCGAAAACGTGAGAGTGTAAATTAAAAAAGTAAAATCCAGAATAAAGAAAAAAAAGACCGATGGCATTGGCGGAGAACGTAAATGCTGGAGAATTAACTGAAAATAACAGAATCAAATCATATAATAGCAACAAAAGAATATAGAACTTAAATATATTCAAAAACTAACCACACGACTAATCACATCTTACAAATAAAACCTTCAACTTTTAATTAAATTAATAAAACCTTGAAATCTTACGTAAATATAACGAAACATTGATACAAATTTATTAAAATTTTGAATTCATTGGACAAATAGTGTTTTGGCTTTTTTTTTTTTTTTTTTTTTTTATTACACTTCGTTTCAAAATAAAATTCCAATAAATCTTCTGTTTTGAATCACGGAAGAAACCTATTCATGGTCCCCTGAAATGTAGTTTTATTTTCCCTGGAGAATAATGTTTATCCACTCAGCATCTAATACTTTGTTTTACTTTGGTGTTCTCTCTTTATCCCAGAGTCAATATTCTTGGTGAGGGTGTTTGGAAACGCGTTCTTTAAAATAAAGTAACACCTGAGCTAAGCAAACGCCGCTGTTTGCCTAAGATCAGCTCTTTTAGGCTTATCTTAGGAGGTCGATGGGGGGAGGAAGAAGAAGTGTACTGGAAAACAGGTAAAGTCAGTTGGGGGAAATCCCTCACCCCCGCTCTACTCTTTCAACGACGGGAGGTCTGTGAAAAGCACCTACATTCCTCTAAAAACCTCGTGCACCTACCTGCTTCGGGACTTTGACCCCCCATCGTCCGATCGTAATGACTACAAATGTACTCATCATAGATGAACAGAAGGAAAATCACTCACCCTCTCGTCGATGGAAATCAAACTCATTAATCAAATCTCAAACAATTATTGATAAAATCACAACTTAAAAAAAGTTTGAAATTTAAATCTTTGCAAAAAACATTTACAAACAGTATTTGAACGCATTCAGTTTTAGATCTAAAGATTCTCGCCTCCAAAACAAGGTTCAACTGCTTATCACATATTTTTATAATTCCTGAGTAATTTCAATTGAAATTTAATTTAGGTTTATGCTTTTGATTCATCGAAAATATTGCGTGTTAGAATCAAATATTAATAAGCTTAGAACAATCAATGCCGTGACCCTAATATCTATTTCTCTATTTACTTAATTACGCAGGCACAATTTATTTAGGAAGGGATTACTTCATTAAAATCCTAAAAGTAGATAAAGACAAATTTCTTTATTAGTTCTAATTTAGTTTCAATTTCTTTTTCAAATCAAGAGCTGTTCCTTTTCATCCACTTTGTTCGTCAAATCAAAATTATTATTAATAATCAGAAATGTTATAAATAAACATCAAACTAATATACTTTTATGATTTTTTTTTGGTCTTCACTGATATTTTATTCGTCGCTCAATTTTAAAAAAGAAGTATTCTGGGAGATAATTAAAATTATAATTAAAAATTTGAGGTAAAATATTGTAATTCGAATCAGATTGGTAAAAAGGAAGAAAAAAGTGCAACTCTGTTATTTCGATAAACGTACATTATTCTGATTGGCTATTTTCTTTTTAAAAAAAAATAGATATAACATTACAATAATTTACATCCGTTCAGTCCTAAATTTTACCGAAATTTTTTTTGCATTAATAAACTTATTACCTAAAATGACCTAAAAATGGAAAAAAAAACAAAACAAAAAAAACAAACAGTAAAAATATTAAAATAAAATAAGAAATTCAAAATAAAAAGTAATAATAAATACAGCGAATGAATAAAATCAATCAAAATAAATAACTTAGAATAAATTAAGCAATGTAAATCAACAAAAATAAAACATTAAAAAATGAAAAAAAATAAATAAAAATAAAAATATGAAAAAAATAAAAAAATAAAGACCTACAAATAAGCAATCCCAAAATGGAATATTCTTTATTAGAATAAACAAACAATAATAAGTGAACAAATTAAGAAAAAAAATTGGCCCATGATATTTCACTGGTCTTAAAGTTGGCTTTATTAAATCCAAACTAAAAAAATTGTTAATCTCCATATTTATATAAAACAAGTTTATAAAACAATGTTATATAAATGAGTCACCTATTTCATAGTTGTCTGTTAATTGTTATTGTTTTTCTGTTAAATTCCGTAAGATTAAATATTTCAAATATACAATAATATAAAAAATCAGAGGTTTATAGTTTGTACTTAGTTTATCTATAGTATGTAGTTAAAATAAATGTCACATAGGAGTCTTTTGTCACTCTCTTTCTGTTTGCTCCTAACATTAACATCTGTCTGTCTACAATAATTGCTTTTCTTTGTATCAATTAGGGGAATAATGAGCATAGTTTTAAAATAGAAAGAAAACGATATAGAAAAGGTTATTTAACAAAGGCAGGCTTTGTTTTTGTCTTTTCCTATTTCGTTTCTGTTATTATTACTGCTTCTATTTCATTGTGACATGTTTTAATCTGTGCCTCCTACAGCCGCAGCTGATCTGCTAAACAATCCATCAACCTTTGAGGGGTAGCCTAGCTTTTAACGCGCTATTTGAAAGTCCAATCGGGAGGCAGTTGCAATCTACGCCGTAAATAATTGCCGGCTTCGACCTCACCAGACTGTCAGATCGCGTTCTCATTACGTCATCAGATCCGAGGGGAGCATCCATTATCTGATGGACACGAAATCGACGTGATAACAGACTTTAGCAGTAATTACCGACCAAACCGTCTGTCAATCTGCTTGTAGCGTTCATCCTTTCTTCTCCTTTTCTTCTTTCTTGCTCCGAAAAACAACTTTGTATGAGAAAGAACAGAGATGAAAAGTGATAGCAAATATTTCAAACATATTATTTATTAGAACAACGAACGAAAAACCCAGCAATCAGATTTTCATTATGATTTAATCTTCCTTCAAATTGTCTGATTTATTTATTTACTTATTTATTCTTTACTTTCGTTACTTATAATAAAAGTTAAATTAAATGATTTTTATTTCGTTTTTTACTTTCTTTCTTTTAAAATATATTAATAAGAGTAAAACACTTCCAACAAAATACATTGTTTAAACATAAAAAACCAGAATATAAAAAAAATAATTCTAAAATCTTATATATAGAAAAGTATTTTTTGTCAAATGACAAATTCTTTCTAAATTGTCTTAAATAAATTCTTTAAACAACTTAATTACAAAATGAAAAATAAAAAAACCGTGGAGATTTGTTTATTATTTCTTTGTTTTGATCTACGAATAAAATGTGATCAGTTTTTTCCGAATTCGATTTCACTGAAACGGAACAAAAAACTCGTCATATTTTTTTGCCAAATCCAGTTTTTGATAGTTTTAACCATTAATAAAAAATCATTTATTTGTTACTCGCCGATTTTACACTTCATTAAAAATTATTTTGATAGTATTAAATGTAATCATAAAAAAAAAATCATTAAATGTCTTTTTGCTAAAAATATCAGTAATATTATAGACGATTAATTTGAATTTATAAATTCTTATTAAGTTTTTTTATTAAATGCATTATTTTCTTAAGGTTTTTTTTAAAAAGAGAAATGATTTTTTTTTTTTCTTAATCTGAGGGGGAGAGGGGGTTGGGTCAGTGAAGGTATTCCATTCTCTTCTGCGCTATAGTGAGGGCGAAGGGAGAGGGGTGAGAACGGCAATGAGAAGGTGCTTTCGCCGCGCAACACCTCGCCGAGCCCCGGCGCGTGACGAATCGGGTATGCGGCAAGGAAAGGGCCTGCAGCCAGATTGGTAGGTAATAAAGTTGTCAGTAGATAGCTGCCGGCCACGAACTCTAGACCTACCTCGGCGAAAAGTGATTTCTATTTTCTCTTTTTTTTTTTTTCCCCCCTTCCTTCCTTCTTTTCTAATGCTCCTTTCTTTTCGTTCGGTCATCTTTGGACAGTGGCAGGGAGCGACCTCTGGCGTTGCCAAATCAATTCAATTGATTCCATTTTTTTTTTCTTTCGCATTCTTTGCTTTTTCTTTTTATGTAGATTCTTTGTAAATTGCTGGAAAATCAGGTCTACAACATTGCAGTCAAAGAGCTCCATTAGTTCCGTCAAATCTAGTTTCAATTAACAAAAATCGAATTAATTATTTTTAATAACTAAATACAAAAAGAACATTTTTGTAAGGTTCTTATTCTTATTAAATTATTATTAAGTATTTGTGAATAGTAAATAATGACAACTTCATTATCATGTTTACTTTAAAATAATGTCGAGAAGTGAATGTTTTGGAATATTTCAATTAATGAAATTAAATTCCTAATTTTTATTTTTACTTTTATTCAGTAAAATAATAATAATAAAAAAAGATAACTTTTTAAATTTAAATAAATAAATTAAAAAAGGAAATAAAAGTTTTGTTATAATTCGATCTACATTGCTTTCTTAATTATACAAAATGATCTATTCTGATTTAATAGAAATTTTCTTAGCGAATTATTAACATATTGTGAATACACAATTAGCCACATTGGATATCTTCACTCTTAGAAAAAAAAAAGGGACAAAATATTCTAAAACTTGATGGCTTCAATTTATCCTTTCTTTTGATGTCAGCTATTGTCCAAAATTTGTCCAAGCAAATATTTCAATTGTTACGAATATTAAAAAAAAGAAAAGAACCAAAAACATTTATTAAACAAAGAAGAATAATCTAAAACAAATGAAATTCAACGTGCGTATTTTCTTTTAATGAAAGAATAATCTAAGTTTAAAACAATAACTTTGAAATCAATCTCAAAAATCTTGAGTTTTGTTTTGTTTTTTTCATACAAATGAAGAGTTTTAACGTTTCTTCTTTAGTCTATAAGTAAATGATTTTCTTTTGTAACTAATAAAGATCTTATTTGTTTTCAATTACGTCTCATTCTTTCTTTCTTTTATTTATAGTTGACCAATAAAGAAACTATCAATTCTTGATTTATAGGGTGCTTCTAAATTTTCCTGTCTCATAATAAACATGAAAGAGCCCTATTCCTCCCCCCCCCCTTACTTTTTTTTTTTTTCTCAATAAACTGCCTCCTTTTAGCCCCTCCCCTATTCGAGGCATCGCTTGTGAGGTCTTGTGCACGTACTGCCACCTAACGGCTATAAACCAAGACATTCCTCTTCGCAGAACTAAACAAAAGAACAGCAATTTTCTTGTATTCGTATCTAATTTTTTTGATTTTCACTTTATCCACTAGACGTTCATTGTCTAGAGAAAAACAAGTGGTCAAAAAAAAAAAAAAAAGAGGAGGAGGAGGAATGCAATAATACTTTATTTGAGGATACAATATTTGTATTAGCGTATATCAAAACGAAAAAAAAAAAAGAAAATCTAAAGAAAGTTTAGAAAGACTTTTTTTTACTTTAATATGTTTTGATATCAAAATGTAGCCTAGTGGAATATTTATTCTTGGAACACTGAAAATGGATTCAAGCTAATATTTAATGTAAAATCATTTCGCGATTTAAAAAGCTTATCCTCACGTGGACTTCAAAGAATGTTTCAAAAAAAGAACTCATTTAACTGATTGAACTGCGTAAATATCAATTAACAGAGGAATATAAATCCACTTCCATATTTACATCTTTCTTTCTTAATCTTCTTTTCACCATTTTCTGAAACTAGTCAAGGATTCAGACTTAAGCAAATTCATTTCATGGATCTAAATACTTAAAGAAAGACATTGATTCCTTATTGTAATTTCAATAAATATACTGTGGATACAATATTCTCTACATACAATACACGTATCCCACCAAAAGTATCCCGTTTTCTTGTTACTAAACATTACTGGATGTCTAAATATCCTGAATTGTTGTCAATTCACCAGGGGTTAGTTAAGAATAACAATCTAAGTAGGGAAAATTGTTACTTTTATAATTCAATAGACATTTTCCCTAATGTTGGTTTCTTCCAATTTTATGAAGTTAAAACAAACTAGTTAAAGAGATCTCTCCTTGGGATGAGCTACTTCTCAAACTGAACGATGGGGAGTTGATCGTGCTAACTTGTCATTAGTGGTTAATTAACTATTACTGGTAATAACTTACACTGACTGCTACTCAAATATTTTCATTGAGTTATTAGCAGAGTCGTAGAAACTGGTTTTATCAAAATTGATCTCTTTTCTTTCCATTATCTACGAAATTATTTCGAGTTGGCTTCAAATAAACCAAACCAATTTCTATTTCATGAAGTTCTAACACTGAGATATGCTTTTCCTTCAATTATTTATCATTGACATTTTTCAATTTCTTCAAATTAATAACTAAACTTTGATGTATTATTCGTTATTAAATAACGATACTTTTTTTTTAATGAGTTTAATTAAAAGTAAGTTAATATCCTAGCTTTAAGATTTCTGATCATTTCTTAGGTTTCCCAAATAACAACTGCCTCCTTTGCTATTTAATGATTATTCAAGCAATCTTGTCTCTAATGAACATGTTTCAAACGCTGTATAATCTCTTGAAATCATAGAAATGAATTAGCGATAAAAGAATTACATTATTTATGTATTTGATAAGCTTTCCTAGATATTTTTTGTATTTCATGTAAAAACCAACTATAACATAAATTTATGGTTTAAATTTGAAAATATTTTAAGTAATTAATTAAATCACAAATTCTATTTTCTGTTGGAGAATATTTTGCTCATGAGTTAACCAATAAATTAGCAGTGGTCTACTAATAAGTTACTTAATAAGCAACTAATAAACTATCTTACAGTAACCCTTTAGTTTTCACATACTCCGTTTTATACTCTTTGAAGATAGAGAAATACTCACATACCTAGCTATTTGCACACCGCTGTACATATAATAATATGAATTGTTCAATTCATAATAGAGTAAAGCAAATTTGAATCATTAAATGCTCTGGTTTCCAATTTTATTCGTGTGACGAGAAAATGGCATCACACGGGGTAAGAAATTAAACAATTGGGATTTTTATGAAACCAAAAAGTACATTAAACATTTCATTGTTATAAATATAAAGTAACAAGACTAATTTCTAGAAGAATTATTCTGATAGAAACTTAATTAAGAGCTCTTAATTGATTTGAAGTAACAAATCCTATTTATCCAATTAGTTGCTGTCAATTAATTACTTAGTCTCAAAGATCTCATTTTAGAAAAGAAAATTCTTTAGTGCAGATTCCAAAATTAATAGAACTAAATTTATGTTGAAAGTCGATAATACCTCAGACAACAAACATTGCTCTCTAACATGTTTGTAAATACTGTTTGCTCTCTAACATGTTTAGAAATACTGTTTATTCCAGATGGAAAAGATGGTACTGAATTTAAATAAACACTATTTTTAATGGCTGTTAACATCTACATATCAAAGAAATATTCTACAATAGTTATTTATCTATTAATAATAAAAGTGAAAAACTGTCATTAAATACTAATTTTTTTTTAAAAAAAAAGACAAGTAAATAATAACCATCCGTTGTTGAGTGCGGTTCGAAACAAAAGATTCCCAAATTGTGTCTCCTTGAATGGTTACGGGTTTCACTCAAAAAAGAAATCCGTGCCCAATGTCTATTGCAGACATGTCTATGTTCTGTTTTTTTTTTTTTTTTGTTTTTTTTTTTCATTCATTCTTGTTTCTTCTCTCATTGGTTGTTGCTATATCATTCATTCTTCATGTTCGTTCTTCTTTCCTCATAGTTGGTTTTAGATGATAAATTAGCTCTGCCTGTCCGTGTGTAATTGGCATTGCCAAAGCTACGTACTTTTCTTGAATTGTGTTCCTAAGTTAGCGTTTCGAGAAGGAGGGTGAGTTAGTAAAGACCCAACGCACATCTCTTGGCATTCAAGAAAAAAAATATATATATATATATATACATATAACAAAAACAATAAGTGTACAAGCATTCCCTGAAGAAGCATCTATACAGGAATCGCTTGGAATTTTGAGTCTCCGCCTCTCGCATAATGAAGCATTGTTGGTCGTCGCAACTCATTATCTCGTATTATTACCTGTTTGTGCTGCCATGAGTCTCTGTTTTTGCCATTTACTATGGCCTTCGGATTTCTGATACACAAAGACCAACGTGATACTCCACTGATGCAACACGTGTGAGGTCCAACCATTCACCTTCATATATTGTCACGACATATATTCAAGGAATGTTAAATAATTAACAATTCAGTTAAAATTCTAAGACACTTTTTCTTTAAGAAATTATTTTTAAAATTTTTATATAGCTTATATAAACTAACTTACAATAGGCTATTTGTTGCTGGCTTGGCTACTTCGCATACAAAAGCTATTGACCTGCTATAACCAATAACAAACGTCATTCTATGTAATTGATGTTTCAAATGATTTAAGGAAATGAGATGTATGTTCATGATTTGCCTATTAGCAGGCCCCCCACATCAAATTCCGGGCCCAGGTACCAAATGCAATACCGGGCCCCCCCCCCCCCATATGTATGAACAAAATAAAAAAAAACGGAATCCCCAAATCACCAACCAAATTAAATTTAAAAAAACGGAACCCCCAAATCGCCAACCAAAAAAACAAAAAACACCTTCAGACTTTCGAAATCTCACCTTCTAAATTTTTTAAAATGTGATTATTTGTCTCTCATCTTTTTATTAAATTAATTTTAACACACATTAAAAAAAATTAATCAAATTAAAAAAAAAATATGGAAGTAAAAGAAAAATCTGGGAATGTGATAAAGATGATTACAAACCACTACCAAACTTTTCACGGAATGTACAGAAGCGATACAACATCAAAACTTCAAATTCTACACTTACTTCTTAATAGTATCGAAATAGTGAATGAAATACTCTCCAAACAGGCTGAACTCAATGAGTAATGCCTGAACATTAAATAAATTCTGTACTAGTAATTATAAAATTAAATCTTTCATTATCTAAATAAAAAGAGGAGCTGATGATAACCCAACAGTTGTGGGTTGAAACCGTCCTTGATGAGTATTTTATTGTTTTCTTAGCTTTTAAAATATGAATTAATAATCTTTTTATCATGTGCTAATTATTTTTAAACAAAGACATTCATTTAAAGTATTGTCTACAAATAAAAGAGAATAAACACGAGATGAATTAAACAAACTTTTATATTACTGGTGACTGTTCGAAAAAGTTCCTACATTGATATATTTTCTTTATTTTATAAAAATACGCAAACAAACATACATATGTATTAAATTAAACAAAATTAATAATGGAGCCGTTTCCTCCTATGAAAATCTGATTGCAATGATTGTGCTGCAAGAAAAAACAACAACAGTTGTCCGCCTTTTAATAAATACAATCGCCTCGAAAATAATAAACAAACAACGAATCAGGCAAAGAAAAGTAAAAAAAAAATCAGCTTAAAAAAAAGCAAGATAGACAAACAATAAATTAGATATAGGTAAATTTTCTTAGTTGATTAAAACCAGTAGACCTAATAGTTTTATGTGTAATGTAAAATGATAGTTTTAAAAACAGTCTATCTCTTCGACCAATCGAATTACTTAAAGTGGGCTACTTTCTGAACTAGGATTGTTTTGAATTAGATAATGTCTTTAGTAGCATAATATTCCGGATATCACTTTTCTTCCCCTCACGACAAATATAACGCAATAAAGGGTATTTACAATGAGCAAAGATTGGTTCGGGCCCCAATATGCACGTCTCTGGAATCGGGATGACTCGTTGATCAAGGAAACGAAGCACTAGTTCTTTTCTTTTAAATTTTTACTGATTCACACAACCGTTGACACTGATTTTTCATGCCACTACGTATCCTGGCATGTATATTGGAGGTGATGATACGACTACCTTACTGGCGAATACTGAGCTGATAACAGGAACATGTCATCGCCCCCAAGTGTTCCGCGTTAACTTAAGAATAATTAAGAAACAGCAGAAATCTATTAGATCCAGGGCCGCGCCAAGGTATGTTGGCGCCGGGGTGCTAGGCAAAAGTTGCCGCCCCTAATAAAAAAATAATGACAAACTTTGTCCTTCGTTATTTTTATATGGAAACCATATTTACTTCAAATAAAGACATCATAACTACGATATTTCGCAAAGGTAGCTTCCTATGCTTCCTCAGGCTCCATTTTTTACAAAACTTTAAAAAGTTAAAAGTTTTATTATTAGAAAGCTTTTATATTATTATATAGGATTTTTTCCAAATTCCTTAAGTGATTGTGGTTTAAATAATTGGATTTTCAAAGAAATAAAAATCGATTATCAGAAATAAAAATTTCCTTGCAAATGTGCTTAATGTAGTTTCAATTACTAAGCAAAATAAAATCCAAAAGTTCATTATAAAAAAATTATACAGTAAATTTTAATTAAAAATTAACTTTTCTTGCCTTTTTGAGCGCAAATTCATTAATTAAATCTGATGTGTCTAAATCGCAGCTATTTTAATTTCAATACTGATTAAACTCAAGTTTGTTAATCGTTCTTGTGACATAGTAGATCTTAAATAATTTTTTATTAATTTAAAAAAAACTTCTTTCACCGGAAGCCACTGTCACAGGTATTGTCAAAAATATTCATAATGCAATTGTTATATTTGGAAACATTGGAGTAAGATCATTTGAAAATATATAATCTAAAACTGCTAATGCATTCATGCAGGGCTTCAAGTATGTTAAAAAGATTTCAATTTCATCACATAAATCTAACGCATTTATATCAGATTCATTTTGTTTATTATCGGGTAATTTAATTTGCAAATCCATACAATATTTTATTTTAGTAACTCGATTCAATTCCAGCAACGAATAAATGTTATTTAGAAACTGAAAAGTTTCATTATGAACTGTCATTAGCTCAAATCTTTCCTGTAGTTTGGATATTTCTGTATCTAAAATAGTGAAATAAAAATTAACTTTATAATTTTCTAATGGCAATTCAGGACTTTCATTCACATTTTCGTACATAAATATTCTCTTTTTTTTGCGAGGTCTTACAATATCAAGCTGGGAACTTAGTTTCACAGTCAATCTCCTGTGCAATCTTTTGAGCTTCATTCAACACATTTTTAAAATTATCATCCGATCTATATTGTGAGTAAATATTGAGGTCGTGCAGCATTTCAATTGCAGTTGGTATAACTAAATCACATTTTTGCAAAAATTACTTACAACATTTACCTTAGATGTTACCTTATGTTATACCAAATAACTATGGAACATATAAATTTGTATGATTTAATTTTTTTTAAAAGAGATTTAGCCATATTTCTTGTATTAGCATTCCTAAATGAATCATTAAATAAAACATATAATGCATCATAAATTGATTCCAAATTATATCTTAAAACTTTTATAGCGTCGATTCTACTTTCCCACCTTGTTTCAGATACTTAATGTTATGTTAAGATAAATTAAGCTAATTAATTTCGAAATGTTTTCTTCAACTAACAGTATTTTAAGATAGATTTTTTTTTTTTTTTTTTTTAAGTTTGTAATTTTTAGACAAAAAAATATTATAATTACGTATACATGACTTCTATTACCAAATATTTTAAGAAAAAAAAAATTATGACAATGTCTCTGAAAATCAAAGCTTTTAGGAAAAAAAAAAAAAGAAAAGGAAAAAAAAAAACCTGTTTATCTTAAAACTATGTTTGATACATTGTGAAATGAAAATGAACAACTCAGTAATATTTTCAATGAAAAGCAAGTCCAGAATATTTCAAAAATTGAGATGAAAATCACAGTTGGACAATGAATAAGCCTTCGCACACACATTTTCATCGGAAAATTATGATGCACTATAGAAAATATTTTCACTAATTTACTAAAATGTGAATCAGTCCCCTTTTTTGGCTTAACTTTCTTTAGAATGGTAAAAAAAAAAAAAAAGGAAAAACAGACCCATTTGAAAGACAATTTCTGCAAAGGCACTTTTATTGAATGCCAAGTAAAAGATTAGATCAACAATTTTGTATTTTTTATTTGTAACACTTTTGATAATTGATCACTCCACAATAACTTAAATTTCAATTTAAACTTATCAAAGAAATTTTATACTCCCGACACACAAAACATCAATGATTGGGTTTTGATTCTCTGTAAATCATTGAATTTTTACAATATAAATCTGTTTTCCCATTAGTAAAACTTCATTAGAATAGATACTTTGCTAATACATAAATTAAAGCATAACAAAAAAAAGTATGGGCAAAAACTTAATATAAGTAATAACTTACCTTAAGAAGATCTTCAGTGATCAAAACCGCTGTGGATTCTGAAGTTTGCAAAAGCCTCGGAAGATGTTTGTTAGACAGAGAAGAATATAACAATGACTTCCTTTGAAACCTCTGTCTTCAAAAACTTTACCTTTGGAAGGATTAGCAACAATTGGAAAGTGGTGTTCTTTGAAATTTTGCCGCATGTCCTGGGGTCCACTAATTAACAAATATGTGCGAAAACAGTAATGGGGAGAAAAGTCGCTATGGGCTGCACTCAAGTATTTTGGAGTAATAAGGTCAACTGAATCCTTAAATTTCTTCGAAAGTTAAGATTTCATCCAGAATCCAGTATTTTTGATTAGTTTTTCTTGAATAGATTCCTATATATTCTCTTTAATTGATAGGATTTCGCCCTCAAAATGATATCAAAGAAATAAATAAGATGTGTCAACTATTACAATTATATATTATTTTTTTTTTGGTATCATACGACGACTCATAAATAACTTTTTCACCAGTATTTATTACAGAAACTAAACCATTTAATGCTGCAGGAGGAGAACAAACTTCGAACTAGAGACAAAAACTATGCTTCATACAATACTTCCTCTCTCTTCTATGATGGAACCATAGCTGCGTCATTATTTTAAATATTTCCTTAAAACGGAAAAATGCAATGTAAATTGATTCCAAGAATTCATAACCTGAATCTTAAATTAACCATATTTA
>JAFIDM010000001.1:81736912-81749832 GCA_023159025.1 Thereuonema tuberculata | reverse complement strand
TTCCGGGCCCAGGTACCAAATGCAATACCGGGCCCCCCCCCCCCCATATGTATGAACAAAATAAAAAAAAACGGAATCCCCAAATCACCAACCAAATTAAATTTAAAAAAACGGAACCCCCAAATCGCCAACCAAAAAAACAAAAAACACCTTCAGACTTTCGAAATCTCACCTTCTAAATTTTTTAAAATGTGATTATTTGTCTCTCATCTTTTTATTAAATTAATTTTAACACACATTAAAAAAAATTAATCAAATTAAAAAAAAAATATGGAAGTAAAAGAAAAATCTGGGAATGTGATAAAGATGATTACAAACCACTACCAAACTTTTCACGGAATGTACAGAAGCGATACAACATCAAAACTTCAAATTCTACACTTACTTCTTAATAGTATCGAAATAGTGAATGAAATACTCTCCAAACAGGCTGAACTCAATGAGTAATGCCTGAACATTAAATAAATTCTGTACTAGTAATTATAAAATTAAATCTTTCATTATCTAAATAAAAAGAGGAGCTGATGATAACCCAACAGTTGTGGGTTGAAACCGTCCTTGATGAGTATTTTATTGTTTTCTTAGCTTTTAAAATATGAATTAATAATCTTTTTATCATGTGCTAATTATTTTTAAACAAAGACATTCATTTAAAGTATTGTCTACAAATAAAAGAGAATAAACACGAGATGAATTAAACAAACTTTTATATTACTGGTGACTGTTCGAAAAAGTTCCTACATTGATATATTTTCTTTATTTTATAAAAATACGCAAACAAACATACATATGTATTAAATTAAACAAAATTAATAATGGAGCCGTTTCCTCCTATGAAAATCTGATTGCAATGATTGTGCTGCAAGAAAAAACAACAACAGTTGTCCGCCTTTTAATAAATACAATCGCCTCGAAAATAATAAACAAACAACGAATCAGGCAAAGAAAAGTAAAAAAAAAATCAGCTTAAAAAAAAGCAAGATAGACAAACAATAAATTAGATATAGGTAAATTTTCTTAGTTGATTAAAACCAGTAGACCTAATAGTTTTATGTGTAATGTAAAATGATAGTTTTAAAAACAGTCTATCTCTTCGACCAATCGAATTACTTAAAGTGGGCTACTTTCTGAACTAGGATTGTTTTGAATTAGATAATGTCTTTAGTAGCATAATATTCCGGATATCACTTTTCTTCCCCTCACGACAAATATAACGCAATAAAGGGTATTTACAATGAGCAAAGATTGGTTCGGGCCCCAATATGCACGTCTCTGGAATCGGGATGACTCGTTGATCAAGGAAACGAAGCACTAGTTCTTTTCTTTTAAATTTTTACTGATTCACACAACCGTTGACACTGATTTTTCATGCCACTACGTATCCTGGCATGTATATTGGAGGTGATGATACGACTACCTTACTGGCGAATACTGAGCTGATAACAGGAACATGTCATCGCCCCCAAGTGTTCCGCGTTAACTTAAGAATAATTAAGAAACAGCAGAAATCTATTAGATCCAGGGCCGCGCCAAGGTATGTTGGCGCCGGGGTGCTAGGCAAAAGTTGCCGCCCCTAATAAAAAAATAATGACAAACTTTGTCCTTCGTTATTTTTATATGGAAACCATATTTACTTCAAATAAAGACATCATAACTACGATATTTCGCAAAGGTAGCTTCCTATGCTTCCTCAGGCTCCATTTTTTACAAAACTTTAAAAAGTTAAAAGTTTTATTATTAGAAAGCTTTTATATTATTATATAGGATTTTTTCCAAATTCCTTAAGTGATTGTGGTTTAAATAATTGGATTTTCAAAGAAATAAAAATCGATTATCAGAAATAAAAATTTCCTTGCAAATGTGCTTAATGTAGTTTCAATTACTAAGCAAAATAAAATCCAAAAGTTCATTATAAAAAAATTATACAGTAAATTTTAATTAAAAATTAACTTTTCTTGCCTTTTTGAGCGCAAATTCATTAATTAAATCTGATGTGTCTAAATCGCAGCTATTTTAATTTCAATACTGATTAAACTCAAGTTTGTTAATCGTTCTTGTGACATAGTAGATCTTAAATAATTTTTTATTAATTTAAAAAAAACTTCTTTCACCGGAAGCCACTGTCACAGGTATTGTCAAAAATATTCATAATGCAATTGTTATATTTGGAAACATTGGAGTAAGATCATTTGAAAATATATAATCTAAAACTGCTAATGCATTCATGCAGGGCTTCAAGTATGTTAAAAAGATTTCAATTTCATCACATAAATCTAACGCATTTATATCAGATTCATTTTGTTTATTATCGGGTAATTTAATTTGCAAATCCATACAATATTTTATTTTAGTAACTCGATTCAATTCCAGCAACGAATAAATGTTATTTAGAAACTGAAAAGTTTCATTATGAACTGTCATTAGCTCAAATCTTTCCTGTAGTTTGGATATTTCTGTATCTAAAATAGTGAAATAAAAATTAACTTTATAATTTTCTAATGGCAATTCAGGACTTTCATTCACATTTTCGTACATAAATATTCTCTTTTTTTTGCGAGGTCTTACAATATCAAGCTGGGAACTTAGTTTCACAGTCAATCTCCTGTGCAATCTTTTGAGCTTCATTCAACACATTTTTAAAATTATCATCCGATCTATATTGTGAGTAAATATTGAGGTCGTGCAGCATTTCAATTGCAGTTGGTATAACTAAATCACATTTTTGCAAAAATTACTTACAACATTTACCTTAGATGTTACCTTATGTTATACCAAATAACTATGGAACATATAAATTTGTATGATTTAATTTTTTTTAAAAGAGATTTAGCCATATTTCTTGTATTAGCATTCCTAAATGAATCATTAAATAAAACATATAATGCATCATAAATTGATTCCAAATTATATCTTAAAACTTTTATAGCGTCGATTCTACTTTCCCACCTTGTTTCAGATACTTAATGTTATGTTAAGATAAATTAAGCTAATTAATTTCGAAATGTTTTCTTCAACTAACAGTATTTTAAGATAGATTTTTTTTTTTTTTTTTTTAAGTTTGTAATTTTTAGACAAAAAAATATTATAATTACGTATACATGACTTCTATTACCAAATATTTTAAGAAAAAAAAAATTATGACAATGTCTCTGAAAATCAAAGCTTTTAGGAAAAAAAAAAAAAGAAAAGGAAAAAAAAAAACCTGTTTATCTTAAAACTATGTTTGATACATTGTGAAATGAAAATGAACAACTCAGTAATATTTTCAATGAAAAGCAAGTCCAGAATATTTCAAAAATTGAGATGAAAATCACAGTTGGACAATGAATAAGCCTTCGCACACACATTTTCATCGGAAAATTATGATGCACTATAGAAAATATTTTCACTAATTTACTAAAATGTGAATCAGTCCCCTTTTTTGGCTTAACTTTCTTTAGAATGGTAAAAAAAAAAAAAAAGGAAAAACAGACCCATTTGAAAGACAATTTCTGCAAAGGCACTTTTATTGAATGCCAAGTAAAAGATTAGATCAACAATTTTGTATTTTTTATTTGTAACACTTTTGATAATTGATCACTCCACAATAACTTAAATTTCAATTTAAACTTATCAAAGAAATTTTATACTCCCGACACACAAAACATCAATGATTGGGTTTTGATTCTCTGTAAATCATTGAATTTTTACAATATAAATCTGTTTTCCCATTAGTAAAACTTCATTAGAATAGATACTTTGCTAATACATAAATTAAAGCATAACAAAAAAAAGTATGGGCAAAAACTTAATATAAGTAATAACTTACCTTAAGAAGATCTTCAGTGATCAAAACCGCTGTGGATTCTGAAGTTTGCAAAAGCCTCGGAAGATGTTTGTTAGACAGAGAAGAATATAACAATGACTTCCTTTGAAACCTCTGTCTTCAAAAACTTTACCTTTGGAAGGATTAGCAACAATTGGAAAGTGGTGTTCTTTGAAATTTTGCCGCATGTCCTGGGGTCCACTAATTAACAAATATGTGCGAAAACAGTAATGGGGAGAAAAGTCGCTATGGGCTGCACTCAAGTATTTTGGAGTAATAAGGTCAACTGAATCCTTAAATTTCTTCGAAAGTTAAGATTTCATCCAGAATCCAGTATTTTTGATTAGTTTTTCTTGAATAGATTCCTATATATTCTCTTTAATTGATAGGATTTCGCCCTCAAAATGATATCAAAGAAATAAATAAGATGTGTCAACTATTACAATTATATATTATTTTTTTTTTGGTATCATACGACGACTCATAAATAACTTTTTCACCAGTATTTATTACAGAAACTAAACCATTTAATGCTGCAGGAGGAGAACAAACTTCGAACTAGAGACAAAAACTATGCTTCATACAATACTTCCTCTCTCTTCTATGATGGAACCATAGCTGCGTCATTATTTTAAATATTTCCTTAAAACGGAAAAATGCAATGTAAATTGATTCCAAGAATTCATAACCTGAATCTTAAATTAACCATATTTATAATTTTTTTTTTACAAATTCTTTAATTTAGTGAAAAATTTGAATGTTTTCATTATAAAATAGTATAAAGAAACAAGTGCTCATGTTCAGTTGTAATGGAAGCTAAAAGATCCATTATTTGATCCTTAAATAGACCGCAGCCAGCGGGCCCCTTTGACGGCCGGGCCCCGGTGCTGAGGGCCCAACTGACCCCCCCCTTGTGGGGGCCCTGCCTATTAGCTAAAACGTTGAAATTTCAGTTTGTGGATTTCTCGTGCTTCTTACAATTCTATTTAACATATTTTGGCAGTTTGTCCTCCTAACTCTGTAGAAATTGTGGCAAAGGAATCTTTCTTTTAATAATTTAAATGCACTTTAAAGTTTCAGCTTATTCCGATCATTAGCTTTGAGATATTTTCATTATAAATTGAGAGATTAACAAAGCCAACTTAAAACTGCATTTTAAAACTTTGGTTTTAACTCTTTTTTTTTTTTTCTGTGTGGTACATAAATGGGAAGAAGCCTGTAGTATTTAGTACCAAAATATTAAGTTTTGTGCATTCGAATAAAACGCCCCAAGACAGAAGCAGACGATGGAAGTCATTGACTCATTACATTTAATGTTTATTTTTGAATTTGAAAACAAATTCAATTAAATCTTCAAATATCTCTCAGTAAATACACAAGTAGTATTTACAAAATATTGAAATAAATAAATAAATAAATAGAAAAGATACAGAAGATAGGAAGAAATTAGTGCAATTCGAATTAAAATAACTTAATTATTTAATAAACTAAATTGCTGAAAAATGATCAGTTATGAACTGCCAACAAACTTTATTAATTTGTGTTGCAATGTTGCAAGAAAAAAATTGTTCATTCTTCCTGATAGTTCTGAAAAAAGAAATCTCAGGTCTAATTGTCGTTTCTTTTGAATAGCCTTAGATAATAAATAAAGTTAATAGTAACTCATTAATAAGTATTTCGTTTCAACAATACTCCAGCAAAACTTCATAATAAACAAAAGGATTATTACATTTAAAATTTAGTGAAAGATGGAGTTTTTGAATTTTCATTAAAAAGAATTCACCATTTCAATAACCAGTGATTCCCAAACTTTTTGACACAAAAATCCTCGCTTCCCTCTTCCCCTTACTTTTCCAAAAAGACTTTTTAAGTCTTTCCATGAATTTTATCGTTGCAGAGCCGGCGCTAGGAGGGTGCGGGGCCTCGGGCGAGATGAATTTTGCGGGGCCCTTGACAATCTTCTTTTTAACAACCAAAAAAAAAAGGCAATCCTATTTTCTCCTCTTTCTTCTAACCAGGAGCGGGGCCTGGGGCGGTCACCCCGTTCGCCACCCCCTAATGCCGGCTCTGAACGTTGTTATTGTTTGTTATCATTGGTATTTTTTAATTATTATATCCGTAGTTATCAGCTAGGCTTAATAAGTAACGGAAATAACTAATTTTCATGTTTTCCATTATTGCTTCAGTTCGGAACCACTATTTTAAACACTCACATGCTAGTTGAGTTCCAATTCCTAATTAAGTTATTCAATTTCCTTTATTATAAAATGCAATCATTTGTTTATTATCAAAGTTATTCAGATGTGGATGTTCCTGGCTGATGAGCGTTAATAAGAACGAATTAGGATTCACTTATAATCATTTCATTAAATTTATTGTTATATCTCACATCTGTTTCTTCCACTTTTTTATCTATTTGTTTTTAAACTAACCACCCATTAAATCTTTGACCTTTTTCTAAGAAGTCAATTTTTTATTTATTTTTGGCTGAAACAGGAAAAACAAATTAAAAAAAAAATACAATTTCCAAGAATTGTTGTCTTTCAAGAGGTCATTCAAAGAATCAGCATTTCCTCATTTCAACCTGTTTGATTTTGATTCTTCTCTATTATTACTAGTGTTATTTATGTCTCTAATTTACTTAAATTTCTACATTTTTAGGATAAACTGAGATTTATGCGATGTCTTTCTTTTTCTTTTTTACAAAAAATCTTATTTCTGGCCATTATTTTTAGACGTGGTTCCGATGCGGGCACTGATAACAAAAGTACTTCCTTCTTTAATCTACAGATGGCAGCACTGGGTTGTTTCGGTTTCGAGTTGGAGAAATATTGTATTTAAAACATTATCATTACGATAATACAAATACCAAGGAAACAAAAAGAAAAATGTAGTAAGATTTCTGTCCAGATTTTAGCAAAATAATATTGTTTTCTTTTTCTTGTCGAAATTATTGTTTAGTAATTCCTATTTCAGTTAAATAAAAATTAAAAATTTATCAAATTACAAATGATTCAAACATACAGACAGAGATAAGAAATACATTTTTGGTAAAAAAAAGTTAAAAAAAAATCGCTTTACCTTTTAACAATAGTGTGTTTCTTACCTCGGTCAGTACGTTTGAATTGTACTACACACGTTCAAGTTTTTTGTAGATTTGTAACTGATTCTCGTTTGACACTATTAACTGAACTGATTTTTTTTTTTTTTTTTTAATGATTTCAATTTTTTTTTCATTAGGATTTAATATGTTAATATCATTAGGATTTAACTCCATTGTTGAATTAAGAGTTCATCTTAAAATAAAAAGCATTTGAAATGAATGTTTTTGTATTTTTTCCGTGCAGTTTGCTAAATCTGTACTTATCACAATGGCATCGAAACATGTCATCACAATGTTTGCAATGAAATTAAAATGATTTGGGAAAACCAGATCAGAAGTCTTAAAAATGTATATGTTTTCATTTACGTTCTTTTTTTTTTTCTTGCTGCTTCATGGACTTAGAACTATCCTGCTATTGTGAGTCCATTGCTGTAATAGGCCTCAGGAAAGGAAAATTCCAGAAAAGAAAAAAGAATTGTATTTCAGTCAATAGTTCCCATGTATTTAAGTAGGTCCTAAACTATTTATTTATAATTAAAGACCAAATTACATATAGAAACTTCGAAGGTTTCTCTGCAATGAAATGTAAGATGTAGTAACATCTCAGTTTCTTACTCTATTTATAAATTAAAAACGGGATGTTTTAAAAGTTTGATTCTTTTTCTTTTTTTTTTTTCCTATCATTCTTAACAAGATTAATCAGTTTAGTTTAATCTTTCATTAATGAAAGAGGAAATTATTCCTGACGTCATTGGTTGTTGCCCTGCCCTGGGCTGTTATTTGAAAATGGATTTTCTTTTTTTTTTTGCCCAGAGAATTTCTGAAGACAATAGAAACAGAAATAAGGGAGACAAAGAAACAGACAAATTTTTCCAGGTTGTTGGACAGACAAGGGAAAAGAACAGGAACATTAACGGTCTAAAGGTAAAGATATAGAATAGAGCTCATGGTAACAAGCAATAACTCGTCCTTCTAATCTTATTTTACTTTTTTTTAATAATTATTTTTAAAGAAATTACACTGATCTTCTTTTAGTGAAGCTTCTGGAATTACAAAAAATTCATGTCAATAATAGATACATTCAGAAAATACTGAAATACTTTTAAATTGTCTAAAAATGGTCATAAAATACTCGACATTTCACAAATCAATTATAAAATCAAAAAGCAAAAGCCTACATTTTATTTGATCTAATGATTAAAAAAACAAACATTACTAATTAAATAAGATCAATTATGATGAAAGGTTCAAAAGGTCAAGGGATTATCTAGCATCGTAGGATTAAGACAGCTCCTGGAATTGAGATTATATATCTGCTTTTATGAATAAAGTGAGACAGCTTAACAGGTAATAAATCTAACTAATGTCTCACTTTATTCATAGAAACAGAGGTATATACATAGGGTGTTGCAAAATTCGTGTATAATAGTCAAACCACGAGTAGGGGCATGGCTAAGGATCAATGTATTCCTAATGAACCCATGTCCGGAAATGCCCCATTAAGGCGCTAAAGTGAGCCTTTCAGGGAGAACATATCCTTTGCTACACTTTAAGAAATGTTTTGCAGGCGAGCCCACACATTGATCTGGGGGTGCTATTTTGTTTGTTTCAATTGAATATACATGTGGTTTGAATATTACACACGAATTTTGCAACACCCTGTATATATACACAGGGGAATCGAATTCTCAAAGTCAAAACCAATCTCACCTCAGTCCGCATGTGCTGGGGACCAATCAGATGAGATCTCAATTCCAGGAAATGTCTTAATCCCACGGTGCTAGATAATCCCCTTAATCCCTTGACCTTTTGACCACAAATCAATTTAATTATTCCTTTTTTTTTGTATTTTATTTAGCTAATCACTTAAATTTAACTTTAATTTACATAAACTATTAACCTGTGGCAAAGAATAAACTCTTTAATCAATCTTTGAATACAATATTTCGGAATTTAATATGAACAATATCAAATTAATTTTTCTGTTGATTGCAACTGAGGAAAAAAAAAGGATGAAATTGAGATTTAGATTTCTTCGGTTATTTTCAGTAAATTATGGAACAGTAAGTAAATCAATTCTTATAGTAATTGATCAAGGGAAGGATGCAAAACCTTATTATTCCATGTACAAGAGCTAAAAACAATTTTCCATTAAATTTAGTCTTCACTCTCCCATTTCTTAATAATGAACTCGAAATTCCTCGCTAAAACGGTGGAGTTTGGAAAAAAGGAAAAAAAAAAAACCACACACACACACATTGCCTCCTACTCCAGGGAGAGAACAGATGAGCCCGGCATCTTGTCATAAGCGCATCTTGTCTTGGGTCAAAGATGACAAATGTACACCTACTGATAAACAAATTTCCGCACCACGAAGGAAGCGTTGTATTCAAATAAAATTATTAGCGTGATGGTAGAGACAAAGGACAGCAGTGGTTTCAATATCAGGACGATTGCAGCAGGACTCTGTCCCGCGCAGCTGCAGTACACAATAAGATCACCTTTAGTACCTCGTGCCTGGATACATTCGGTGATACGGTCGGGCATACATTCAAACATGAAGTCGAACAAGGAAGACGCTGTATTTTGTTTTGAGGCAGATTTGCCCACAGTTCTTGTAAAGAACGCTCCAAATCACGAACACTGCTCAATGGCGACAGTTGGCGCCCCATCTGGTCCCAGATATGCTCAATTGGCGACAATTCAGGCGAGCGGACAGGCCAAGGAAGTGTCGCAGAATGACGTAGACAGTCCTGTGAAACCCTAGCTGATGAGGGTTATTTTGTTGGAAAAATGCTCCTGGGCGCCCAACCAGGAAAGGCAGCACATGGGGCGACACGATCTGTCAATGTTCCCCAAAGCGACGAAGGAGTATCGTAAGCGATGGAACCCCAGATCATCATGCCTGTAGTGGGTGCTGTATGCCGCTGTAAAGTGAGGTTGGGATAGCTGATTGGTGGATTTTACGTGAAGATTTAAATACTCTAATTATGCGACCGATTGCAGAATAAATTGATTTAAAAAATATTATTAATTAAAATAATTGCAAAAACAGTCGACAATGTACAGGTGTTAAAGGCATAAAACGGAAGAGGCATCTAGAAATGGTCCTGGCAGAGATGGGATTCCCTTGGAACCCTGCCACGTGTCGCTGGATAGTGGACAAGGAAGCCATTGGATGTGTTCGTGCCTCTTTGACGATCAAACGATCCTCTTTCCTGGGGATCTGTTTGGGTCGTTCAGAGCCGGCCTGCCGTGCAGATGTGCTTCACGTGTCCATTGCTTCCAACACGATCTGGCTGTAAAGTCAGAACGGTCTAAATGGAGGGCAGTTCGCCGCGCCGCCCTGCCCGCCTCTCGCAGCCCGATGATACGGTCTCTCTCAAATGATACTTCCGTCTAAAGCCCATTGCACATGGATCCGAAAATCGATCGGTCGGATCCATGTGTAATGGGCTTAAGGGGAGCGTTTGAGACCAAAATTACCATATTGAAATGAAAAAAGGTAAGATGAATAGGGTGTTTTGAATTTGTAAATTTTGGACTGAATAACCCTATACGTAAATGGTGTTCCAAAATACTCTCATTCACCTTACATTTTTTCGTAACAATATGATAATTTTGGTCTCAAACGCTCCCCTTAAGCTCACTGCACATGGATGCGACCGACCGATTGTCGGATCCATGTGCAATGGGCTTAAGGCGTCTTCGCGGCATGGTGAGGACTCAAAGAGATCTGTACTCCACAACCACACTGATTATAAGGCACAAAGAGGTCATATGATAATGGCACAACTACAATGGTGCCGTATACCCTGTTTCGTCGTTCCCGGATCATTCTGTCTGTATGCTCTAATTTTTTAGAATTATTTTTTTAAAGTATGTAGGCCATTCAAATTCACCTGCCCAAGATATATATATATATATATCAATTTCTACTTTTTGACGATTTTTTTAATCTTCAAAACCTTATATGCACATTGTTTTTACAGCTCTGGCCACAAACCATTTAGAGCTTTTAGGGCATAATCGCTTAACTACAAATAAATAACAAAAAAGTCGAAATCTGTACGCGGGTTTTTAGGGGCAAGCCTTAGAAGTGGGACAGGACTTACAAGTTGTGGACAACTGCCGTAAATTGAGCTAAAACTTTTGAGCTAAAGCTTTTATAGGTGCTAGATACCTTTAAGAATTCGGCCGGTATTGTATTTCAACCAAATCGGATCTCCCGATTTTATTAGATTTTTATTAGATTTCGGTTGAACTTAAATGTGAGTCTCTGGTTCACAAAATTGAACCCTCAGTCTACTCGAGCATAGGTTGTTGAGCATATACAGAGTTAGAACGATCGTCAAGTTACACAATAGCAAACAAGGTAGAGATAGCGATTAGTAAACCAATCACAATGCTTCGCAACGTTTTGTGATACGTCTATGAAAATTTAATTGATATTGCCTTAATTTCCTTATTGTTATAAATGTGACTGTTGCGAAAGACGCAATTGTTGCGATTGTTGTCATTGTTGCTAATGATATTTTAATGATACTTGTCCCCGATAAAACAGGAGTATAAGTCTTCTGATACTTGTATCAGAAAACTAAAACTGGATTTAACTGAATTCAGGGTGATATTAAGATTAATCAAATAACTGGAATGGGAAAAGTTCAGCTGAGAGTAATCTTACAAAATAATAATAATAATGTGATCAGGTATAGAAAAATGAGAATCAAAGACATATACATTACATTTGTAGACTTTAAAAAAGCGTGTGACTCCATAGATAGAACAACGCTTCTCAATGTCCTCATAGAGTTCCGACAATAAATCAATTTCAATTCTAAAAGATATGTCAACAGACACGAAGTCTAGTGTTAAATTCATGGGGGAAATCTCCGAACCATTTGTTGTGGAAACGGGTGTAAGACAGGGAGATGGTCTGTCCTCATTGCTTTTCAACTGTGTGTTGGAAAACGTTATACAAGAATGGAGGAAGAGGACTGAAGAAGAGGGAATAAGGAAAATCAGAATTGGCAGGAAGAAGGACAATATAGAAGTTGCTTGTCTGGCATTTGCGGACGATTTGGCCATCTTCACTGAAAGTTTGGAAGATGCAACAAAACAAATTAATATTCTGAAGGAAATAGCAGAGAAGATAGGACTTCAAGTTTCATTTGAAAAAACAACCTATATGACAAACAGAAAGGACTCACCGAAACATACGATCAGCTGGAAGAATTGGAAAAGAGGGAGAGAAGAATAATTCAAAAGATATTAGGGCCGAGATAGGAAAACAATAAATAGAAATTAAGAACTAATAAAGAGATGTATGAAAAAAATAGAAAAAATCACGGACACTATGCGGAAAAGAAGACTAACCTTCTATGGGCATCTCAAAAGAATGGAGAAGGGAAGACTGACCAGACGAATATTCGATTTTTTCGACAGGAACCCTAGGTCACAGCTTACTTGGATTAAGGAGATTAGAGTGGACCTGGAGGAGATCGGTTTGACGGAGGAAGATATTGTGGATAGGGGCAAATTTAGAAAAAAGATCACAGACTTTAAGGGGTTCCAGGAAAGAGAAAAAAGAAAAACGGGAGCTTCATGGACTGATGAGAGAAGGAAAAAACACAGTGAAAGAATGAAAAGATACTGGAGCGAGAGAAATAAGAAACGTTGAGCTTCATGAGCTATTTCACGCAGTCCTCGGATGGCCAAATTCGAAGAAATACTATTACTTTACTACTACTACTACTACCTACTACTACTACTACTATACTACTACTACCTACTACTACTACTACTATACTACTACTACTACTACTACTTACTACTACTACTACTACTACTACTACTTACTACTACTACTTACTACTACTATCTACTACTACTACTACTATCCACTACTATTACCTACTACTACTACTATCTACTACTACTATCTACTACTATTACCTACTAATATTACTACTACTACTACTATCTACTACTACTTACTACTACTACTACTAC
>JAFIDM010000001.1:81706438-81736902 GCA_023159025.1 Thereuonema tuberculata | reverse complement strand
ACTACTACTACTACTACTACTATCTACTACTACTTACTACTACTACTGACATAATGCTCAGCTGAAGTAAAGCAATAGAAGACATGGAAGCAAATCAACATCTTTGTCTTTCGAAGACTAACATTGCTATTATAATTGTTTTAACTTTAACAGAAAATTGTTTTACATGACTGGACTATGCAACATAGCTGTTGAAGCGCAGTTACTATTAAATACCAGTTGTGAGATAATAGTAATTGACTTCATGAGGCATGGTATGAGATTAGTTCAGATTTAATCTTTATCTGATAGCAAATCATATTCTTCTATGAAGAAAGATGTTACTCGATATAAGCCATAAAATAGGCGTCTTATATTTTGATCATAGTCTGTCTTTTACCATTTACTGTTTAATTAATGGAAATCTTGAATATTAAAATAAGGCTGAGTAAATGGTGAGTTTTTCATTTTAATGATGATAATATTTTTCACTTGTGCATTAAATATATTGATTTCATTCATTTTTTTATCATTATATGTCTGGTGAAATGAATCCCTACCTTACAACTTTGCTTCCTAGCCCTTCAGACCTCAAGGCTGCTTTTATTCATCAGTGGCCGTCACACAATATACAACAGTTTATTAAATATATGAATCTCTTCTGCATGGCCTGCATTTTTATTTGAAAGAAACATCATTCTTTTTTAATGAAACTTTATAATCTCAGCCACAATATATTTTTTTTTTTGGCTCTATTCGCTCCCTTGCGATAAGTTAAAAAAAAAAAAAAAGAAGTGTCCCACTATTGATCCTTCGGGTAGCGGAATGACGTCAGACCGAAGAGAAAGTGAAGAACAGGTTGACGACACAGGAAAGGAAATTGAAACATCCATGCTCTCGACCGGGATTTGAACCCGGGTACCGGCACACTGGCCTCACGGCAGACCGACGCCTGAGACCGTACGACCAAGATTTAGCATTACTAAACTATATTTACAGATTGACAAATATTGTAAATATTCTAATTTTAGATGCCAAATTGAATAAATAATAATAATAATAATCATAAGCTGTACTGGGACCAACCCATTCTCACAAGTAATGCACAAATAATGCATCGCAACAGATAAAGCCAAGCTAAAGTTGCCAGCTATTGATTTTCTCAGAAGATGTAGATATTTAGGAAATTCGTCACAGATTACCTTAATGATTACAGTTACCTCAGTTTCTATTTTTTTCTTGTTGCAGGAGTGGAAGGTAAGCTTTTATTATCTGTTTCTGTTCACTTTCAAACAAAAGCTGTCGAAGTAATTTTTTTTTTCTTGAACAGTCAATCACCAACACTTGTAGTTTTACTGAAAGAAATGTGTTTAAATTCTTAAGACATGATTTGAAATTTTTTTCTTACAGATTTAATCCTTCATCCTAATTCATTTTTCGTTTTCTAGTGGTTTTATTTAATCACTTTGTTTTCATATTTTGCTATCATTGAATATTCTTAACTCTTCTTAGATGAATAAATAATTAATAGAAATTCCACGTTTGGTTAAAAATAAAAAACATAATCAAATTTAAAATTCAGATTAAGAAATGAAGTTGAATTGAAAGTCCTTGTTAAACTTTCATTAGAAGAAGAACATTTCCCAGTTGGTAAATAGTGTTGCTGTTTTAATTTTAAGAATTAAGAATTTTAATTTTAATTAAAAAATTCTGATTCTACATAAATTTAAGCTATTTTGCAACTGTCGCGCCAGCTTTTTAATGTATTTAAAAATAAAATTAAAAATGTCTTAAATATTGTGAGTTTGTGTCGATGTCTTCGCAATTTATTGAATCGTCCATCGGATGCCTTTGAAATCAAATACATCTTCGTTAAGAATCGAGATAAATCTCATTGTGAATTACTTTTGATCCCCTGTCCTTTGACCTTATTAATTAAAAATCAATATCCAGCCAATACCAACGGGCTTTCTCACTGAAAACAATGGACGCTCTTGAAAAAAGGAAGTTTGTGTGAAATAATGGGCGGGTTGAAAAGGGCAGAGCCTGTCTTTTAATGGTACTCACAGAACTTGGGTGTGTCAGGACGGGATTTAAACTCTCCTAATTCCGTTCGGACGTGTCGCATATCAGTCGGTCTTTAGGTGACGACTATGTCTGAGCACTCAAGACCAATGTTGGTAAGATTCGATTGGTAAGACGCTCTGGGTGTAGTCTATGTATGGGATGGGGGTGGGCTGAATGGATGAGAAATATTCTTCGTCATTAAATCATCAAAAATAACACATTAAACTTGCGTAACTTACATAATAACACATTACTTACAAGTTGGATTTGTTAAGTAATAAAGAGAATTCTTCGTCATTATTCCTATTTCATTGAAAGCCACCTATTTACAATGCACTCCATTTCAATATTATAAATCCCCTCCCAGTAAAAAATCACAGCCTTTACGTATTTATCGCAGGCAATCTGAAAATATCGATTTATTTTAGACATTTCTCCAGCTTGTTTCAGTGTTTTAGGAATTGATCATTTCTATGAAAAACAGTAAAAAGTAGCGTTTAGCACATCTTACGATGAAGTTAAGAAAAGCAATTTCAATGAAGTGTGGGTTGAAAAACCAAATCAATTGATGTTAACAGCACAATAAGAAATGTTATTACTTTTAGCAAATATCTATTTAATATCTTTCAATTTAATTCTGTCTTCAATAAATCAACTAAAATCTCCTAAACTGTCGTCGAAAGAAAGAAACGATATTTCAAAACAATAATTCAATGTCCGTGAAACTGTTGTCTATTGAAATTGGTCTGCTTTTAAGCATTTTAAAAAACCCTGAATTGACGTAAAATAAGTCTTTTTTCAGTCGATTTGAAAAATGAATTAATAGTTTACCATTGTTACAACGATGCAGGATTGTTCAGATTCCATTTCATGTCTATCCATTAGGAAGATAACTATTTATAATAGAAGCCCTCAGATTCGACAATCAAGGACATCCTTACGACACACTAATAGGACACAGAAGAATGATGGAGAAACTACAGGCTAAAAAAACAGAAAAAAAAAAAAATCTCTGACCGTCCATTTAAATTTAGTAATTCCATTTTTCGATTGAATAAAACCATATTTTTTTGTTCTTGAAAATTATATTAAATTTAGATTGCAGTTTTGAAAGAATTCTTTTTTTTTTAATATATCTACTGTCAAAAGTACATTATGGAAGATTTGACGTAAATCTTAATAAATAGTAAATTTTAGCTCCATTCAATCTCAAACTTTGGGGGAATATTCCATCTCCACTATTTCTATTTATATAAATAAATACTAAAGTAGAACAGAAGAAACAAAATTACAGTAACCCTGCATATACGCGAGTAATTGGTTCCACGAAAACAGTGTATGAATGAAAAGCATGGAAAGCTGTCTAAAAATAGTAATCTGTTCCATATTCTCAAATATTTTATACAATTTCAAAGACAGAATATTTAAATTTTAACATGGCTATTTTAATTTTTAGTTATTTTATATTATTTTCTATTTCAAGCTTTTGAAAATAACTTTTTGTTAGAATATAATATATTTTGATATATTAATATAATTAATAATAATTATAATTATTAATATAATTATAATATTTTGATATTAATAATTTTTCATAAAGTAATTTAAATAATTCCAAAATAAACTCATATATATTTGAAAGTTCAATTGTTTACTTATATATACTAAAAAAAAAATGTTCATTTTACAGTTAGGTTTTTTATTAATTAATTTCCTTCTGAGAGTTATATAAATATTTCAAAAACATGGCCGTCAAAAAAGGGGTAATTTATCGCATATCTACGGTATACAATAAACTACCTCCCACAATTTTTTTACTGCATTACACATGCTTACTGTGGGCCAGCAGGGCCGTAGCTACCACCGGGGCAGCCGGGGCAATGCCCCGGGGCCCTGAGCAAAGGGGGCCCCTAAACGAAGGGGGATTTTTTTTTTTTTTTTACGAAAGCATAAACACTTGTTGCCCCGGGCAGAGCCGGCATTAGGTGTTGGTGAACTTAGAAAAAAGAAGATAAAATAGGATTGTCGTTTTTTTTTTGGTTGTTAAAATAGGATTGTTAAGGGCCCCGCAAAATTGCCCGAGGCCCTGCACCCTCCTAGCGCCGGCTCTGCCCCGGGGCCCCCAATTCTCTAGCTACGGCACCGTGGGCCAGGTCGCCGAGTGAGGGTTCGATCCCCGACCTCGGAGGAGGGCGGGATTTTTCCACGCTCCATTCTCCTCCAAACGAGTCCCAGGATCTACCCAGCTCTCTGTTGAATGGGTACCTGGTTTCTTTCCTAGGGGTTAAAGAAGGGCGGGCGGTCGGGCTGACTATCCGACCTGAATTTAGTCCCGTTGGTCATGAAACGCCGGGAGCCTTACCTTCCAAGGGCCACATAGGCCTGTGTGGGGACACTTGAACTTCAACATATGTTTACTTCACAAATGTAGATAAGATTATGGAACAAATTAAATTGGGGAACTTCTATAATTACAATGTGTATACATACAATGCATTTAAAGGTAATTGACTTTAATGCGTTTAACCCTTACAAATTTTAAATTTATGCATTATGTGACATCTGGTGTCTAGTTGATTATTTAAATTGAATTCGTATAAATGAGAGAATTACTTCATAAGAAACCATGCAGATTAATCAAATTATATTTATCCCAAGAAGGCAGATATTCATAATAATAATAATAATAATAATAATAATAATAATAATAATAATAATAATAATAATAATAATAATAATAATAATTTAAATATAGTGCGTTTTAAGTGTATTAAAATTTAATATTTTATATTTAACTGAATATAAAGATTGGAAAGATTCTTCAAAGATTTAGTTTATTAAAATTAGAATATTTGAGATAAAGAAATACTTACAAACACACAAATGTTCAATTAAAAATTTTTGTATTTAAAATCTTAATAAAAATAATAAAATATATACAATACGAATAAAATTTAAAATTTAAAAAAAGGGTCCTTGGACGTTTCAAAGGCACATGGCCTCCATCATCAGCAAGATCTTGCTGATCTTGCTGATTTTTAATTGAACATTTTTAATTGAAATTAAAAATTTTTAATATAACATTTGTGTGTTTGTAAGTATTTCTTTATCTCAAATATTTGATTTCACACGTAAAATATCTCAAAGACTAAAATCAGAATACTGATATTTATTCGATTCCAAACAACTACACTACAACCTCTTTTATCCGGCCCTCGTTGATCCGGATCTCCGGATAATCGGATCAGATTTGTAGACATTTTTTTTTATTTTTTTATTTAATAGATAACAATTTTTAACTATGATAACAAGAACATAACTATAAGTATGCCAACATTTGCTTTTTATTTTGATTAAGTGAACAGTTTTAAGAAATGATATGAAAAGTTATTTTTATATTTTTTAATGTCTTGTAAACAATTCTATGTAATTTTGTTAAAAAACATAGTTTTTTTATGTAATAAACTTATTTAAGGATCAATAAGTCGCTTATTTAAGGATTTGAATTGCTTACTATCCATATTACCGGATTTTCGATTATCCGGATTGCCTTTGCTCCCAGTTAGTCCGTATAAATGAGGTTGTAGTCTACTTTGATTCGCGAACATTTACAGACATTGTTTTCGACAAAAAATTGACTTCGTTTATTCTTATTCCCACGGAAAGAAAATGACATCATAATTGATTCAAAACTCAGTGAAACTTGTGGATGGATTGAATATTAGTTTTTACTTGATCCAATTTCTACGATTGTTAAAGGACCAAAATTTAAGAATTTTCTAGATGGCTTTTGGCAACAGTCCAAACCCTGGTGGATCTTTATCTTTATCAACAGATAAACACCGACGAAAATGTGGATTAAAAAATGCTTAAGCTGTTTTCTGATCTTTGAAAATATCAAAGGATTCTTATAACAAAAGAGTTATCGTAATCTCTGTTCCTCCAGCGATTCTCTAAGAATGTTTTGAATTCTCGCAATGTTTAAGAATTTGAATACAGCTGCTGCAGGGATTTCTTTTTTCTCATTCGAATAAAGTTAAACAACCACAAGAAAAAAAAAGGTTAAATCGATTGTTTTTTTTTTAACTTTTCTTTCTCTAGAAATGGCTGGTAAAGGCTTTTGGGTAAAATTGAAATCTGTTCGAATTAAATAAAACATCTTAAATATGATCATAGAAATTAGAGTCAAATGATAATGTTTGACGATGAAAGCGGAAGTGGACTGTGATTAATTCCATTTCCGGGGCCTTTTGGGTTCGAAGAAGAACCAATAAGAAGAGCGGAATCCAACGCCCCCTCACTGTGCAGATGGCTCCGGCAGGTGAGCGACAGGTGTAATTTCGCCACCTTTGCTGAGTCCCAACAGGTGATTACGGTGTTGCGATGAGCGGAGCTTACAGCGTTATTTCCACCTCCGCACTGACGATCAGCCATGGGAACGCAGCGTTTACCCTTCCAAATGTCACAGAGATTCCAAAACATCGCAGTCATACACAACTCTTTATTAATGGACTTAACGTGAAAAAAAGAAAAAGAAAGTCTTTCAAAATGTCATTGTATGGTTCTTTTATAATTAATTTTTTTTTGATTAAAATAATAATATTACTATTTACGTATTTGTGATTATTGCTACGAATAATATTAATTTTTCAAATGCAAATTCTAAGTATATTGTAGTAGATTATATTGACATTATTCTCTATTTAAAATAATAAACGATTAAAAAAAAAGTTATAGTATTCTACAGAATGCTCAATTTCGAAATATTCTTTGCAAACATGACAAAACCTGTTCTATCCAAGAAAAAAAAAAAGTAAGCTTTTTATTTCTTTCGGCGTAATCAAAAAAATAATACTGAATATATTTTGCAGAAAATTAAGAACTGAAACAGATTTTCAATGTTTAATTGGACTTAAAAATATAAATTGGTGTTTAATGACTCGTTGTATTAAATGTAGAAACTGAATTAGAAAAAGAAAAATAAATAGCAGAAACAAAATCACGTGTTTACTTATAGGAAAAAAAAAAATGAAAATTTTGAATTATAGCTTTTTTTTTTTCTTTTGAAGGCAAAATTCTGTTCTTTGAAAAAAAATTCATTTGAGTAGCTGAGTAGTTTTTCGGCAATTTGAGAATATACTGTATAATGTCTCAGTTGAAGACCCATTATTGCGTTTAATTAAAAATCATTGTAAAAACTCAAATCAATGGATTGACTGGTTTTAGTTTATACTTGATTCTATCTGATGACGATTCTCGGGATAAACAATTCCATTGTTTGTGAAATTTACATAAGAAATGTCTGCGGAAACCTGAATCTCAGTTAAGAACATTTTGTTATTGAAAACTTGTTTAATAAATTCTTAAAGACGTCAAATTTCAATTTAATCTTAATTTCTGTTGTAATAAAAATCAGAGCTAGAGAAATGGTAAAGGCAATTGTTTCAAAGAAATAACAACTACAAGTAATAGTAAAACACCGTAGTATTCTATGTTTAATAAAAATGTTTTAATACTACTAAATGTCAAAAATGTTTTTCTTCATCATGTGACTTTCGTCTCAAGATTTCAACATGTTTGAACTTGATTAATATTATCCATGTCATTATATTCAAATGTCATTGAAAACGAGGCTGGTCATAATTGGAGCAAAAAGGAGGATGAAACAGACAGAAACAAAGACAAGTAAAAAAGACAAGTAATTTAATGGGAATTGGCAGAATTAATTAATTTGTCTGATGAAAAGATAAGACAAAAAAAATAAAAATAAATAAATATCGAAAATGGAGAGAGTGAGTAATCCCACTTTTAAAAACGATCTTTCCATAATAACAGACTTAGTTGTTTTTATGGTTGGATTTACAAGATGTAGTTAAGAACACGAACCCTATTATATTGAATTACGGAAATCAATGTTTACTCTTAATATTAAAATCATATAAAACTATTCTCAATGATCTCCAGTGACTCAATCTCAGATCGATTGGTTGCCAATAAAACCTCAAAATCAATGTCTTCAGTTTTTAAAACGTTAGTTCAAATCAGCCAAATACAAAATCAATTGAAAATAATAACTAAACGAGAACAGAAATAAACAAAAGTTAAATAACTTCAAGTATAACAAAGAAGTATTTGGCAAAATGAATTCGTGTCACTTTTATCTATAAAAGTATCAAGCCTAATTCATTAAATGCATTAATTTTTTTGTAACTCAAATTTGTCAAAGAATTTGAAATTAATTCAATATCTTGCACTTCTTCACGTTTAGAGTCACGCGACTTGAAATATATGGAACACACGAAGTTCATTTCTTTTTATTTAGAAGATGATAAAATAATGGATCCTTCAGTAACAACAAGTAAAGCCCGTGATGTAATAAAATGTAATTAAAGAGGACTCCTAAATATAGAAATAATGAAACAATCTTTTTTCTCTTCATTTCCAGTATTGCGTGTCGAACGCTTTCCTTGATGTGATATCTGACGTTGGAGATCTATTATTGTTTCGTTCGCCCGCCCCCGACCCGACGGGTTCTTGGCCCTCACACGTGCTCTCCAACGGCGCGACCGCAACCAATTGGTCCTGGCATTCCAATAACGATCGCCGCGGTTCACCTCCCCCTGTCTCTCCTTTGGCTGCGGTTGGCCCTCAATGGCAAAGTGGCGTTCTCCGCTTTCGTCACAGACGAACAGGACCTCCGACACCGTCAACCTGCTCCGTCCGCACACACACAGAGGATGCCGGCCGCTTCGACGCCATTTCCCGTGCCCTACGAGACCATCGTCCTCTCTCTCTTCTCTCTTCTTTGACATCGTCCTTCTGCCTACCTGTTTTACTCCGTTTTTAAAAGGCGATCGGATCGGACACCATTTGTAGCCACTGGGAATAAGATGTAATATTTTGACACAAAGAAACAAAACAGAAAAAAAAAAAAGAAAGAAAAAGAAAAAAAAATACAAAGGGAAAAATGCTAATTTATCAAAATTAGAACAAAAGAAAAATATCTATTCTGCACGTGACACATCAGGCCGAAGGCCTTTAACAATTTGTTAACGTATTATGACGCCGTGATAGGATCGACACTGATTTACCGTAATGTGAGAACCTTGCTTTGAAAGCCATCCGGTAAGAGCTGATTAGGAATAAGAAAAAAAAAAAAAAATGAATGACCCACTGAGTCCGCGAGGGCCACTGCCAATCAAACCGAGAAGTGTTGCTGAAGCGGAAATTGGATATTAGTTTTTACCCCAGTGTACCTCGGCTCCTTTACCCTCCCATCTAACTTTGCCCCCCTCTTTTCGTTCTCTCTGGTCTCGAGTCCACCCCCATAGCAGTTGTCCCAATGGCCGTCGGAGCTCCAAGATCGTGACAGACGATGCCGGCAAGAGCCTGGTGCCATCCACTCCTCCTCCTCCTGCCTCTCAGTCTCAGGTGAGTGATTGATTTACAATATTTCCATCCGCCATCTTTGTAAAGTGTACAGAGTTTTCCCTTCCGTTTGTTGACACTCGTTTAACGAAACCTTGTAACCAATTTCTTCCATTTTGACACTTCTGTCTCGAGTTGTTGACTAAAATGATAAACTTTACAGGAATCTGTTTCAACCTGTTTACAAAAAAATCTACAAGAATAAACGAGATTTGATCCCCTTGTAGAACCGGAATAGTATTTATTGCTTTAACGTCATTTCTAACTAAATCAAAATTTTTCTGAATTAATTGCAATTTTTTCTTTTTTAGAATTAAAACTATTATTCTTCATTAACTTTGTTTAATCTTTAAGATTTTAAAAGTCAATTCGTCCAGTTAACATTACTTAACAAAGTCTATCTAAACAGGAATTGGTTTCATCACCAGACATTCAATTAACATTTTTCATAATTTTTAGGTCATTAAACCATTTAATGAAGTCTGAGTAACTCAATGTATTTGTTATTTAATCAATCATTAATTTATTCATTCTCTATTTTTTTCATTAACTCTTATTTTATCTTTATTACAAGACTCACAATCAAAAAATCTTACAAAAAATCTTACAAAACTTTAAGTCTATCTTTATTTTCTTGAACTTCTCTGCTGAACCTAAATATCTTAAGTTTAGTTTTCTACTAAATTAATCTTTTTAGAAGAAGGGAATCATTCTCGTGAACCTTTCATAAGGATAGTAATGTTGCCGATTGAACAATAACAATATAAAAAAAACCCAACATCAATGAAATGAAATGACTGCTCACTCACCTTTAAGTTCTTATCCATTACGTATAGGAAATGTGTCTTAATGAACGCCTTCATTTACGGATGGAGGTGAAGAGAATTTTTCCATCTCTTTACAACTAAATACTGTTTACTCAGAATGAATCACCAACTATTCCGGAAAAATTAAACAATTCAAACTGTTTAAACGATTAATGCTTTCTAGTATTTACTATCCACTCTTAATCTACTGGGGATAATCCCATTTGAATTTAATTAACCGTTTCTTTGTAGTAAAACTACCGAGAAATTGAAAATAAATTACATTAAAAATATATAATTATGTAGTAAAAAGACTTTGTCTGTGACTTAATAAAGTTTAATTTCTATAATTTTTTTTAATTATTTCTTAAATATTACCGAATTTTTTTTTCCTCTGAGTTTTTCTAAATTCAGTTCAAATTTCGAGACAGCGACTGAAAAAAAAAAGTAAATATTTATCAGGGGAGGAAAAATGCTTAATTAAAATAATTCTCTTCCTTTTTCAACAAAAATACTGTCATTACTTCTTGACAAATAAATCCTTTTGTAATTTCTCCTTTGCCTCGTATCTTTACTTCACGTACTTCATTTAACGTTGAATATTTCACAACATTAACAAAACATAAAAAACAAACATGACTGACCTATTTTTTTTTCATTGGAGTCTATTCTTCAAATGTTAATGAATCTGTTGCTTTTTTTTTTAAAGAAATAAAATTTAAAAGCCTGTTGTTTTTTGTTTTTTTTATGGGTGAATATTAATAGAAATATTTTTTTTTTTTAACTAAAGACAATTTTAATGAAAGTCTACAATTATGAAAAAATAAAGAGGAGAATAAAAGAACAAAATTATTTTCTAATAATTGGAAAGAATATTTTTTAACATTGATCTTTGTTTATTTTCCGATTTTGTTAATTGTAATTGTCAAGGATAGTAAATTATTATTTTAAAATAGCTTTTAGTTAAATCAGACATTTCTTAATTTAAACCATGGTTTTTGAATTGCTGTTGGAAACTTTTTGAATTGTATTTCGTAAAAGTGAATTATATTTAACAGAGAAGTCAAAAGCAAAAGATAGATTATCATTAGGAGGTTTCTACTAAGAACTATGGAAATATTCGGGGAGAAAGGACTGAATTGAAATCATGTAAATGATGTTTCTTAAGTGAAATGATTCCGTATCTCATCTGGAGAAATGTTATAAACACTGTTTTCAGCTTGAATAAATAAATCAGCTTGTTTGAATAAATCTGTGCGAAATTTTGCTTAATAATTGAACCAATCAAATCTTCTGTTCATTAACATATAACATTATTATTGTTTACAGAAATTAAGATAAAAAACTATCTGAGATATCTTTTAATTAAGTCATTTGCCATTGAACATCTTCACCATCTAGTCATTCACCATTTGTTAATCCTCTTTCCTCTATTGTTGATTCAATCGGTTTCAGTTGACCCTGAATCGTAAATTACGGTAACCTAATGGTGTTTACAAAAACACTTTAACTGTACTTACAAGAATCCTCTTAGTTCTCTTATAATTCGATAGATCTATTAAATAATCAGAGCATAATAAGAATTTTGTTTTGTTCTATTAATTGTTACGTTAATATTAGAATAGATTATTATAACTGTAATAGACAACTAAATCACTGAGGGTGTCGGAAACAGTCAAATGAAGGAACAACAGAAAATATCTTAAAAAGTTATTTTTGATAATCAGTTACAGTTTGGAAATAAATCCACTCTATTAACTAAATTATTCAAGAAATAGAAATTTTGATTTACTAAACATCAACATTTTCATGCATTCTAATAAATCAAGCTTCTTTTATGTATTTTAATATATTTGCATTAGTTATCTGTATTATCACTAAGCAATGTATTTGCACAAAGCAATGTAGTATTTAAGACATATTAGCAGACATTTTCAAAAAAGTTTCTCTATGGATTTATTTTCTATTCTGTATTTTTAAAAAAATTAAAGCTTTTTTAAAAGTATTTTTCATTGTAAAAAGCAGAATCTAACTGTTCTGCCTATTAAAGAAAGTCTGCAGAGAAGCTGAATTTATAAGAGCTTTTGTGATTCAACGAACTTCGTTAATTCCCGCGCAACAGCGAGTTATCATCTATTTTAGTAACAAATAGGTTTTTAATGAAAATTAAGTTTCATCAAAAAAACTAAAGAATCAAAGCATTTTAAGAAAAAGAATATTTTAAAAAATACAATGAAAACAGATACAGGAGACAGAAATACTGTAATTTGGAGGAACTGAAGTCACGCCCTGGAAGAATCATTGTTTATAATTACTATTTACACGAATAGGTATAATCCAGTTTGGACAATAATAATATTAAATCCCTTATGAAAATAATTCAATCGAAAGTAAAAAAACAAAACAAAAAATCCACCTCATTTCAAGGTTAGGTTTCGTTGAGAAATTCTGATCTCTGTTATTTTTGAAATTATTAAGTCAAATTAAATTCCGAAAAGGAAATAAAAGATTGGACTTATTCGGAAGCACAAGTATTTACCATCAGAAGATATTAATTGTATCGTTTGCAAATTGATAAATAATTCCATCGGTTATTCACAAGTTTTCTAACAAATCAGAAATAAATTCAAGGAAAGTTACTTTGTATCAATAGTGAAAGAGCATTTCTACCCTCATGAAATTGACGAAAATGATTTTATTGATTCGAAAATCGAATTTTTATTTCTCTGTTAATAATGCTTTTTTTTGTCAAAGTTTTTACCCAGAATTTGCGATGTTAACAGAATTTTGAAAACTAAATTGTCTCAAGACATGCGTTTCATCAGATGACTTGATGGTAAATGTTATCATCAAGTCATCTGATGAAACGCCTGTCTTCAGACATTTAGTTTTCAAAATAAGAATTCGATAGTTTGCTGTCGGATCTCTATGAAGAATAAGAATGAAAAAGAAAAATTAAACATGAGTTAATGTATAACTCATAAATTAACATCTGGAAAATGTTTACTCAATACAATATATAATACTGTTGTAATTAAGAGCGTTTTCAACAGAAATGGCGAATACAACTAAGGTATCAGAGCTGTATTTATATCGACATTGAGATTGGAGAGTATCTACTGAAATGGAATGTAGGTATTCTAATGATGACACTGTGGAAAATAGATTTTGAATGGATCATATCCTTTAGAATAAACAACGAAAAACGCAGTTTTTAATTCAACAATGATTCCTTCACACTAAATTACTCAATAAATTACTCATTATTTAATTACTCATTAAATCATGTAGTGCTCATATTCAAACACAAATAATGATGTATATTGTTGCATTTATTTTTGAATATCATTTTCATTTACCAATATTCTTAAGTGTATTTTTAAAGCTATAAAAATTCCAGCATTGCTGCTTCTTGAAATGAAATTGTCTTTGGGGTTCTTATTTATCCTACTTTTTCATATAATTATAAAAAATATAATTTTTTTCATATAAATAGTGAATTATTCTTCCAGTTAAATCGGAAGCCTTTTGAGTCAAGCTGAGAACCTAAGACAGCTGTTTCGAGCTTATTAGGCTCTCTTCAGCCGGGGCTAGCCAACCAGCAAAAACCCAAAAGGGCAAGAATAATACAGAGTGGCGCACATAAAATCGGTCCCAAAATAATAATACAAAAAGAAATGCTTATTGGGGCCGGTTTTTATGTGCCACCCTGTATTATTCTTCCTGTGTATTCAAGATGAGACAAGTATTTGCTTGGTAGCCTTGGCTAAAGAGAGCCCCAATAAGCTCGAAACAGCTGTCCCAGGAGCTCAGCTTGATTCAAAAAGCTTCCCATTTCTCAAGATTTATGATTTGGATGCTTGTTCGTTCCCTATTTGAGGATTCTTTCATTCTATTTTTTATTATTACACTAAAAACTTGTTTATCTGAATCGTTTTTATCAAAGTGATTTTTAGAATATTTTAAAAATACACAAAAACATTTTTTTGTCGCTATAATCAATAGCGTACAAGAGATTATGTAACTGTAACTCCATTAATTACAGTAATTAATGTAATTAATATTAATAACATGTACAATACAAGTTTAATACAATATATTCCGAATTATCCGAAATTTCGTTTGTCCGAAACGGCGCGGTCCCAATAAATTCGGATAAACGAGTTTGTAGGGATTTGTTTCTTTGTGGTCAAAAAGCTGACACCCCCCTCCAAGGTTTGAATTCTACAATTTATCCTGTTGTTATTTTATTTTGCTTATTTTTAGTTTGGAAGGATTTCTTGTCTCATCATGATTATATTCTTTCAGTTAAGGTCAGACTATTTTGGTCTTGATTTGAGTCCCTTTAGCAACGACTGCAAATACAAAAATTCAGTCAAAAAGACCTGGAACCTTTAAATCGCAAATGATGCTGAGTGCATTATTCTTGATTTATTTAAGGGCATAATATTTGGCGCTTGTTGTGAAGTTGCCACAATAACTTATTGTGAAGGTGCTTCAAATACCAAACTGTAATCTGGCTTAGAACAATAAGTCAAGTTTGCTGCTGATCGTTGCATTTTGCAGATCTTTTCAAAACTTCTATTTCCGTTTTGACTCATACGTAAAGTGAACTCCTAATGTGGAATACAAATTTTAATCAAATCTAGATTAAATAACTAAACTCTAAATATTAGATAGAAACACACTCTTCCATACATAGCATTAGTATTAAAATATTTATTAAAATACTAATAAATTAACCAAATTCTTCCACAATCTTCTACTAATGAACTCTAATTAATTTTTTTTGCGTAGATCGATTAATTATTTCTGAGTTATTTACGCTTCTTTCTGTTGCTCCTTTTTTAAAGTGGCCCTTGATATGGGACTGTAAAGATAATAGCATTATAGTCTTTAAATATGAAGTTTTGGTGTTAACTTCTCAATAACCGATTGTATCATACAAGGTACCCAAACACATCTACAGTATCACTCAACAACAGTCGTTATAGTGGTAAAAAACTAGGTAATTATTTAGAATGATTAACGGGCTATTTTTAATAATAAGTTTTGAGAAACTAAAATATTTAGGTATAACAGAAAAGAAATATTTTGTATTGATATCACTTGCATGATTCATATTTTTATCCAATTTAGAAAGTATTAAAAAACACAACAGATTTTGATACAAATTTAATCCAATCAAATTAAACGATGAATTCCTTGTTAGTCTAAAGTAAGGCTCATCAGATCAGTCTGTGTGTTCAAATCTGCACATATAGTCTATTGTATTCACAGAAAAACTGAATGTAAAAATAGTCTCTTCGTTTTCACGACATTAAAAAGAAATTTCTTAAAGGAATTTTAAGAAATAATTGTGCGGGTTGGCGTTTTCGCTATGACATCGGCCTTTCACCTCTGAGTACCGGGGTTCAGTTCTCATGTGGGTTTCGTGATGGTGGACGATCCGCGCTAAGCAGGTTTTCTCGGGGTTCTCCCATTTTCCCTGCACTTCTCCCACCATACTTTCTCAGTTTTTCTCTCCATCTGTCCTCATTTTCGAGGGATAGTACAATAGACCTCAGGTCGCATTGCTTGCTTCTCTGCCACCCATATTCACTATGTAACAGAACATAACATGTTTGATAGACTAACAAGTTAATTTCAGTGATATATTGAATTTAGTTTTAGACTGCGCTAATGATCTTAGAATGAGAAGGAATTAGAAATGCGTTCACCTCCTTCGGAGTGACTTTCAATCAGACCTTGACTGATCATTGCTTAGAAACCAATTGACTAATTTGTTCTCTTCATTAGTTAGCAGTAGGGATTAATCAAGCTTTCGAATAGTCATAAAAGGAACAATGATATAGGAAATTCACTGAAATATATTGGTTATCAAGAAAGAATAGACTGTAGTTTTATACTGCAATAAAAAGAACTATTCATAGTCTACCTACGTTGTTTCTGTGGGTTTTTATTTCTTTTATTTATTCTTAAACATGTTAGCAGCTAACTTTAACAGGTAGTTAATGAAAAGAGAAACGTAATACGCTACAATTAATTATCCTTTTATTACTTCCACATTTTGATCGAAAAACATTAGCAGATTTGCTGATCTTTACCGAAATTGACCCCGATATATATTTTAGGGCTGATTATTTTTGAAATTTTGAAATTATAATCAATCAATTTCTTTTTCTTTTTAAATAAAAAAGGGTGGGCGTTGAAAGTCAGAATGAAGTGTTTTATTTTAGTTTTTGTTCTTTTTAATTGAAATTCTAGTCCTAAATACTTCCCTAATAGAAAATGTTCACTATAAAACTATAAAAAAAAAAGAAAGCATTGATGATAACATTACTGTTCTACAGGAATCTCTTCTAGCGTTAGAGTTTGTTTAGTAATCTTTAAATTTCCTTAAACTGCTATTAAAATAAAATAAAATTGCCATTAGACAAAAACATAAGATCTAGACTTTCGTTAGCTTCGTCAAATATATTTACATTCTTAGATAATAGCCTAACGTTTTAATCCCAGCAATGAATTTGTTACATATAATTCTTTTCTCGAAATATCACTGCATTGGAAACCGAATCCTAATTTTTGACTGATTCCTGAAGCTGGAGCTAAAAAGCAATAGTATTCGCAGGACAGATATATCCAAACAAATACTCCCTAATTGTAAAGAAGAATCAATCCTTCATTAACAAAGATACAATAGATTCCTGCGAAAATTAATACAGCTAAGACAGAGTAAACAAAGTAAAAAAGTGATATTTGAGAAATTTGAATTCGTTCTATTTTATTTAGCAATATTTCTGCAGCGAACGGCGTCCACTTGTCTGAAGCGTCTCTGGTAATCTACGCTCCTTCCGGAAGCTTCTACGACGAAAGGTTAAAAGTCGTCAATTCATCGATGTGATAATGGTTATCAACGATGTCATGAATCAGATGCCATGTGTCCCTCAGGCACGCCCTCTAGTGAATTTTATTGGCAACTATTCGGAAGCAAATGGTAGTTTGCAGGGCTAAAAAATGATGTGCCACGACACTGAAACTAAATGATAGATTGTGATGCTGAAGGACTTGAGCTACTGCGATTCAACAAGATTTAATTTTAGTTTCCAATCTTTACGTGTCTCCTGAGAAAAAGCAGATTATTTTGTTTTTATCAGCTCTCATAAAACAACTGGATTTTGATGAAATTTTATATTCAAAATTGTATTAATATAAAACAATAAAAAAAACAATCCAACTTTAGTTAGCATTATATAAGTTGACAAAAACTAATTAAAGATTATAATTTTCTATTTATGAAATTTTTCACAGAAATAGGTTTGGTAGCAAATGTCCAAAAAAATCTGAAAGTATATCAACAAGAGCCAGACATTTATCCTTTAATTGTATCTTTGAACAGAAATATTCTTAAACGCTAAAGAGCGATAAAAAGCGCAAGTAATTATTACACAAAATTGACTGTTCTCTTTAAGTTGAATATAATTTCTTCGTTTGTCTATCTGAATGCACATGATGCTCAGCCATTTTCTTTAAAATTTGGTTAGATATTTATTTTTAATCCAACTGTAAACATAAGCACGGTTCTTTCTATCTTCTTCAGTTGTACGCTTACAGGGATGGAATGTTATACTTAAAATTTGTCTCAATGGTTATTGAGGGTGTTAGTAAAAACATGACAATTTATTTTGGTGTAAAGGCGATTTTCGAAGGCTAATATTAGTCAAGTTGTGTGCTCAGTACTTGTAAGCGATGATTTATATATCTTCTAACATATTACAATCCATCTCCTTATCGTAAAAAAACTCTACCTTATTTCAATGACAACTAGGTTTCGTTTTTAATAATTCCTCTCAATAATCAAAATATTTTCAGATTAGTTTTCATTAAAGGGTTTGCACTGGTGTGTTTTCTCCTATCTTTTATTTTATTCATACAATTTCTGTTTCATCAAAGTTTTTCAAATCTACTGCACTGAGCTTTTTCGTTGTGATTTGGAAGTCTTCATCAGACAGGCTATTTTGATGAAAAATGTGCATAAGGTAAAGTTGGGAGAGATGACACACAATTCGAATTTTTCACGTAAAATATTAAAAACCTTATTTTTTAACTGTTTGAAAGCTTTAAACTGTTGATTTATCCTTTGCTTTCATATATACGTTATTTTTTTATGTTTTTAATGCTGTTTCTTATTTTTTAGAATTTAAAATTTTTTTTGACATTGAGTCATCTCTCCTATACCTATGGGAGAGATGACACGGGTAGTAGGGGATAGATGGCCACATGGAATATGAGTAAAAGACCCGCATAAATCAAGTTACTACTTTATTTTTATAAAAACATATGAAATGAAACACTAAAATTAAGTTGAATAATGATATTTTTGAAACTTTTGGAAAAAAAAGTGCTTAATAAAAAATAAAATTCCCTGCTGATCAAGACATTAAATATATTATTCAATATATATATAAATATATTTTTTACTCAAAAAAGAAACAATATTAAAAAACTAATATAAATAAAAAGAAACAAATTTAATGTACATACAAATCAAATATAATATAAATATAAAACCACAGTATTAACTTAGCTAATTCCATGTTCGAAAACTAATCCCAAATTAATTAAAATTACAATTTTTAAGAATTAAAATTATTTCCAGAGAAATAAAAAATATTCAAACAATAAATAATATTATTTTCTCAATTTCAGAAATTTATAATAAATAAGTTTCTCATCACTAATATACATAAATTATTAACAGAAACATAACTAAATTCCTTTAAATAAATCCAATATATAAATAATATCTCCAAGGTCTCCTCCCCACTTCCTTCTGACTTCCAAAATAAACTTCCACTTATAGTTATCAGATTTGCAAAATACTTTAGATTTTGTTTTTTTAAGTCTATATGAAACTTAGTAGTAATTATTTTTTTTTAAATTATGCAATTTATAATTTGTCTTAACATCGAAGATGCTACATCTTGGCTTTCAAATGAAATCAAATGAAATCCTGAGAGACTACTTTTCATTTGGGGATTTTTCGCAAAATTTAACCCTATTTGTGTCGAAGAAAAGAGGATAAAATGGTCATTATCAGGAAACAATCACGCATTGAACATCTGCATCAGTATATCACTATCTTGTTGTCTATTAACTGGTTTCATCAGAAACAATCCACTCATCCAGTCATAAAAATTATTGGTTTTATTAGATTTTCTTTTTTTATGACAGTGAATTTAAAGCTTGGAGATTCTGCCTAGGGGATTGTATTTGTAAATTTCTTTAGCTATAGAAATTGATTTTTTTTTTTTTTTTTACAATTTGAAATTTGTTTTTTCTTTAGAAATGTATAAGAAAGTAAAGTATTAAAATTATTGTAAAACTTAATTGTAAAAATTCTGAACCTACAAATGGATCCTTCATGAAGTACAGTCGGACCTCTATTTAACGAACCTCTATTTTGCGAATTTCTCTATTTTGCGAACATTTCTTTGGAACCAAGAACATTTTGCTAATTTCTTCGTAAAATAACCTCCAAATAGCGAAGCGCATTTTCTATTTAACGAACTTTTTCGAGGATACTGCTGAGGGAAAAAGAAGAAATTAAGGACGATGTGCTGATTGATGATTATCTTTCACAAGTTGAGACCTTGGAAACCTGAATCGGATGTTTTGGACAGTGTGAAAAATAAAAACAATACAGCAATGAATTGCGATGAAGATGAAAATGGAAATGATCATGATGAAGAAATCAAAAAACCTTCGTGTGATGAAATGCTAAAATCATTTGAAACAATCCGACGCGGACTACAATTTGAAGAAAACACGCCTAAGGGATTTTTGGTGCATTGCAAAGATGCGAGACATACTATGAGCAAAAACATTTTTTCAAAAAAAAAAAAAAAAAAAAAAAAAAAAAACCTCAGACAAAATTAACGACTTTTATCAGTAAAATTTAAGTACGCATGTGGTAAGCTTAATGTATGCTTTATGTCATTAAAATTGTTACTTTATTTAATAATATTTATTGTTTATGTATTTTAAATCTGTTTTATTTAGTTTAAAGTAACTTTAAAATGTGAATCTCTATTTAACGAATTTTCCATATAACGAACTTTTTTTCGGGATTTAGCGATTTCGTTAAATAGAGGTCCGACTGTATTGTAGTAGCGTGAATAAGCCACAGTTATTGTTATGCTGGAAAGCAGTTGATTATTGAACAAAGAGTATTTTGGTTGTTTTGCTGTTTTGTTTTATAAAAATGATATCGAGACATGATTAGTTCTTTTGGCTGGTAGCCATAAGTTACCATTGGATCCTTCCTTTGAGAAGTATTTATTTTACTATAAACATATTAGCAGATTTATGCCAATATTTGTTTATTCAAATTATCGTAGAGTTTTCCTAATTCTCTTATACTGATATTTGAGCAGAAGGAATTAGGTTGTATTTGTCAAAGATGAAGCAATAGGAATAGGCTTAATCGTAACATTATCTTTGGAACCGAAATTTGGCGGCCATGTTAGGTTGAGTTAGGAGGATCGTAAGGATGATGACAACTTTGTGAAAGCTGATGGATATCTGCAAGCAAGGAAGAACTTCTTAGTGATGATCTTCAGGAAAAAAACTGTAAGTGCCTTTTTCTTGTTTGTATAGAGGAAGACAAATCTAAGTAACATCAGCTTAGTGTATCGAAATGGCATACAGTTATTGCAAGGAAAACATAGACTCAGTTAATTTTATTTAACAAGAAACATTTATAAATTGTAATCTATATATTTGCATTTACTTACACAATTATCTAAGTGAACTAGTTTTTGATCTTAAAACATATTAAGGTGTTTATTCAGAACAAGAATTGTGTTATTCAATTGCATCACATATATGTTACCTTAGTATTTATTATACTTGTGGTATTTGTCGTTGAATAGTTATTTTTTTTTAGTAGCTCACACTATTCATTAATATTTATTTGACAAAATATTTATACATATACGCTGAAGTGATTATGTGTTTATAAAGCTATTAGGGGTAATTGAACCTTGTGTTACAATTTTGAAGAAAGTAACTTTAAGCAACTTATTTGTACATATTATCCTATTTTGTTGTTGTGTTTATTTAAGGATAAACTTAATAGTATAAGTTTTTTGTTAACAGATTGACACTTGATATCAATTTTTTGAAATACTTATTACATTAAATATTCTGCTGAGTTACTTTTACGAGAATTTCTTTACTATATTATAGTTTTAAAAGAATCTAGTAATAGGAATATATAGTCACACTAATTTTAAATATTATTATTAACAGTATTCTTCGACTTACACTTAGTATTAGTTCTAGCTGGAGAAGAAAAAACATGAAAAAACGGAAAGTCAACGTCTCAGATACTCGTTCTTCACAGGATCGCGCAGCAGATATTGGTACAGATGTTGCTGTGAAAAGTGGACTACTTGTATCAGTGGATAGTGGTAAAAGATGCGACGCCACATTACTTATGGCTACCGCAGATGCAGATGATCCAACTGCCCAAGCCGATTGTAATTTAGATGAGCCAACAGTCCATCTCACTGTTAAACAAACGCCAACGCGTATCATGAATAAACAAGTGAATATGTCAATTGTGCGCGTCTATTATAGATGAATAAGGATGTTCACTGAATGGAAAAAGATCTATCCAGAGTCAACCTTAACAATACAGCATATCTGTAGTCAGATGAGATCCATTCTAACAAGAAAAGTATTATTAGAGGTCTAAAAACATAAATTAAGACGGGAATTACAACAACAACAACAAGAGCCTCAGCAAAATACCTCAGAGAAAGAACTGCCAAATCAACAAAATTCTTTCATCAACAGGAAGCAAAAATGAATACGAAAAAGTCAGACAGAAGAACAAGAATATGATTCATTCTTGAAGATCAAGAACAGTTGTTATAACTGACTATAAAAAAGCGTTTGACTCAGTCCTCTAAATACTTAGGATTTATAAAATCAATAGATTTGAATTATAGATCTACTTGCTTTGTGTATAGAGACTTGTATATGTTTACATTCGAAAACTACAGCAAATTTTAAAAATCGCAAGTCAGTTTTTAATTACTTTCCATGGTAAATGTTTAATTAAGTACGCTTTCTAAACTTTCATAAATCAACTGTTATTAAATCACTTTATTAAAAAATACTGTATAGTAAAAATTAAAACTGCTAAAAAAAAATCTTCAACACATTTAAGTATTTGTAATAAACATTTCACATAATATTAAAATACAAATCAAAATTCTGTTAAAATATATTTAATTGTAAACTATGCTAAAATTATATTTTAACATCACTTTACTTGTATTGTGGTTTCATGTAAAATGATTAATACAAATATTTTACGATACTGAAGATTTGTAAACGTTTGAAAGGCATCCATCTCCAAAAATAAACAACTCAACTTTTCTTTGTTTTTAAGAATAAATTACGGTTAACCACCGAGAAGAAAAAGTCAATCTATCTGTAAATCTTCCTTCTCCTTTGTTCAATCAGAATAAAAAAAAAAATCAAGACCCAATATTTTAAAAACAGAATAAGACGCGGTCTCATTTCATTGCGAATTAATTAATTGGCTGCTATGAGAATAATTCAGGAAATAGTTTTAATTATGATCAATTGAAGGGGCTCTAGTTTGGTTAGTGGGCGTTTTATTACAGCTTCCTCATTGAAAACATCTTTTCATTTTTTAATAAAGGTCATTAAAAAAAATCATATCCAAAAACTAACAACAAGGAAGTAAAGAAAAAGGTTTTTTTTTTTTATTTTTTTGGTCAATATGTTTTTATTAATTAGCCAAGTGTCTGGAGCCTACATCTCCAAATCTTACGTAGGAGTTTAGGGTATAATACTTATTTTTTTTTAATTAAAATTCTGAGGCTTTTGAAAAACGGTGTAAGTTTCTTTTTTTTTTCATTCTTTGAAGCAAAGTCCAGTGCAAATTATATTGTTTTCCTATTGAGTAACAGATAAATAAACTTAAATGAAATAATATTTTGCATAAAATTTGTTTTGTTTTACTTTGTTTTTATCTGAAGAAGTAATTTCATAGTTTTTCAATATTCAAAAATCTAAATGAGAAAAACATCAGGTTAATGAATTATACCGATCATTTAATAGAATACTAAAAAGATTAAATCATCTTTCCTTATAAATTAAATGAATTAGAATTAATACATAAATCAACATGGATATCAAAACAGTCAAGTAATTTACAGACTGAACAAAGTGTTATATCCTGAGGACGAAAAGAAACCTAAGATGCTCAGATATTCTCACTCTAGGACACGTTTTAAAGCTTTGGTTTCTGTGCCTTAAGGATAACAGAAAAGTAGTTCAAAGGACACGTAAACGTTAAAAACAAAGTGGAGACAAAAAAAAGGAATTTACCGGAAGTTAGTCGAAGATGAGATGAAATTTATTGCTTACTTCTTGTAAATTTGTAAAAAGAAAGTTTACTTAAATTCATGAGCCCATTAATTTCTCTCCGGATCCTACACATATTAAGAGGACAAATGAATTTCAACCCAACTAATAAAAATAAACATAAACCATCGTTTTGCTTGAATCTTCACAATAATAAAATCTAAAAACCTAAGAATCTGTAAAAGTTCTAAAGACCAAGACGCCAGCCATGGAGTAAAAAAAAACAAAAAAAAAAACTATACAGATGGACTTTTGAGCACGTCATTAATTTCCACAAACTTTTGTGAAATGAACGGATGTAATGGAAGTACCTGGAAAATAAAATGAAAATCTAATACCTGGAAAAGTATCTGCTTTTAGGAGATCCTATTTAGCTACTGTTTCTGAAAATAAGTAGGCACTTATCTAAATTCATGATTTTTTTTTAATTTTTGATTTTGTCTAGACTGCAATGTGCAGCTTCCACATTTTGTATGAAGTCTGAAAAGTTTTTATAATTTATAATTTAAGATGTAATAGTAACTTAACAAAAGGATTATTGCTGCAATTGTTTCTGAAAATTGCAACACCATAAAGGAATGATGGAATTAGCTTGAAACTTACAGGATATGCACATCAGATTGGAACACTCAAACGATTATAATGCCAGTCAAAATGCACATGCGGTTTCGGAGCAGCTTCCACTGAACTTTCTGGTCTTGGGTATAAATAAGTGACTCAAACGAGATGTTGTAATCAGTGAAGAACTGACAATGGGGACACTCTTGTGTGTCACTCTGCCCCTTTCACCGAAGAAGGTCGCATTAGGAATATCTGATGAGCAAGGAAGGATTGTTGGGTTGAGAGAAGTTGGATTTTACCATGAAATTGTCACTCGTATAGGACGAAACGCCAGTACAGTGATGCTAACGTTGCGTCAATGGACAGATGAGACTCGGACGCACAAGAAATCGGGGAACTGGACCGCATAATCGCACGAGTGCACGGGATAACAGATACCTGGCAGAAACCGACTACTGTGTTATCACAGCAAAGGAGCACTGTCAAAGGTCAGGCTTTGTCCTCTAGCATATTTCGATTTCGTCTACTTAACAGAGAACTGGTCTACTTAACAGATTCAACCAATTGTAATTCTTTTGACCCTCAACAACAGGCACCTCAGACTTCAATGGAGTCTCGAATGACTGTGGTTGAGACATTGGCGTACTGATTAACAATATATCATGAAGAGTCAGGATTCAACGTGATGCACCACGATAGTCACATACCTGTTCGAAGACATCGTGGTGAATGCTAGCTTGCAGTGTGCATTTTAGAGCGATCCAATCCCAAGCATCACGGCTTGGGGTGCCAATGGGTTCAATTTGCGATCTCGCCTGATACGAATTCAGGGAACTCTCAACAGCCAGTGATACATCAGGAATGTTTTAAAGACAGAGATGATATGAAGGATACCAGAGTTGTCCTGGAACTATAGTCCAGCAGAACATTGATCGCCCACTATGGCCAGGAATATCCAAAATTTCCTCCATGCACGCTTCTTCTCTGACCTGCACGTTCAGGCGATATGGCCCTAATTCGACATCTGGAACATCGTAGGTAATCAACTGGCCCATCAAGCGCCTCCGCCATTCGTCACAAATGAACTCTGGATTCGCGAAGAAAGCAGCCTGACAGACCCAGGACGATATCAAAAACCGCTTCCATTCAATTCCACCGCATTCAGAATCTGTTATTGCTTTCACTTCATACGATACTGAATTTTGAAGCGAGAAAATGTTGTATAGCTCTGCAAATGTTATCAGTGATGTACTGTAACATGAGTAATCTGTGACATAAATTTCGGTTGAATATCGAGGTTCTTTCTTGGTGTTGCAATTTTCACAAACAGTAGACTAGGTACTTTGTACTAAGAGCTACTGTAACAGCCATGGAATTAACAAATGACGAAAACCAGTAGGAATGAGAAAAAGAGAAGATGGAGACAAATACAGTAAATAATGGAAATCTCTACTTAGGCCTCGAATATGTTAGTCATCTAATAATGATTTTAAGTCAATTGTAAAAAATCATTATATCAATAATCTCTCTTTTCAATTTTTTATAATTTCTTCTGTAATGTTAGATGATAAAACTTATGAAAAAATGATTTATTCAAAAATTCGCGTGAAATAAGTACTTGAATTTTAAAAGATAATCTATTTTCATGAAGAGATTGAGAAGGAATGTACTTTTCAAACGCTGTCATCAACTAATTGCAAACCTGGATCCAACATCGACTTCACCTTTTCTTGTTTTCACCTTTTATTCGTAACTCGATTTCCACAGGTTGTCTTCAAATGATGAATAATCTACGAGTTCATTGGAGCTATTTAAATAAATTAGAATAATTTCGTAACAAGTTCATTCGTCCAAAATGCAAATGGAGCAAGAATATACAAGATCTTTTTGTTTAAGTTGTTGTTGTGTTTTTTTTAATGTAGTCCTAATTTACTTTCAAATACCGCTGTCTTTTGTTTTTAGAAGACGTAGAAGCAAAATTATAACTTCTAGGTGAAAGAATTTCTGCGTTTTGAACAATAGAAAAAAAGAATAAATGTATTTCCCAGAATTCCTTTAATAATGATTTCTTAAAAGTGAAATAAAAAACTAAGAATAATTTAATGATATATATTATATCCACACTGACACCCAACATTCTTAAAGAAAGTACATTGAGAATAAAACGCATTAAACCTAATTTTCAACTTTACGCATAATCACAGCCTCTGTCATAGTTCTAATCCGTATTACAACATATCTGTAGTAGACAGGAACTCCTGGAATATCAGGCTTCGAACATTGTTCTATAGGATATGTGGAAGTTGAATATCCGATCCAATTCTATTTACAACGAAAGGACACGCCCTGTTTCTTTCAAATTTCAGTGCCCTTTTGTAAGATGAAAATACACATAAAGTACTTCAAAAATAAATCTATCGTAGCCTCATGCTGAACTTTGACAGTTCAGAAAATGCCTAGGCATTTCTTGAAGCGCTAGCATATTCTATAATGAAGATTTGTTTCAACGTGTGGCGATATTTTTAGGCATTTCTTGAAATGTTATTCCGGTTTCTGCACACGTTGAAATAGTTGAAAATTTCAGCATGTGTCCAATGAAATCATACAGTTCATGAAATGCTTAAGAGCATTTAGGCGCTGCCTGTAAAGAATAAGACTTCACAAGCACACGTTTATTTCAGTAAGATAAAATGAATTTAGAATCGGTACGGTACATATTACGAAGAGCGACCGAGGAAAGCAAATTTTTAAAATTTTTCGATATAAACGTCCTAGAGGTGATCATACCTCAACTTAACTAACCTACAGGTAATCGGCACACACGCTTCGCTCGAGTGCTAGCGCCAACAGCTTGAGCTCATACTAACAAGTAAGTTGTAAGTTGTTTTACTTGTAAGTTGATTATTTTCCCCTGCGGGGTGATGGGCATGGACGGTTTTGTTTTGTTTTTTTATGTGGGAACACTTTTTCGATCATCCCTTTCAGACGTAGAAAACCTCGATTATCTCGATAAGTCCGATCAAAAAACGTTGTATAACTTTTTGCATCATATTTAATAAGGAATTCTGTGGTATGCAGCAAAATGCTGTCGATCTGCGACACTCTGTATTTCTATTTTTGTGTCTGAGAAATGTGTGATCTTCAGATTTCTTATCTGTTTCTTCATTTAAGTCAAATAAAATATGACTTAACTTCAACGCAATAAAATAATAAAAACGTAATACATTAATATAAGAAACGGAAAACAATTAGTTTAGTTAATCAAATATAAGTGATCGATTTGATAATTTATATACTTCTATTTTTTATTATTTTATTAACTTTTTACTTCATTTTCTAATTGCAGGGATATTATTTAGAATTTCTAAATCGTTTTACTAATGTAAGCCAGAAAATAAAAGAAAAATAATAAACAATAGTACATTAAAGTAAGGAAAAAGAAAACAAAGTTAGAAAAAAATAAGATGGAAGAAAATACAGTTAGGAAAAGGAGAGAAGGAAAAAGATTTCCTTAAATAAGTAGGGGAAAGTTGGACAAAACGGGGTGGTAGGACAAAACGGGGCAGTGGTCCCCTTGGGCCCCACTTATAGTGACATCTGGCGGATGGGCATGGAACTAGTTGCCAAAAGCGCTGCAAAGAATGATCCGTTAGTTCGTGTCATTGTTCCGAGCTTACTGGGCCGTGGACGAATTTTTGTTTGGAATTTGTGTGATTTTGTGTTTACTTGTTTGAGATTTCAGTCATCTTTGAAGCTACGGTCTCGTCAAACAACTACAGAAGTTCAAAATTTAAGTACCTCTTCTTATTGTATCACTATTTAGCTGTAATGTCACATTATTAGATTTGACTTTGTGTAAGCTGCGTCCTAGCGCCATCTTGAATTCCAGAAAAGTGTAGTGGTCGGACAAAACGGGGTAGACGCTAGGTGGATAAAATGGGGTACCATTTTATCATAATTATTTAGATTTCATTAGAGATGTTTTACTGTTGTAGATATACTATATAGGTCCTGTTTTGAGGGATTTCCTCACTCCGGGATGAGATATTATCTCGATATTTCGGCCCGGTGCCTCGGGCCTTCTTCGGGAGATGTATAAATATTAATCACATCAAGGTCACCGCACAACTAACAACTTCCGTCGTTAGTTTCGGAAACTAACGACGGAAGTTGTTAGTTGTGTGCTCACCTTGATGTGATTAATATTTATGCATCTCCCAAAGAAGGCCCGAGGCACCGGGCCGAAATATCGAGATAATATGTCATCCCGGAGTGAGGAAATCCCTCAAAACAGGACCTATATAGTATCATGTCTCACTCCTCCTTAAGAACCAAACCATGTTGTAAATATTTTACATTTTCAAAAAATTAATAAATATAAATATTTGATGCGATTTCCTTATTGAGACCTTATCTTATTACATTAATGTCCCTGTTCCCATAGTTCCTGCACTGACAAACACATATTGTGAGTTACAATTAGCGTTTATAGCCATACAAGTCAATTTATTATTGATTTCAATAGCTACCCCATTTTATCAAACCGGTTGGACAAAACGGGGCAAAGTGACTTTTTTCGGAAAATGCAATTTTTCTGAAAAAAGAAAGGAGTTATCGAATTTTTAACTTCCCGACCTTGTGTTAGAAAGATATAAGATTGAATATAGCATAAAAACATATGTCTCACTTCTTTTATTTACCAACTGGAATGCGTCAAACGCTAGGTACCCCATTTTGTCCAACCTTCCCTTATATAGAACGGATTTTAACCCCAGGAACTCGAGCATATGAGGCGGTGACATTAACCATCAGGAAATCGCCAACAACAGTAGTCTATTACTTAAAAATATATATATAAAAAAAAAATAACCTCCAAATAGCGAAGTGCATTTTCTATTTAACGAACTTTTTCGTGGTATCTTATTTTTTTTTCTCCTTGAAATGTTTTTATTATCAACATTCCCTTAGAGGAAATGAAAGAAATTTGGATACAGCTGAGGGAAAAAGAAGAAATTAACGATGATGTGCTGATTGATGATTATCTTTCACTTCATTTTGAAGTTGAGACCTCGGAAACACTAACTGAATCGGATATTTTGGACACTGTAAAAAAACAAAAACAATGCAGCTGTGAATTGCGATGAAGAAGAAGATGATCAAAATGGAAATGATCATGATGCAGAAATAATAAAAAAAAAAACCTTCGTATGATGAAATGCTAAAATCATTTGAAACAATCCGACGTGGATTACAATTTCAAGAAAATACTGAAGGGGTTTTTAGTGCATTGCAAAGATGCGAGACGTACTACGAGCGATAACACTTTTTCAAAAAAACCCAAAAACCTCAGACAAAATTAACAGACTTTATTAGTAAAATTTAAGTGTGCATGTGATAATGTATGCTTTATGTCAATAAAATTCTTACTTTTTTTAATAATATTTATTGTTTATGTATTTTAAATCTGTTTTATGTAGTTTAAAGTAATTTTAAAAGGTGAATCTCTATTTAACGAATTTTCCCTATAACGAACTTTTTTTCGGGATTTAGCGACTTCGTTAAATAGAGGTCCGACTGTAATATCAAATATCTCGAAATCCTTTGAGAATTGTTCCTTAAACCTATGTAAATTTCTGAAGTAATTCATGTGTACTTTCATCTTACAAAAGGACACTGAAGTTTTCTCTCGTTGTTACTGTTCTCCAGCACTTGTTGACAAAAGATTGGGTGAACTCTGGGACCGCTCTGGGAAAATAATAACCAGATTTAAATCCATGTTGCTACAGGATAGTGGTTTAAACTTTTTTGATTTGCAAAGTCCTTTCCTTGGTGGTTCAATGTACCTTTACTACTTGACAATAAACTTAATCTGTAAGATTCTAGAGCTTCCTTCAGATGTAGTTCAACGCAGATTTATACTATTCTCCAATATACCGATATGTGTTTATTTGACCAGTAGGCCTATTTATTTATATATATATATATATATATAAATTTTATAATTTATTTCTATAATAAATATATACGCCTAGTGGTTAAACAAAAGTCTAAAGTTCACTAGATTACTAATTTAAAATATAAATTTAGAAATAATATAAATCTATTAAAACGTAAGATTATAATTATATCCATTATGTCCTGAAGAAATAAAAATTG
>JAFIDM010000001.1:81622842-81681438 GCA_023159025.1 Thereuonema tuberculata | reverse complement strand
TATCCGATTCCTAACAAAATATCCAAAATAAGCTCAGTGATTTTTGTAATTTGTTATTGTTTAGTTATTGTGGTTTTGTATTGTTTTCTTTGATATATTTACATAGCAACAAATATATTTATACCTTACATTTATTTACAATTAAACTTTCAGTTACATTTTTTACTTAATGTTTATAATACTTTTGTTTTACTTTTTGCTTTTATTATTTATTATATAGTATAGTATTTCTTTGCATAATTTTGTAATTTTTTTATTATCATATTGATTACCGATTGTTCAGCTACAGGTCTGCAATTTTAAGTGATTATGCCTTTTGTACAGTTCTAGGATTTTGTTTAACAGAATTCTAATATTTTTAGCAATTTGCCTGAATTTTCTTTAATATCTGAAGTTTTCAATTTCGATCTTTTTTTTTTTTTTTTGTGAGTTTGTTCTTATACTTCTCATTAATTCTTGTTAAGTATTTCAATACCGACAGATATTGTTTTCAATTAGACTACAATGTTTCTACAATCACTTACAGAAACATTTCTTCAGATGAAGACGGAGCCACTTTTACAAACTACTGAGAAATCCTGGAAATGACTGGTCAGAATTTCCAAATTCATTCCTATTTACATTTCAGTAAAAAAAAAAATGGGTGATACTTAATGTTTCTAAATCAATTTGTGGAATTGTTGAATCACATCCTAATCTCTGTCATTCGCGTTAACGACTATTTGATTAAGCAATAGACGCGTTTAATTTTGTTCTCACAGCCCAATTGTCCAACATAGAAGAAACTAACACTAGTATGTCTTTGCCAGAAACTCACTGAATTCATTGGGGCATTTCGCTATTTTTATGATAGAAAATGCCATCACTAATAACTTTTATTATTTTTTTTGGTTGGCAACCCGTAATCTTCTGTCTTGTAGGTATTGTGTTGTTTCATATGTATGCAAATCGGTTTTTGGATTTGACATTGAGTTAGCGGTTGAGGGGGGGGGGGCGTCGTGACAGGAGCGACGAAAGGGAGGGAAGAGGTATTTCTTCGGAGGTGGCGGGTCGCCAGACGACCGAAGCCTGTAATCAGGTGACGTCAGACGTCGCTCCACCCCATTCACTGGAAATAGAGCGATCATAACAAGAACGCTTTGTTTTAGCAAACGATATGTAGAGTGGGGTCATGAAAGCACCTGTCCCCCTAGGCCACAATCGACTCACCAATCGTCCTCAAGGAATTCCAGGCTAATGAAAGAAATTATATAACATTTCATTGCATTTTATTGATAACATCTGACAGGATCGTCATAGGAATTTTAGAAATAATTTACTACTTTTCAAATACATTCACAAGCATCTAAATAAAGCAAAACATGATAAACCACATTAATTAGGCTTCAATAACAAGGATCTCCAACTTCTTTTTAATATTTCTTTGGAGCTACGACAAATCTACAGAATAGCTCCTCTTAATGAAGTCACCTGTTAAAAATGTTCTTACAAATAAAAAAGCGAAACATCCGGACTGAATTCAATGTTTGAGATGTCGTAATAGAGAAATGATCAAGTATAATGGGACAGTTGGGTCTTATTCAAATTAAATTGTATTCAGTAATATAATGTATAGATTCGATAAATAAATTTCTTTATCTATATATATAAAAAGAAAAGTCCTACTCACTCACTGTCTGACTGACTGATCAACGCCCAGCCCAAACCCTTGGACCTAGAAAGCTGAAATTTTGCACAGAGGTTCCCTTTATGATGTAGACAAGGAATAACGCAGGATTTTTTCGAATTCCCACGGGATAGGGAATAAAGAGGATTTATATTTTCGCTTTAAAGTTGCCTTATCGATATATAGGTTGTGGCGCCAAACCGCAATACATCTGAGTTATCTGGATAAGGCCACAAATTTCTGAATAAATATAATTTTTTTTTTTTTTTTATGCGATATATTCAAGGGTTCCGGAGCGAAGCGACGGTACCCTGCTAGTTTAGGATAAAAATAGTAATTCGGGTATAAGGGTATTCAAATTATCTTCTTTTTTTTTTTAAATTAATGTAGAGTCACGTGACGGAGTTGAAAGATATAGAAGCGAAACAGTTGTCCTGTGCGAAGTGTAAACAATAAATACAACATTAAATGTTCTCCAACAAAATATAATCTCAAAAAAAAAAGTTTAGTTTCTTGGCAGATATCTGGTGATATATTTAAAACTATATACCTCTATATTCTTCTATTTTTTTATTCTTGTTTTTGTTGTTAATTTAATTATTTTTTTGATAATCCTAGAAGATGAAAGAATTTCGAATTACTTAATCGAAACCAAGAAATGCATTAAAAGTATGAAAGAGAGAGAGTATTAAAAGTATTAGAGAGAATTAACTTTTCGGATTAGTTAATTCTCTCTAATACTTTTAATATAATTCTAGGTTTGATTTATGAAGAAGAGCAGATTTCTCATTGTTTTATTCCGATCTCTGTTTTGGTCTCTGAATGACATTGTGTTTCGTCACAGCACAGCACTCTGGGTAATGTAAGTTTTAATGAACTGGAACTAAACGTTTCTATTAGTAATGAGTGAATCATTGGTTTTTAATTCCTTCTCTTAATGGTTTTATTTACAGCAATCATGGTGGAACCCTCCTAGTGATATAATTCCGACTCCCAATTAGTATCGATGGATTTTTGGCCGCGTTTCAAGCATCTGATTCGGTTCAGTTGCTCTCCTTCTACGGCTACAACCTTCGTTATCAGCGTTTCTATTTGGTGTGGAGATTGGAGTCAAGATAAAGTCCGTATTTTTTTTTCTACTTTAAAAGCAACTAAAGACAGAAAGAAAAATACAAACAAACAATGCTATGATCATTTTCTGTTCATAGAGCACCACGATAAGAACAGCGCTGATCGTATTGTTCTGATACAGTTTCATGAATTCCCGAAGAAAGAAAATCAAAAGATAAGGAAAACGTATTTTTCTAAAATTAACAGTGATTTTATTTCTATTTATTTTTATTTATTTTTTTCCAAGAACAAAGTTTCCAAATCTTAAAATGATAATTATCTAATACAAAGTATATAATTTGACAAATATAGCATTTTAGAATGAAGAGTTTGGAATAGCTGACTAATCAAAAAAATGGACCCATCATAACAGTAGAAATTATTCAGTGACGGAAAAAAAAAATATATTTTAGTCCAAGGAATAACCGGAAAATGTCTGCTAGATAATTGAATATTGTTCTTGAAAACAGAATAAGTAGATATAACATCATTACTAAAAGTAATTCTTAAAAGAATCCCGAGAGAATCATAGGAGTAAATTTTCTTGATCATTTCAATCAACTTCAATACATAAAAGAAGTTGTTTTTCATTCGAATCCAAATAAACTTTCCTATTCACAATTGAGACACTAGGAAAGGATGATGAACGAGTAGAAGAATTCGGAAGAAAAACATAACATAAGCAGTATGTTTAAAAATAGTTTGTAAATTTCATATTAATGATAGGCTTGAAAAAGAGATCATTTTGTAAGAATTATGTTTTTTGTAAAAATGATTCAACATATTTAAGATGTTTAAGATAATGTATGTTGTTAGAAAATGTTTGTATAATTCAAAAGATTACTTCAAATTTTCATTTTTTTTTTCTGTTAAAAAAGAGTATTTAACAGAAGAATAAGCTGCAGCTATATGATCTAATTGTGGGGGGAATTTACGGAATTGTTTCCGTTCAGGAAAATAACTAATTATCGAATCCTCGTTTTCAAAATTAAAAAATAGTGACTTTCATTTTACCACTTAAAGTTCAATACATGATTTAATTTGTTTTCTAATTTTAAAAATGTGTTTATTAATTACTATATAATAATTATCACTCTCTAAAACATTCCACATCTTCGGTACTTTTCCATTTATGATATTATTTTTTTGAGCTTCGACATTGAAAATGATGTAAATAAATAAATAAATAAATAAAATCTAAATTAAGCTTATTGTTAAAAGTTGGGGAAATAAAGTCTCCTTAAAATAAAATCTGAAGGAAAGAATTTTCAATAGTCTATTATTACTATTATACTACCCAACAAAAAGGTAAATTTCTTCTCCCCCCCCCCCCCACTTTTTTATTTTTTTCGAGAACCACACAAGTAAAAGAAATCCTAATTTACAATGGAAATGATGTAAAAACGTTGCTTGGCTTTTAAGTAATCCACAGGTTTTCCAATTTATGTTCGTCTAATCACGTTTAATGTGTGTAAATTTGCTGGGATTCCTTTGGCAGTGCCTTCGAATAATGGCGATTCGCTACGCCCTTGAAAAGAGGACCTGATCTCACCAATAGACGCCTACAGACGCTGTCTGCGTCTCCCTTCCAATGCCATTGTTTACATTTGGCATTGTTCGCGTTTCTGCACTAATTGTCGAGCGCTGTCTGCAGACTTCGCCAGGAATTCAGTCCCACGAAGAAGACCGATCCCTGCCGCCCCCTCCCGAACCACCTACCTCATTCCTCACCCCCACGCGATTATCTCACTTTAAAAGAAACAACGAGCACGATCATTACATTCGCACTGCAACCACTTCTCATTATCCCAGTAATTCGCAGGAATGCCGCGTTTCCTCGCAATGACACCAGATGGCACCATCTTCGCAAAGAGAATCGAAATGGAAAGCTTGAACGTGTTAAAACGTTAAAAGTACTTTGGAGTAAAGAAATATTTAAGCGTCAATCAAGCTCTTAAAAAAAAAAAAAAAAAAAAAACTTAAATATTTTGGGTTATTTACTAAATAAGACATATGGGTTATTTTTATTTCGTTAACAAATGTAACGTCTACAGTAAACGAGTGTAAACTTGATATCAATATTTTGAATAAAAAACAAAACAAAAATCAAAATAACAAAAAAATGCTAATTTTTCTTATAAAAAAAAATTGGTAAAAAAATAAGTTTTGCCACATGCTCGATTAATACAAAATATTCTCAATTAGCTACTGAATAAAAAACAACAACAACAACAATAATAATAATAATAATAATTTAAGAAAAATTATCACGAAATATTACAAATGAAATCCAGAAAAGAAAGATTCTGGAAAAGAATTCCCATTCTAGAAATGTAAAGAAGGAAATGCTTTTTTTTTTCCAAATTTAAATAATTAGACAAAAATATACATCTTATTACTTCAGTCCATTGATATTTCGTACATCAGAGCTTAATATCAATTTACCTAATATTAGAGAACTCAGATGACGGTGAAGCATTTCTAGTAAATCCAACATTGAAGGACATTCTTTTTCTCAAACGAGCAGAGACACTGGCCTCTCACCTCTTGAGTCCCGGGTTCGGTTCTCATGTGGGTTTCGTGATGGTGGATGATCCGCTCTGGGCAGGTTTTCTCGGGGTTCTCCCTGCGAGCCTACCACTATACTTTCTCAATCTTTCTCTCATCTGTCCTCATTTCCGTGGGTTTAGCACAATAGATCTACTGGTCGCGGTGCTTGGCTTCCTGCCGCCCACATTCTAATGTAATAATCTAACATCAATAACAATATTTAAAATAAAAAAGGTCCTAATGAGGCAATCCCTACCAAGCAACTATTTAGAATTGTGATTTCATAAGTTATTCGTTTTTGTGCTTTTCTCATAAGTCTAGAGGCTGCATCTTTTATATCAAACAACTATCCAATAGATATCTAAAACCCAAATAGGCGAAAATAGAAAAGAAGAATGACTAAGAATACAAAAAAGATAAGAATATTACAAGGTGAAAGATGAAGAAAACTTTCAAGTGCTGTCCATTTAATGCCGCCATAGCCTTGAGCTTAATGGAATCATCCGCAAACGATATATACTGTATATAACGGCAGATATCTCAAGTAGTAGCATTCGCAGTTCCCGATGGCAGCTTATCAGGATTTAAGGTAGCCCCGCACTATAGATTTTTCAGTTGGACACAGCAGGACCACAAAGGGATTGTTGGCTCCTCACTAATAGGGCTATAATTGGCGCGTGTATCTTACTTCGCGCACTAGTTACAAAATAATTGAGTCTTTCCCTCCTATGGACTCTCACGCGCTCGCATAATTTTTTTATAATTTTCAAATTTATATCATTATTAAATATAAAATATATCTTTATAAAATATAAATAAATAAAATAAAATAAATAAATATTTTAATCAAACTTTAAACGAAAGAGAATCTGAAAGAGAAAATTGTTCTGGAGCATTATAGCTGGTAGGGGATGTATTTAAGACAGGAAATATTATTTGGGATTATAAGACCACTCTCCACTGAATGGAATGTGTTGAATGTGCCAGCTGGTAAAACAAGAAAAGCTTGGGACGACTTGATTGCTTGGCGTGATTGTAAATTTAAAATTAATTTATTTAGTTTAAATTTTATTACAATATCAATGGCTACTAAATATAGACATTTACTGAAAATTCATGTTTATGGTGTGGCTGTCTGTCAGCCTCCAAATGGGATTCTAGGATTTGCTTTGAATTTATAAAAAATAGTTAATTTATATGCCGGTAAATCTTAACCCATAATTTCCAAATAAGATAACTGTCTAACAAGGGAATGGTTAGGTTTGTCAGTTCGAAACTTCCCTTGAAATTTTTATCATTTATTCAGGACCTTAAGTAGTTGACATATATCAAATTTTAGCTGCTCTTATGCACTGAAAGGGGGTTCAAAAAAATGCTAAAGTTACAAGAAATAGTGACGTGACGTCATCACTCTTTGCGAGCCACGCATGACGTCAGAATTCTCCCGGCAGATCGTTCAAGGTCAGAGACAAAACGGGCAGCGCAGCGTAGCAAAATACTTAATTTACAAAAAAAAAAAAACTAAATTTAATTACTGTTTACAAAATAAACGCAATAACTGAAAAGTGTGGCCACATTTGCATTTTAAAAGAAAGTACTTTTAAATAAAAAAAAAAAAATAAAAATAAAGAATAAAATAAAGAAAATATAATATTACTATTAAAAAATTGAAGAAAATTTTTTGTCAGTAATTGTAAACTGTTTGCATATATAGTTTGCATATATAATTATAAATATAATTAAAATAAAAATAATGACAATAAATTGAATAATAATTTAAAGAATTTAGCAAAAAATAAAAGGAATAGAAAATGTTTTAATTAAAAATGGAAATTACTTCCGTAAACTTGGGAACATTACTACAAGTAATTGTAATAGAAATGTTTTGGATTTTAGTACAAGTATAAACTCGATGGCTTTATAACGCGAACTATATACGAAATTAAAACATTAATACAAAAATAATAGAGTAAAAACTCTGTAGGTGTAGATAATGTGTCAATAGATTCAAAAATTTCCAGTAATTACTTTGTATTATCTTAAATACTGTATATCTATTCTTGAATTAACAAATTATTTTGTACTTTCGGTTTAAGAATTTGTCTTTTTAGATTTATTTTTATTTCTGGCGTTATGAGCTCTATTTTTACTTTTTATTGAAAATATTTATTAGTTTTACAGATTGTACTTCTTAACTACTTTCAGCACATACAAACAGGAAAAGTATGGTATTTATCTATTAGGACTGTAAATGTATTGAAATTAAATTTAAAATAATGAAAATTATAAAATTCAGTAATTTCAATTGGAAATATTTAGAGAAATATTTTCTACTAATTTCTGGAATGAAAGAATGCTACTTACAGAATGATGAATACTGATGAATTTTAAAAGGCTAACACACTTGCTTAAAATCTTTTCTTTAAAAAAACATATAATAGAGAAACCAGATCTAGGTGTCAACCTGTTAACAGATTTTCATCAGTGAATGATTAGGAACAGGAGAGCAGGCAATATAAGGAGAAAAGGGACTAATGCAATCCCTGAAGAAAAAGCGCACTGCATTGAATTTGCCAATGGATGAAAAGCTTAATGTGAATTTTTTTTCAATGAAAATTACTGAATTTTCTAATTTACTTTATTTTAAATTTAATTTCAATACATTTACAGTCCCACTAGATAAATACCATACTTTTCCTGTGCTAAAAGTAGTTAAAAAGTACATTCTGTAAAATTAATAATTACAGACTTTTTCAATAAAAAGTAAAAATAGAGCTCACAACGCCAGAAATAAAAATAAATCTAAAAAGACAAATTCTTAAACTGAAAGTACAAAATAATTTGTTAATTCAAGAATAGATATCTTTAAGATAATGCAAAGTAATTACTGGAAATTTTTGAATCTATTGACACATTATCTATACCTATAGAGTTTGTACTCTATTAATTTTTCATTAATGTCATAATTTTGTATAAAGTTCGGATTATAAAGCCATCGAGTTTATACTTTTACTAAAGTCCAAAACATTCTTATTACAATTTCATGTAGTAATGTTTCCCAAGTTTACGAAAGTAATTTCCATTTTTAATTAAAACATTTTCTATTCCTTTATTTTTTGCTAAATTCTTTAAATTATTATTCGATTTATAGTTATTATTTTTATTTGTAATTACATTTACAATATGCCAGTAGTTTACAATTACTATTAGAAAAGTTTTTCTGCAATTTTTTAATTGTAATATTATATTTTCTTTATTTTATTCTTTGTTTTTATTCTTTATTTTTTTTATGTAAAAGTACTTTCTTTTAAAATACAAATGTGGCCACACTTTTCAGTTATTGCGTTTATTTTATAAACAGTAATTAGATTTAGTGTTTTTTTTTTTTTATTTTGTTTTTATAAATTAAGTATTTTGCTACGCTGCGCTGCCCGTTTTGTATCTGACATTGAACGATCTGCAGCGAGAATTCTGACGTCATGCGTGGCTCGCAAAGAGTGATGACGTCACATCACTATTTCTTAAGTAATACTAACTTTAGCATTTTTAACCCCTTTCAGTGCATAAGAGCAGCTAAAATTTGGTATACGTAAACTACTTAAGGTCCTGAATAAATAATAAAAATTTCAAGGAATGTTTAGACCTGACAAACCTAACCATTCCCTAATCTTGTCTCCAAAGGAATCATATTTAATTTATCTCAAGGCCATTTCTTAACTACTTAGCATGATAATCAAAGTAGAATATTTTAAATATAAAACAAAACAGACGTAAAAACAATTAACAATACAAATTTATTTAAATGGATTAACCATAATACTGTATTTACAATGCCATCCTAGGTTAGAAGATATCTTAATGATTTACGATGAAAAAAATATCAAGAACAAGCAAAAATAAGTTATATATAAAGTAAATATTAATATGGAATGGAATTTAGGTAACATTAAAAAAAAAATCGAATAAAATGCAAAAAAAAAGTAATGCAACTTTCGATATAACTTCAACTGAGCAATCCTTCTCAGCTACTCAAATCGTAACTTTTAATTTGAAATATCTCAAGTGATTTCTTTCCAAAGTTATAAGCTGTTAATAAACCTAAACGTCCCATAAATTATAATGGGACATTATTAATCTAATAAATATTCCTCCAACCCACAACTTCAATAAAAATCACAAAAAAAAGTAAGTCAGATTATATATATATATATATTTAACTATCAAAGCAAATTATATGAAATATCTAAATTTTATTATTTGGTTTGACCTATTGTGAGTTGTGAATTCAGCAAGAGCTTTATGCCTGAGGGTCTGAAAATGAGATTTTTCTATTCTGAATGCGGACGCCCAACTCAAACACGTTTGCTGTATTTCGCCTTGAGATTTTTAGTATCCTCGCAAAATGGAACTAGACCTATCTAAAAAAAATCCCTCTGACTAAAAAGTTGGAGGTGCGTGGGAGCTAGTTCTAAAAATACATTCTAACCTGGACCCTAAGGTCTCTGGTGCACTGTCAATTTTCAGTTGCAAAAGAAGGGGAAACTTCAGGCCTCGAGCAGGGTAATAAGGGGACGATTAGTGCTCTATTGTTGTGCGGTATCGCCTCGGGTTTTTACTCAGTCCCAGAGAATGGTTCCGTCTTCCATTTGGGAGTTGAAGACCCTGCGGCATAAAAAGGGCTCTATCCTTATATTGCCTCTGTGGTTTTGCAACTGAGAATTGACAGTGCGCCAGAGCCCTAACAGTTGGAAATCCCCAGAGAGAAATAAAGGGGTCAACTTTTTAGTTCCTAGTGTAGCCCTAGCCTTAAGAAAAAGAAAGCGATAGGGAATTGAAGAGGGCCTGTGAAATTGGTCTCTCCATCTCGGAAATTACGACGAAGTTTCACCCGTTCAACAATTTCAAGGATGTATTTGGACTATACGAAATCAGAGGGCGTGTAATGTGGTCGAGCTCCCCTTGATGAACGAGAATAGCGGCGTCTGATACGCATCGTAACATCGACCTATGTGCAACATTACCGCAAAACTAACAGCGCAACTCAATGCTGGGGCCAGTATTAGCATCAGCGTTCCATGTGTTCTACGTGGCTCCGAAGCTGACATATTACAATTGCTGACCACAAAGAACAAGGCTCTGCGCCTCGAATGGCCTCGGAAACACCTCCACTGGACTCCAGATGACTGGAAACGTGTAGCTTGGTCCGATAAATCGCGGTTCCAACTGTTTCGGACACATGGGCGACTCCGGGTTTGGCGAAAACCCCCATGCGACCATGCCTACAAGGGACAATACAAGGCGGCGGTGGCTCTGTTACAGTATGGTATGTGTTCAGCTGGTGAAGATCCCTCGTACGTCTACAGACCTCTAAGTCACACTACAAATGGTAAATGCATTTGCACCCGTTCTTGTTCTGCATTACCCTAACAGGTGCAGCCTTTTATTGTTTCAAGGACAATACATCACCGCACAAGGCCACAGTCATCCAGTTGAGGAACATTCCTCTGAGTTTGCCGTCATGTCTTGGCCCCAGTGTTTGCTTGATTTAAACGCCACGGACACATGTGGGATCCTCTTCAACGGGCCCTCACTACTAGGAATCCATCTCCAACGAATATTACGGAATTGTGGGATGCTCTGCAGGATGCTTGGTGTGCATTGTCTCGTCAGTAGTACAGAGCGCTCATGAAGTCCTATGGTTGATTTTAGTGAATTATATAAGCCACTATAATAATTTTAAATTGTGATAGTGCGTATATGCGAGATTGCGTTTGTTAAAACACAGCCAACGGTGATATCTCATGAATGTTGTTGTTGCGAGCGAGAACGACTAGGCAACTGACTGATGCAGAAGTAAGAAAAGTTCTGAGTAAAGTAAAAGTATAAAACTAAGTTCCTAAAGTATAAAGTGTAAAAACTAAGTATAAAGTTTTATGAGTTGATCCAAATTTCGAATTTCGACTGAGTTTATGTTTTAATGTCCTTTAGAGGTTACAGCGATAGGGTTCAGTCTCCGTTATTTAGTTAATAGCCCTACGAGTATATCCACTGTGCTGTGTTCTCAGTGTAACGTCGTGTCAAAATCCAGTATGTTCCTGATTGAAGACGGAATCTCAGGAAGAGAGAATCCACAAGACAAGTTTAATTCGATATCCCTTCCAAATTGCAAAGACGAGCCAACTTGACGATGGATTAGGCCCACCAATCGTCAGCCGTTCGGATGTGATTGTGATATTGGGATAAGTAGCAGAGAAGATAAAGATTCATCGTTTGTATTCGATAGTATAGACTTAAGCTGTATCCTTCTTATCCTACATTCTTTCCGATAAGAAGAGTGATTTACTATGTATCAAATTTGTTCACAATAAATCATATAGCTAATCGGCACACACTATTATTCGCTTGGGCCAGTTTGAGCTCATGATAAGTTAAATATTTTTCAACTCAGCTGTTATGAAATAAGTGAGGAAAATATTTAGCTTAGTATGAGCGAATCGTGTGTGCCAATTAGCTGTAGGTTAGGTAAGTTGAGGTATGACGCCCGCCAGGATGTTTTTATTGAAAACTTTTTTAAATTACCTTTTCTCGGTTAAAATAGGAAATTACCAAAATAGGTAGATATCCCGAACAGCTAATAAAAGATAAGGGAAAATGTGAGATTTCTATTCATATTAACGAAATTACGATTATAATTATGATAATAACTTCTCGGTAACGCCATCAAAATGAACGAAATTACGTTATCCAGGTAATGTCGACATTATCCAGATAAAGACGATTAGGAGATAAATTTATTACTTTTTATTTCGGTCATTTACCCACTGCACGGATAAAATTGTCATTTCCCGGGTAATTAACCGCATATCGGACTTCACTCGTAATAGAGCTAGGGTCATTTAATTAAGGAAAAACGCAGAAAAAAAAACATGTTAACTTTTAACGAAAAAAAATACATGATTAATTTGTATGAAAGTTTGTGAAACCTTGTAGCTCGGCTAATGACTAACGAGCTCGGCTAACTCGGCTAATGAATCAAAAGCATTTTGTATAAAATACTGATTAACTCCACCAACAGCATCTACAGAATCAAGTCAAAAATAAGGTATTCAAATTAAAGAGTCAAAAGTACTTCAATGTGGAATATGGTTGTATCTGACAGCAATGCAGAGCTCATCTGTTGAGGAGAGTCAGATCAGTCAGATCATTTAAAGCTCTTTTAAAAGACGGCTTCCCATGACTTGTGACTCCCAGATGCCGTTTGGCGCACTAAGCCACAAGCCAGGGGGAGGGTGTCTTCTGGTATATGGTGTTTGTCCTATTTCTACAGATCAAGTAAAGAAACGCTTCGATATCTTGGGGGCAACTTTCCAGAAGATTACATTGGACGGACTATTCTGAAACTCAGAATTGTTGCTTCTTTAATTAGTTTATAGATCTGAGTGGGATGACCAAGAGTTTGGAGATTGGACAGAGGAGGAATCCTAGTGCAATAAAACAATTTTAAAGAAACAATGGAGGAGCACGCGAGCTTAGAGGGGAATAAAGAACCCGGAGGTTGTCCGCCACGGATCTGATATATTTCCTCTTCTTCGTAATAAAAATTCCTACTTTGTGAAGCTTAGCCACAACAAGATGGATAGCAGTGCTGTTCCTCTGTTTATATAAGCGAATGTTTGAGGATTGGAAAATTATAGCTGTAGAACTTCCTTCGTTGAATCTTCGGCAGCTATTTTGAAATTGTTTCCGGATATAGTTATATTCAGTCATCTTGATACTTCATCTGACCTGATCAGCTTCTTCGTCTTTCGATTAAGAAAGACATCTTTTATACATCTGTCAAATGATATCTCGAAGCCATTACAACAAATCTGCTATCTCAAATTCCTTCCTTCATAATCGATCACGAATTAATGAAGACTTCTCAAACAGATTCTTTTATTCATTTGTATATGATTCAGTTCTAACTTGCTGTAGTTTCAAATACCAAGTTTCAGGCATTTCCAAATCTTTTTCCTTTTTTTTCTTTTTTTTTTCCAAGCCAGTATACTTCAAAGCCACTGTATTTAAATTGAGTATGAATAATTATGTCCGATAATTTTAAGACCCTTTATCTGAAAATATAATGACATCCGTTAACCGGAATTAATTTGCTGGAATGAAATTTAAACATTCACTCGTTAGAGGTTCACTTTAAACCAAACTGAACCATTATAACGACGTATAATAATCAGCTGTAGTGTAATATGTTGAAAATGAATCTGTAATATTCAGAATTGCGCAATACAAACCAGGAAATTTCTTTCTTTATGTTTTGGCTCTTGTGAATCTATTTTCAATGTTTTGTTTTTTTTACTTAGGTTTTCGTGAGACGTCGTTGGTGTACGCTCTATTGTCGGCTGGTATCACTCACTCGGTGGCTCGGGGATGTAGCTCCGGCTCTCTGGTGTCGTGCGGCTGTGGTCAGCTGGGACCTCCTACGGGTCGACGGTCCCGATCATGGAAGTGGGGAGGTTGTTCCCATAACGTTCACTTTGGAGTACACTTCTCACGATTGCTGTTGGATTCCCGCGAGAAAGCCAAGGATATTCAGTCTAATGTTAACCTCCACAATAACAACGCCGGACGACTGGTAAGAAGTTCACTATATTGTTTATTTCCCGTTGTTTCAATCTGTTTTATCGATTTACAATAAAAAGAATGTTATAATTGGGAAACTCTTTTGATGATCTTTTTGATGATGAAAGATTTATTAAAAAATTAGTTAACACAAATTTCCTTAAACTATTAAATGTTTTAATTTGAAGAAACTCAATAAACCTTGGAAAAATTCTGGGGGTTATGTGAATAGTTATGTCAGTAGCTGCCTAAGATTTGAAAAGTATTTAGAGGAAATATAGAGGTCAACCCATCCAACCAAAAAGAAAAAAATGAAGCATTTCACTATCATCATTCCTTCCTTCTTTCTTCTTTTTTTTTCCTAATACAATGAAAAGAAAAAAAAACAACCTTGAAATCCATCCCCCCCCCCCTCCATCCCGCCTTTGATTAAAAAACAAGAAAAGGTTATGAAATTTCGCTTCCCATCTTATGTCAGACTTTCAAAGAATGATCACAAGGTTCCACTTAACATCTAGGGTAGGATCTAATTTCAAAAAATGTTCCAATGTGTGAATAAGAAATACTTGAAAGAAATTAAAGCTTACTTTCTTTAAAATGTTTGTCCTTCAAATTTTCTTTTTTTATTAAATGTCGTAAAAAACCAAATAAAACAAAAGCGAACGCTTAGACCCTTTTCAGACGAAGCGACCATGGCCGCGCGATCACGTCCTTCTATGGATTTCAGTGAAGCCTTTCACATGTGGCCGCTTTGTCGCTTCTGGCCGCGACTGGCCGCGCGACCACCGTCCTTCTATAGATTTCAGTGAAGCCTTTCACATGTGGCCGCTTTGTCGCTTCTGGCCGCCGACTGACCGCGCGACCACCGTCGTTCTATGGACTTCAATGGAGCCTTTCACACGAGACGCGATTTTCTTTGCGGCCTGTCATTATTGGCCGCGCGACCATGATCGCTTCGTGTGAAAAGACCCTTACTTTTATGCAAAATCCATTGCAAACAAAATATTCATTTTCTGAAAAAAGAAATCTCTTACCTGCTTAATTTATTTAAATCCGATTTAGTATCTTCCTACCAAAGCAAACGGAATTAGTGGATTAGCCGAAACAGGCATTGTTAGATATCATTGTTTGAGTTCTAATGATTTTCTGAGAGAATTTTCTCACTTCCCTCGCTTTCAAAAATAAATCAGATTGCTTCTTCTCCTTAAATAGGTAACCCAAGTTTCATGAAGATAAAGCCAACGGTTCATCTAACCATTATAAAACTAAAGGATTAAAGAGTAATATAGTATTCTTAATTTTATTTGTTGTTTCAGTTTTTTGACGAAAGCTTATCTAATCTAATTATTAAAAAATCTCATTTAAAAAAACTATATATAATTATCTTTGAAATAATTTAGATATAGACTGGAAATAAACTAAGCTCAACACCAAAAAACAAAAAAACAAATAAACAGATAAATTCTTTTTATGTTTTCGTTCTCTCATAATTCTTTCATTATTAGTGATTGATTATAATAATAAATATATTATATATTTCCATCCAATCATCACAGTTCATTCCTGCAGTTATTTTATGTAATAAAAAGCTTTTTCAGGCTGAGAAAAATCTTGTCCATTTGAGTTTGGATTTCATCCGATAAAGCTCTGTTTTTTTCCTTCTTGCGAGTGATTATCACTCTTTTAACTCTTATTGTCAATTATCCTAATTTTCTCTGAATCATTTTGAACCTTCTCGGCCTCATCAGTTTGTTAGTTTGTTTGTTTGTTTGTTTGTTTGTTTGTGTATCATTATTATTATTATTATGTTTGTATGTTTCAAACCTTGGGTTTCCCCAGCAAAAACAATATGGCGGGTCAAGGACCAAAGCACATACTGCCAAGTGTAAAGACGTGTGCGAGAATGATCCGGGATGTGTGCTTGTGTCCATAAATTTCCTAACTATGCGTGTATTGTTGAGTACCACAGCCTTCTGCAGTTGTGCATAAGTGTTTTTGTGAAGTCCTAGTGTGCTGAGACTGTGGTGCACTGTGTGAGGCACCAGACCAGTGGCAGACAGAACGATGGGTACAACACGTACTCGATCCTGCCTCCACTGCTTCTGGAGCTCGTGTGCTAGATCAGTGTATTTACTGTCTGCGTGAGTTTTCTGCATGTTCTTGCTGATAGGCACTGCAATATCAATTAGATAGGTCTGTTTGTTGACCTTATCAACAAGTGTGATGTCTGGTCTGTTGGGATGTATGGTTTTGTCTGTGTGAATGGGGCGGTCTATTATTATTATTATTATGTTTGTATGTTTCAAACCTTGGGTTTCCCCAGCAAAAACAATACGGCGGGTCAAGGACTATAGCACATACTGCCAAGTGTAAAGATGTGTGCAAGAATGATTAGGGATGTGTGCTTGTGTCCATAAATTTCCTAACTATGCGTGTAGTGTTGAGTACCACAGCCTTCTGCAGTTGTGCATAAGTGTTTTTGTGAAGTCCTAGTGTGCTGAGACTGTGGTGCAATGTGTGATTATTATTATTATTATTATTATTATTATTATTATTTCTAATTCTAGCTCTTTACTATGGAGCTTTACAATGAAAATCTTTTATTGATAGAATTTTAAATGGGATAATTTCCCGAATTTCAAATCAAGTGAACATCAGTCAGACCCTTGAAATAATCAACACAATATGAATTAGAACAGAAAATAGTTCAACACCACCATGTTACAGCTTTTATCTGTCCAAGAACTTGTAAAATGGTTCAGTCAAATTAAATTCTCGTTGATCTAAAAACTAATGGATTAAATTGATGAATAAACTTACAAAACAAAAAGTTATTAATAACTGTTCCATACCTCCTTTGTAGGTCTTTTCTCCTACAATATTTATTGTGATAAAAGATCTTCAACATCTCTAATTAAATGTAATAAATGACATAAGAATTAACGGAAACATTTTCCGTTTCAGGAAATTGTTAATAATAGAAAGTTGTGATATTATTATTTATTATTAACAAAATGTGTATGTAAGACATATAACAGCATGTAATAATTTGATTGTTCAAAAAAGTTTCGCTAACTCATTGTAAATAGGCTTGAGAAAGAGGGAATGACATTCCCTCGAAATTTGCTTAATTAATAATAAATGTAAATTATTATATTTATTTAGAGATGTTGAAGATCTTTTATCACAAAAAGTTATTAAATCAAAATGAAAATCAGTATTTGATTTAATCATATAGACTATAAATAAGCAAATCAATTATCAAAAAAAAAAAAAATGGTTTACCAGATTTAAAACAACCAATTAGAGAATGGAAGTAAGGCTAAGGAATTATAAATAAATAAGATGGGATTTAACTAAATTCTAGAAGACCGGTTTTTGTGCTTTCATTGCCTTTCTGTTTTTTTTTTTTTGTTTTTTTTTTTTAAATAATTCTTTAACATTCATGATTTGTTTCATATTTGAAATTCTTTTTAATTGATGTAAAATAAATTCATTAATATTTATTTTTTAAGCATTTGTTTATTTACGGAAAAAACGGACAAAAAAACCTTTAATTTTTATTGGATCTCATTAAAATTTGGGATTGACCGAAAAAGTTTAAAAATTCCTAAGTACAAAACTCCATGAAATTTGGTCCCTTAGGAATTGTTTCACGAAATGGGAAGAAGTGAATTTTCACTAAATGACAGGAAAGTGAACTGAAGCAAAAAAGAAAAATATTATCTCAAATCCTAGATAGATTAATGTCGATATTAATCGGAGAAAGAAATAATTTAACAAGAGTTGCTTCTGTATTATAATTACAAAACACAAAGCAAATCAAAAGGATGAGAAATTTTAGCAGAATTTAGTTGTGAATATTTAATTAGCTTTACAATCCAAATATAATTTAATCAAATACATATATATGATATTATATTGTATTTAATCAAAATATAACTCAATATTTCATTCCAACATAGAGATGCATGATATACTGAAAATAATAAGGAGCAGTTGCTGACGTATTTACCCAGACAGAACTGTTTATTTTACGCTTTCCTGATTTCGTAAATGCGAATTTTCTTAATTTAAAATGCTTCAAACTAATTTCCAATTATGTTAATTTTATAACTGAATGAAAAGCATCAATGAGTTATTGGAAACTTTTATATATTATAGTTATTGGTTATTGTTTTGACTGCTGGACCTGTTTTCTTTTTGTTCTATTGCGTCCGTATATTAATAATTTTATTAGTTTATTATAAACTGAACCTTCCTCAGAATAATCTTACTATCACGAATTTTAATTTCCCATTCTCTAATTGAGATATCTCTAAACTTTCTTGACAATATTTCCAAGTGGGTGTTTGTGACTCTTCTCGTGTGACTGCTGTTGTTCTTCAAGGGCTCCTGGAATTGAACTCGTCTCTCTTCTCCCACCAAGGTCCTCCGGGAACAATAGTTGCGTGAGTAGACCTCCCGCCTCGAAAACACGACGCCAACCCTTAAATTAAGCAACTAATTCTGTCTCCGACAAACTAATTCACTTATCGGCAACGGCGACGCATTTCACAACTCTTCGGTTAGGAGATCTGACACACCCACAGACGCCCTTTGATCGCAAGCTTCTCATTCTCACCGCACGAGGACAGCACTATCCATCGCTCTTTGTACAACAAATGGCAGAAAACAAACACTCCTCAGTTAGATTTTTGTTGTTTGGTTTTTTTTTTACATTTCATCTACGCTTAAATCAAAATATAGGTTACTATTCAGTAACTCATTTACGAATTTATATTAAAGTTTTACTTCGATGATGCATCATTTTATAAATTTCTAAAAAAGAAGAAAATCTTTTATTTCCACCAACTCATTAAGCTTTTATAATTAAGCTTTTCTTTTTTATCTTTACGAAGATTCTATTTCCCATAGCAATAATACCTTGTCTAATGATTGCTATCACCTTTACAATCAACATTTTATCCCAATTATTATTATTATTATTATTTTGAAAGGATGTTGTAATTCGCAATGTACTAACTGAGTAAATGGAAAACTTCTTACATTGCTGCGATAAATCAACTAAAAGTAGCAACAACCTCATAGTCAATGAATGAAGAACCAGAGTTTATCTCTTTAGTGGGAGTCCTATTAAAACCTTTACCACAGCCTTTTTGAGTCTCTGAACAACCTTTTAAAGACATTTATTCATCACAACGTCCTTTAAAACTTTTTTTTGAATATCCGCATGGAAGAAGTTTTTATACTAGTAAAAAAAGTGGTCATTTCACTATTTTGAACATTTACGTTAAGAGTTTATTTCTAACTTAAAACAATTAAACTATTTCCTGATCGCATCTTCTGAGGTGAAGTAATAAAATGGATCAACAAAGTCTATATTTAAGTTGAGCTGATCTGAAAATCATTATTGGTAGATTTGGGCCCACGACTGAATTAAAATCCAATTTCTATTTCTGATTCTGTAAGATAGGCTCAGGAGTTCAACTTAAAATTACGTCCCTAATCAGTCATTAATTCCGTAGATCTTCTGTAAAAGTGTCAATTTCCTCAGATATCAGCTGTTGTATTTTCATATTTGTAAACTATTTATTTCGAGGTAAGAATCAAATTTGAAGAATTGATTGCTGTATAATGACTGTAAAGAATTACAATCTGTTTGGGAGGAGTCTCCCTCACCAGAATGGAGTTTTTCTTCTTTTTTTTTCTTATTTGACTGAACAGTTTTTGTTTCTATGAAATCGTGACTACGTTTCTTTAGACAATGATTGGTCCAATCACGAAATGACTACTTCTTTTAATTTGATAATAGTTGGATGATGATGTTGCAACATAAGGTGAACCCGATTTTCCCCCGCCCTCATTTACCATTGATGAGATCCACCCACCACATTGCATTCTTGTTTAAATATGATTTATATCTTGAACATCGTTGGTATGACTGTCATTTCCTCTTTCAAAGTTCTTATAACAAAAAATCGACAAATCACCGCCTGCCTTTGATAATTAGGCCTAACCCAATTGAAAGACTGGAATCAAGTTCACGTGAACAGCTACCTTCAAATGAAGGAAAACACAAATAACACTAATTTACGCAGGGATTTTTATAAATAGATCGTGATTTAGAAAATATCTTTAATAATTGTATAAACAAATAATAAAAATATTACGAAAACAAGGAAAGAAATTGAAAAAGCAAAACTTTAAGTCATAGTGGCTTAAATTTGGTTGGACATCGGGAAAGGATTAAAAAAATTAGATCACAAATGCGTTCAGTGATACTGGTCATTAAAATATCCATTGTTACAACTACCACAGGATAGATAGAACTCATCAATCCAGTTTACCAATCTTCAAAGGATTCTAGAGGACATACAGACTACAATTATTAGCCTAAGAATTGCTAATGACTCAATAAACTAAACAAAGTAAGAAATATACCATTTTACATTTGGTATAAACGTATTTAATTAAGAATAGAAATCTAAATAAACTGCTCACAAAATTTAGGGGATATTGTGAAATGAATATAATTCCAAAAAAACAAAAACAAAAAAAAGCAGAGGCATTTGAGTTTATTTATTAAAGAACATCATTAGAGAAGTAAACGTCACGAAAATGCAAGATGTCTGAATATGCAAATGAGGTGCAGAATCCATTTATCGGGATTGAGCAGGATATGACAATTGGACAGGATGTGATACAGGGTTAACATTCGCATGTCAAACGTGAAAAATGTGTCACACATTGACTGTTCAGTAGGGTGTATGGTCACCTGAGACTGCTAACACACTGACAGCGATGAAGAGTTATGGAGAGGATCAAATTGTCCAGCAGTTCCTGTGGGATTCATGGCCACTCGCGCACCAGGGCAATTTCGAGCTGAGGAAATGTTACGGGAGGTATTTGGTGACTGGCAACACGTCTTCCTAGTACATCCCAAGCGTGTTCGATGAGATTCAGGTCTGGAGAACGTGAAGGCCAGTCCATGCGCTCAATTCCAGCCTCTTGCAGCATGTTGTTGAAGAGATGCGCACTGTGGGGGCATGCATTATCGTCTAAAGATTCTATTTCCCATAGCAATAATACCTTGTCTAATGATTGCTATCACCTTTACAATCAACATTTTATCCCAATTATTATTATTATTATTATTTTGAAAGGTAGGGTACCACTATAGGCTGTAGAAGTTCATCCCGATATCTTATAGCATTCACCGTTACATTTCACCGTTCCATTGGGGATCGTTACGACCACCAATGCTGATGCCTGCCCACACCTGATTCCACCTCCACCAAAGGAATGTCTTTCTTGCAAGAAACGTGGATTTTTCCCGCGTTTAACGTTCACGCCAGATCAGGACACGACGATTGTCAGGCTGCAGGCTGAATCTTGACTCGTCACTGAAGAGAACCGTGGACCACTCTTCACGGGTCCAAGGAAGATACATTTCAACCCACCTTCTGTGGGTTGTGCGATGCTCATAGTTAACGGAATTGCATACCTTTGGTCGCCGGGCATACAGTTCACAATGACGGAATTGATTTCGCACGGTCAGAGTATATACCCATCGTTCGGTAGCAGCGAGAAACTGTCCCCGCAGCTCAGTCGCATTGCTTCGTCGGTTCCTTCGTGCTATTAGCGTCAAGTAGCAATCATCTCTTGCTGTGGTGGGACTTGGGCGGCCCTGCCCTGGTTTTCTTCGTACTGTAATATGAAGCGATTCCAGAGTCTGCTAATCCCGCTTTGGGAGGTTCCAACCGCTGTTGCCACTGTCATCTGTGTTTGGTCAGCTTCAAGACGCTCTATGACTCTTCATGCTTCAGATTCGGGTAAATCACGTTGTAGGGGCATTTTCGGGTGATACTCAACGATTCTGTCACTTGTTGTTGATCCAGGAAATTGGAGATAACTCAGCAGCGCCAGCCTATTTATACAGGGTTGTGGGGAAACTTGCAAATTAACGTTTTGCATGACATTTGCGTACTCAGTTAACTTCCATTTTCGTGTCGTTTGCTTCTCTGATGATGTTCTTTAATAAATAAACTCAAATGCCTCTGTTTTTTTGGGGGGGTTTGTTATATTCATTTCGCAATACACTATAAATTTTGTGAGCAGGTAGTTAATAAAGCAAGTGGCACTGCTTCACTGCAAGATCTTCTTCCTTCTTTGTAATTCATGTATTTCGTAAAGTAAACCAAATAAAGTAAATAAATAAGTGGAATACAATCCTTAAAAAGCTTTTTTTTCAGTATTTGACTAGTCCATTTATTCTGCTTTGACTGACTTTTCATCTCTTAAGTAATTCTCTTCCTTAATCACAAACGATATAAAAGTTCCACTGAAAACTATAGCATAGCCTTAAATAAGAAATTTACTGTACATCAGCTAAGTGTTTTGACTGAGGTAAAATGATTGGTCCGTAGAATAGATCTGTAAACAATAAAATCTAAAAGATTGTGGACTCTTAAATTTGAAAATGTAAAAAAAAATAAGGTTCAATTGTGTTGGTGATTATCTGAACAAGATGAGATGCTTTTCAATTTGGGTTCAGCTTCCTATTTTTACTTCCATTCTTGTCCTGTAATTTAGTAACAGCATCAGAATCTCTGTGAAAATCCGATCTCTGACCTAGTAAGTATTTCTTTCTTTTCCACTCAATGGATTCAAAGAACACTAATAAATCGAGTGCTTCCATCAATTACTTCGTGTCAATGATAAGACAACAGTTATGTTTTGTGGCCTGGGTTACCATAAGTGCCACTTTGCGGCCCGGAAGGGAGGATGGGCAACAGCGGTCTCCGATGGTGGTCACGGAACTTCCTATACTTAGCGTGCCCCGTCTCATCCTCCTGACACTTCAATTATCAATTTCTTCTTCGCATCGCCCTTCCCCTCTGTGCCACCAACGGAGCTGCGCGCAGGCGCTTTGGCCATAGGAAATTCACGGCATTTCTTCAAAGATCTCCAGTCTAGACCGCAATGAAGGGTTCAAATATTCGCTAATGATTTTTTTTCCTTAGTTAATCACTATCATTTTCTGTGCCAATCATCAGAGTCGACTCCAGATGAATTCAACCGAGGCAAATAAATAACTCACCGGGATAGAGCACATCAATGGTGACATCTCAAGTATTTGTGGACATTTTTAAACAGAAGAACTTTCTGAGTTGACGTAAATAAGAATTACGAATATTTCAAGTAATGAGTAAGTTTCAAAAACCTAAATAAAATAGCTACAAAATAATAGAATAAAGAATTTCAAGGGAATTTACTTGGATTGCAAGATTACAAAATCAAGCTAAACTCAGGACTTTTAATTGTGTTCAATTTAAACCTAAAAGATTGACAATGTTTTCTATTTAACTACTTTTCTTGTATTTTTTTTATTATTAATTTTGCTTAATCAGTAATTTTTAAATAGCACTGAATTACGGACGATCGAGTAGCATTAACAAACACGAGGTATGTAATTATTGTAAATGTCACATCCGAAGATTTCCATTTGATGGTTCCTCAAGGGTCGATCGAATGGACCTTCATTCAGGAATTCTTTTGTTTTCTTGCAACAACAGTGTTTCAGAAATTGTACAGAGAAAAAAAAAAGTAATAAAATATTGAAGATCTTCCTAAGCAGCTTAAAAATGACCCTTAAGTAATCGAAAAAAAAAAAAGACTCCAACCTCAAGAGATTTTGTAACAATTACAGCCGAGTCATCATTTGAGTTGGGTGAAGTCGACCAGGAAGCTCTAACAAGAGAAACTCCGTTTGAACAAAACCAATATAATTTGTATTATATTCAATTCCAACAATAACAAGAAGTGCACATGTTGTAAAAAATAACAACGCTACTGTTAACAGCAATAAGTTTACAGCTGCAAAGTCCACATTCTTTTTTTTTTTTTTTTTTTTTTTTTTTGGTATTTCAAGACAGTACAAAGGTATTAAAATTGCACTTATCACTCTTCTATTTTCTCTTCTTGAAAAATGACAATACGTTACGTAATAAGGAATGAAACTGACTAATACAAGAGTTATTAGTTACATGTATTGGTTCTAAGAACACAATCCAATTAGTTATTAGTTATAATTTTTGTATAACTTACAATATTATTATCCTTGCCTTAATTTTATCTGTATTGCATAATTATTCAGTAGCTACGACCCTAATAAACCAAAATACCTGACGTGACCAATATAAAAAAAAATTACAATAATAATAAATAAATAAATAAATAAATAAAATTTCTAAAAAAAAAAAAAAAAAAAAAGTTAAAAAATTTTTTTTTTTTTTTTTTTTGGAAATCCTCACTGGGCAAATATTTAATGGATTTTTGTCATTAAAATGAATTTAAGTAATATTTTCCAGATATATATATGAAGTAAATTTTAAGCAAATCATCACGAAGTAAAGCGAAATGTAGAACACGTGATAAACAAACCTAAAAATTGATTGAGTCAATGTAAAATTCTTTGTGTTCCTTTTGCTGTAACGTCCATCAACGCCATATATTATTAAAAAATATTCAAGAATAGTTGCATCGTTTTATCACAAATCTTTAATTAAAGCTTTGTGAATTCTTCAATGTATTTTTGTACATATGCTCTATTATTTGTAAGTTGTTGAATGTGGCTATCGTTAGAGCTTTAACTGAGATATAGAGCTTTTTTTAATCCCTTCTAAGTATTTTAAAGTATTTTAGATTTGAAAACCAAAGAATATTATTCAATTTCTTAGAAATGTTAACATAATAGAATTAAGCCAAACGCACCAGACTAAAAATACAAAATTACAAAATAAAAGAGCTCACACAATCGATTTCATCAGCGCTTTGGCTGATTTCTTCAGGCGAAATTACAAGATAAAAAAACATTACAAAAGTCAGTCTTTATATAGAAATTAAACGAAGACCAGGTGATATTCTAATAACGGCGAAGTCAATTATTGCTGGCAGGGAGGTGTGCTTAACATATTAGTAACATGCAATTCATTTTATTGCAGGTGTCATTAACGTGTGTAGATTAATAATCTTAAAATGGTAAAAACAAATTGGATTAGCTTCTATGTATGAATCTCCGCTGTCAAGCAATGATGCAAAAATAGAATCCAATATAAATCTAATATAAAAATAATATTAGAAACCAAGTTGTTATTGCATTAAAAAAAAATAACCTTATATATTTCCACTCTCTTTATTTATCAAGCAACTACTTAAAATGTAAGCTTATGTTGCTTAAAACTTCCTTATTTTTAATGATGTATTTGCAACCTACGAGCTTATTCAATTTTGCTTATTAAATACAAAGAACTAGAAAATTTCATTCCAGGTTTTTTCAATTTCTCTCTGTTTTTTATTTGCTGTAGTGAAATATGAGCAATAATTATTTTCTTTTTCAAAATAAAGTCAAATAGAATAAATAACTCAAATAACATTGATGAACTATTGCTTATTATTCACCCACCCCCGCTATCTCTTCTGACTGCAAGAAAATGAATGACATGTTGCTAATATTTAAGATTAGAAATTAATTAAGATTCTTGGTTTTCTAAAATACTTTAAAGAGGTACGAAAAAAAAGACAATCCTTCTTCTTTAAAGGTCTAACGATATTAAATAACTTATAAACAATAGAGATTAGGTGTAATAATTTCTCTCGTGTCACACCGATGTTGAATCCTATTTCTTTGTAGTGAAACTATTTGTATTTGTACAGACTAAATAAATTGCTCTGCTGGTTCTAGATCATCATTATTAACGCCAACGTCTTCAATAAATTATTCCGGTGCCGAAACCAACTCCCTAATGACGGCTATGATAGGTTGTTTAATGTGACGAACTTTACACGCGTACCTAACCTCCGCTTAATAATATACTCGAGTACAATTCTTGTTCTTTTTGTGCCTGCAATGCAATTGCCACCCACAGTGTTGGAAGCTCACCTGACCCAACACCTGGCCGACTCACATTGGCTCTATTTTTTTTATTTGTTGTGGGTCTTCCTTTTAATTAAGGTGTGTTGTGATTGTTAATACCAGCGGGAGCCACACGTCATCTCCAACTTGTTCAACTTCATTAAATCTTCCTCCCATCTTCGGTTCTGTCTCGTATTCTTACTCTTACATCACAATAAGTGCTTTTATATTTCTTCTATTCAAAAATATTACATGTACGTGATACTTACGAAAAGAAAAAAAATCACACAGCACCCTTCCCATTTTTTAAAAAATAGACTCAACAAATCTAATACTCTAAAAATAAAAAATTAAAACAGATTGGATAAAACTTTTCTAGCGAGAAGTCCTTGAAAATCATCATCGACAAAACAACGAAGGAATTTGACTGAGGACCTTTTCTTTGTAAAGATAGAAACAAACAGAAAGCAACTGTAATTGATTTCAACAACAATAAATATATTATATTCCATGCAAAAACTTTTCCAGTCAAAATATTTTATAAATTAACATTTGTAATCACTACAGTCGGAAAAATAAAATAAAAATAACAATAACACAGTATATACACTCATGGACAAAAAAATTAGCGCATCAAGAAGGAGTCGTCAAAATGAAACGAAAATTTACATACGTAATGACTACTTTGATATAAGTAAATGATTAGAAAATCAAATAAAAAGGATAATTTATTGCAAAGAAAAAGGCAAAAGAACGGAGGAGTTAATATTCCGTTGGACCCCCTCTAGCGCGAATGCACGATGCGATACGATCGGGCATTGAGTCATACAAGTTCTGTATGATGTCTTGAGACATTTCGTTCCATATTTGCTGTAACCTTGCCTCTAGTTCGTTCAAACTCGTGGGATGCCAACTCGTCGTCCCAAATGATCCCAGATATGCTCGATTGGAGACAAATCTGGGGATTGGGCAGGCCAAGGAAGGGTAGTAACAGTGCGGAGACAGTCTTGTGACACCCTTGCCGTATGAGGCCGAGCATTGTCTTGTTGAAAAATGGCTCCTGGGAGCCGTTGCATGAGTGGCAACACATGTGGTTGCAGGATTTCATGAACATACCGCTGGGCTGTCATGGTGCCACGGAACAATACTAGGGTGACCGTGTATTGTAGGCAATGGCACCCCATACCATCACACCAGCTGTGGGAGCGGTGTGTCGCTGTACAGCAAAGGCAGGATTGAAGCGTTCACCACGGGCTCTCCATACACGAACACGATTGTCATCACTGCCGAGATTGAATCTGGATTCGTCGCTAAAGACGACCTGGTTCCATTCCGCTGCAGTCCAGTTTCCTCGTGCGCGGCAAAACTCCAAACGGAGGCGTCGATGGGTGGGCGTCAAGGGCAGCACACGTAATGGGCGCCGCGATACCAACTGTCCTTCAGCCAGGCGCCTTCGTATGATTCGAGAAGACACAAAGGCCCCTAGTGAAGGTGATACCTGTGCCTGGATGGCGGCCGATGAAGCAGTTGGCTGTACGCGTGCATTTCTGACTATGTGGCGGTCTTCTCGACGACTGGTCTGTCGAGGGCATTCTGAGCCTGGTCTTCGTGTACATGACATCTCTCGGGTTCCCTGGTCCCAACACCTCCTGATAACACAATCAGAGCGGCCTAATTGACGAGCTACTCGCCTAGCTGACCACCCAGCTTACGTCATCCCGACGATTCTCCCTCTCTCAAACTGCGACAACTGCGTATACTGTCTTCGAACATGGCGTAATGTCAAGTCTACCTCAGCTCTTCCTTTGTAAATGATTCAGCACACTCAAACAAGCTTTGGTTACCTGTTTTATACTCCACAGAGTACGATGTTCAACGCCCTCTACCGGCTATACGTAATGCGCAATCACGCTGCATTTCTAATCATTTGCATATCTCCCCGACATGTACCTTCATTGCAAGTTTCGTTACGATCCCGCAATTATTTCTTGGTGCGCTAATTTTTTTGTCCATGAGTATATATTAAGAGCATTTATGTTTATTTTATTCAATAATAAAAGATAAATTGAGAATATTATATTACTAAAATCTTATATTTCTCTCTCTGTGTGTCTGTCCGGCGCAATTTTCTGCGAGAATGGAAAATAGAAATAATTTTTACAATGAAACATCCGCGACAGGAATCGAACCTGCAATCTTCTGATCCGAAGTCAGTCGTCTTATCCATTAGGCCATGGGGACTACAATTCTCTTCATATTGTTTTTGGACTTATCTCTCCTTTCCCTTCCCCAATTAATAAGGAATGTATTCAACCTTTTTTTTTGAATCTCAAGATTGTTTATTTATTTCCCATCCGTCAGTTTATTTGTAATTCGAAACTGACAATTAGAACTATAATTGCCGAAACGTTGCAATATTTTAAATATTCTTACTTAACCAAATTCTATGTGATGTTGAAAAATAAGTGCGTGTACACGAAAGATGTTGGAGTAAAGAAAACAGAGTCAAGAAAGAAAGAAGCACTCTTTTTTTGAGGTGGAATACCGAAAAAATCACTATTTGTAACTCAAAAACCATCAATATTTGTAACTCAAACGCCACTGAAAAGTGACAATTACCATTAAAATGAGAGTCAAAAAAGAAAGAAGCAGTACTTCTATTAGGTAGAATACTGAAAAATCACTATTTGTAACTCAAAAAACATCAATATTGCTATCTCGAAAACCACTGAAAAGTATCAATAGGAATAAAAAAAAAGAGAGTCAAGAAAGAAAGATGCACTATTTCTATTAGTTAGAATACTGCTCAGAAGTTAGACGTCTTAGCCATTAGATCACGAAGCCTACATTCTAATCTCTATAAAAAATAAAAATATATCATAGATATATGATTTACACGCTGGTTCTAAAAGCAGTCGTAGATTGAGAGAATATAGACATCAAAAATTAAATTAAAAAAACAAACTTTTAAAAAATTTTAGTTTTAGTTTCCTTGATGTAATTTGTGTGTGTGTGTTTTTTTTTTTAATAAATAAAAAGTTGTTTTCCGTTACATAAGCGAGGCTTCCGGAGCGAAGCGACGGGTAGCCGACTAGTTGGGCAGAAAATATTAAAATTTCTATGCTCTTAATCTCTCGGTTATTTTTTTATTAAAAGACATTATTAATATACATTTTGCTAAGTTTCTTAAAAAAATTATTATTTACATAAAGAATTATAAAATCAATATCATCAGTAATCAGTAGTCTAGCTGATATTTTTAAGCTATGGATTATAAATTCATGAAATGTAATAGATTTCTATTGTGAGGGATTGTAATAGATTTCTATTTCTATTAACTGTAGATCAAATAATTATTTCATACTTGTTTAAGAATTTAATAATAATAAGTAGTAACACTCGAATCCCTGACGACTTCCAATTTTTCCAATTTGCTTTTATTTGCTTTGGTTTTGCATAAAAATATTTCTACATTATTATCATAATCATCAAACTAAAAAAATTCTTTCTATCCACATTTTAATTGGTTTCTGTTAATGAAAGCAGTTTTAATCAAGAAAATAACAACACGTATTCTTCTAAAGTCGCCTTTTCATTTCGTGACTTTTTACTTCCGTAGAATTTAGCCAATGGACAGAAATAGCATTTTTTTTTTATCTGTTAGTTGCTGATTTCATCAAAGAAATCTAATGAATTTCTCTTCGTTATTTTAAGTCTTTTGTGAAGTCTTTTCGAAATTCTATTATATAAAAGCGTTATTCTGTCTCTCATTGTCATAAGACTTTACGTTTTTCCAATTTTGTGACAAACTTTAAGAGATAGATTGGTCATGTAAATGGATAAAATGTAGAGCTTTTTAAGACAAACAAAATACTACAAAAATCTTCCAAAAAAGTTTTTGGTTTCCAAAATGGGGCCTTTTAAAGGGTCAAATTTTGACTTTTTCTCAATTTAAACGAAAAGTATAAAAGTTGGAAGAGAACAGTATATTGAGAAAATATTGGTAATTGAAAGTTCTATCGAACGGCATATCAGTCATTAACAAACGTTTCTGCATTTGGAAGATACATGCAAAAATGAAGTGTTTTTGCGGCAACCCCCCGTGTGAGTGCCAACGCGCAATACAACTGAGTTAAGCGGAGAAGCCCACAACGAGCTGGGAAATCGTGTATTCTCCGATCTCCATATTAATTTGCTAAATAAATAAAGTTTTTTTTTTTATTTTAATGCCATACATGCAAGGGTTCCGGAGCGAAGCGACGGTACCCGTCTAGTATTAAGATAAAAAGATACAGCAGCTCATCTTCCTAATATCTGCACTCAGGGCCCCAGAATGAAGGAGGGGGTCAGTTGGTCCCTAAACACTGGGCTGAGGTTTTAACCAAAAATGAAAAGTAATATGAATTAGCCTTCTATCACTTCTAGGCTTTTTATTATAATTAAGCCTTCATTTTATATAAACTACTTTTCTGCTTTAACCGTTTGTAGAGAGCTATTCTGAATTACAATATTTGCATAGAGGAAATTTTATCTAAGCATTTTGGTAGAGCTGAAAAAAGTAAATGCTGATGTTAAATTAATGAATTCTAAAAATAATTCTAATAACTCACAGGTGCCCTCGCGGGGGGAGGGGGTCATGGACTGCGCCATTGAAATTTTTTTTTGGGGGGAGGGGTTCAAAAAAATCAGAAAGAGTGTAAATATTATTTTTAAAAAAATGCATAAACGTCTTCTAATACTATTACAAAATTGAATGAAATGGAACTAACAAGCGATTTCACGATCTCAGCCAGTGGCGTAGCTAGAAATTTTAGGCCCTAATGCAAATGTGGGCCAGGCCCCCCTCCCTTCGTCAGAAGATCTTTGAGGGGGGGGGGAGCCATAAGGTCCAGGGGATGGGGGGGGGGGGGGCACCTCTGAATAACTGTGTGGAATGTTTAAAAGAGAAAAATTTGAAATCGTGTAGTGTTGGCTAAGAATCTATGATTTTGACCATAACATGGGAGGAGGGGGGGGGGGCGTTACTGCATTTGGTATTTGGACCCTGGATTTGATGTGGGGGGGGGGGCCTGGTTGCACTGCACTTGTAATCCTTTCAAAGCCAGCATTTTTAGGAGTTCTGAAAATGTTCTTCTGACGAATCATTAGATTGTTTGGAACGTTGTTGAGACAACAGACAATCAACAATTCTAATCAAATGTGAAATTGTTTACCACCTTTTGAGTTTTCTTCCTTAAGTAGAATTGCTGATTCCAAAACGATACCTCTTTTAATAATTGCCAACAGATTTAGGAGAAAGACAATATCAAATACAATATTGGACTCTTAAATAGCAAAGCAAAAAAAAACAGTTTTTATTTGTTTAAGTAATAAGTTCTCACTTAATAAACAAAAGTTTAGAATAAAGCAAAGAGACATACAATGATGAAAGTTAATATATAATAACAACAGTAAGAATTCGTTCATTAATTAAATCTTTGATTGGATTTCGTTATTATAAAAATTCTCACTTTGGTTAAAATTTTGATCATCAGTGTATTTATACAGATGTTTATATACAGGATTTTGAAGTTTTTTTTTGTATTCTTTATTTCTTATTTACAATTTTTTTATCGTAAAAAACAAATATAAACCATATAATTAAGTGGACTTAAAAGGTTAATTACTATTATTTTGTATTTAATTTTATTGATTTTAGTGTTTTAAATAGTTTTCCCGTTCTCTTATAAACCATAAATCATTTTTTTTTTATATAGTTGTGATTATGATAATATTTATTTAATGTTATTTCCAAATGAATTTGTAATTAAGTTTTTATGATCTCGTGCCTTAACATACATTTCGAACAGTTACTTTACAAATACTTATTTATTTTACTTTTAGCAAATAAGTAAAAAGAAAAATTGATAAATTAGAAAATCAAAATAAAGGACATAAAAAGAGTAAAATGATAAAACTGTGAAACTGCTGCCAATTAAAGCGAGCTTTAAATAGAACAATGAACATGTTTTTAACTTAAATTCCAAGATCTTAAAATTAATCGGAATTGCTGTTCACTTTTTTGTGAATCTGAAATTAAACTCGATTAAAAATTGCAACTTTTTTGTTTGTTTTTGTTTTGCTTCTTTGAATCAATCCTATATGTTGACAATCAATATATACAAGTTTTTCATGAGAAAAACAACCTCCAAATGATGAGGACTTTTGAATTACCATTTCTTTGCCTACTTCCAATAGGAAAAGGAAGCTCGTCCATAAGTCAGTATGCGTTTGTAAATCTCCCTTTTAGCTTTTCAACAATAGTTGGATCTTCTTGAAACTTTGTTTGCTCATTCGAGGACGATCTAACTTTGCTATTTGAAATCGTTTCCAAATGGGTGCTTGTGGAGAAATTAGTTCGAGAAGGAGCAAAAATTCCCATAGAAAAAGAATTCGAATCTACCTTCAATTAATCTTTAATTACATTAAATAATTAATCCCTTAAACTAAGGGGCGTGATTTCATTAATTAAATTGAATCATTAAATGGATTGAATCATTAAATTAAATTGAATTAGGCAAAAAATTCGGTAAATAATATAAATATTGTGAATTTAATTCACTTTGTTTGTAGTCGTTGGATATCACAATTGGAATGTAGCCTAAATATAGGTTTTTCGTCTTTTTTTTTCTCCAGGACCAACACGCGAATTGCCTGTAAAAATAAATCCCAAAGGAATCTCAAGATGAAAACGTAGAACCTATCAAGCCTATTACAAACGGCGACTATAATTCCAATGGAATGTCTCATTGAATTGTTAGGAATAGAAATACCATCTGCTTTTGCACATCCAATCCTAATTGTGCTCCAATTACATGAGTCGGTTAGTTAATGTCCCTCAGTCTTGTATCTTTGAATAAGTTTCTTGCTTCAATCAGTAGGAATAAGTTTTCGATACATGTCAACAGGTGGGAGCCCAAAACCTACTCCTGGTCCTCAACAACCTTGTCAAGTTTGGTTGGAATATCTCAAAACTAGACACGAATGCAAACAAATAAACATTCATCTTTCTGTATACGTTAAACTCTCAAAGAGCGAAAAAAACAACAATCGAGTAGAACGCGTTGTAGCGTTAGAGAAACAACAAGAAATTTTTCATCCGGTCTACTTTTGAAAGAGTCACAACGCGCTCTGGAAGATTAAGAAATGCCGTGATGTGAAATTCGTGACGTGGCTGTTAAATAAAATGACAATAATGCCTTCTGACTTTCTGAAAAATACCTCAAAGCATCGCAGTCACTTCCTTATACTGCCCCAACGTGACGTGAGCTAAGTTTAACCAATTTTCGGAAAAAATAATTGTAAATAAACCGTAATTTATTGATCAAAAATACACATAACATAAGCCTACTTAAGAATAATGGCAAAGCTCATTTAGCTGTTAGAATTACACTTGATATTTTTCGAAAAACATTTGCACTTTTTATCGATACATTACAATAGCAACTTACAAACCCTTGCTTGCTTCCAGACGTTATCATTGAGGCAGACCGAAAAGATAATGAACTTGAGGACACATCATGTGCATCAATGAAGTCAGCCGTTGTGAGCACAGAGTCACTTAAATGGGCCTTCCTTGGTGGCCAACTGATGAAGCTCAGAAGGGTTGACATCAACGACGACGTTTCTTCGCTCTTTATGACATCGTATCTTTTAAAATGCTGATAATGTTTCAAAGTCAGTGGATGGTTATTCTTTCGCAATATCTGAGCTTCCTTAACTTCCCGTAAAATTTTATCATAATACTCGTTATCAAGAAACATGTTCCTATTACTGCTTCACTTTTTCATTAAAAATCTCCATTACACTATCAACAGAAATGCCGGTAAAAACTACCAACTTCCAGCTCGATCACTCGGCAACTGACAACATGAACCCTTCCACAGGTTGCAACTTATCTCATTTGTCAAAAGGAAGCGATCACGGCTCTTTGTGGTATTTTCATAATGTCACAACACTGTTATGGTCATTTTGTTTACCAACTACGACAGTAATTTCGCATCATGGCATTATAGCTCTTTAAAAGCAACCAGGACGAGAACTTTCTTGTTGCTACTGTTTCTGTAACCACAAAGAGTTGTGGAAGGTTTTTTCGCTCAATGAGCGTTTTTAGGTGTTTGGGTTTAAGAGATATATTATTACCCTATAAATATAGTTAAATAGATATGTAAACTAATAAAATTTGATGTAAATTTGAGTATTTTAAAGAAGTTACCGTGCACTTAATATGCATCATAATATGCATCCGAGCATCAAAAGAACACGTTCGAAAAACAGTTTAAATGCTTTCTAAAGACTGGGAAAAATGTAAGTATCATCTATAGCAGTTTTGAAAAATTAAAATGATTAGAAATAATAATAATAACTTGTAAGCTGCTTAAATTTGTAGACTAATTTTACATGGAATTCTACAACTTACTTGTTGTAGCTAAGACAACCGATATCTTTCTAATTTTTTGTTAAATTTTAAAATAAATGAGTTCGCCCCAAATTATCGTTGTTTTCTTCCAGACAATTCCTGTTTTACTTTGTTTAATACTGTTATGTTACGGTTTGAATAATAATAATAATAATTACAACATAAGAAATATCACATTTAATAAAAACAGATATTTCTTATGTTGTAATTATTATTATTATTCAAACCGTAACATAACAGTATTTTGTCTTCTTTCAATTTTCAAAATTCAAAATGTATTAGAATGATTGAAATTGATCTCTACATTGATAGAAGTAGTTCATTTAGTTTAAAGTATTTTGTGAATAAAAAAAAAATAAAAAATATTGATATGTTTTCCTTAGCCATTATATCTTGATAAAATTTCTTTACATAAATTTATTTAGGATGAATTCTGTGACTTTTAATCCACATATTTTATAATACAATATAAATAGAAAATCAAATATCAGGTGGAAAACAGCAGGAAAGCAGTGGAAATAACTGCTATTTAAGCTCATTAAGGTCTAGGCTTCTTAAAGCTTATTTGTACTCCAGGAATATTTAAAAAACACTGAAACAATCGCGTCTATCTGTCCGGCGCAATTGTTAATTTCCTGTGAAAAAATTACTACAACGAAACGTTCGCGACGGGAATCGAACCTGCAACCTTTTGATCCGAAGTCAGACGCGTTATCCATTAAGCCACGGGACTGCATTCAAATTATTGTTTCTTATCACTTTGTGTGTGTGTGTGGCGCAATGAGAGAAGAGCCAGAGAAAAAAGAAAATAACTCATTAATTTTAGCCTACTAGATTAAAATTTAAATTTCAATGTTCATTTTTTTAGCTTCTCTCCGTCAACAATGGCGCGCGCTATCAAATAATGAGTTCATTCAAAAAGGAATAAAATATCACTTTTTGCCGTAACCGCTTGGAATCGATTCTTCTTGGATTATATCATACTTTCCAGAGGGAGACAGGGGGATGGCCTAGTCGATTATAAAACAGCTAATTTTAATGATTGAAACTTAATCATTAACTCATGACTTTTTCTCTGAAACTTAGTCAAAGGAATGGAACAGTTTAAGTCCTTTATTCTTATTTATGATTTCTTTTATATGCTTTAAATCTTTTCCGTTCATTTTGTGATTTTTAAAGTAGTCTTGTGAAAAGAAGGATCTACATTTGTTTGTTTTAACTATATTTAGCTAATTCGATTTTTTTGGTGAAAATAATTAATATTATCAATTTTACTTTAGGTCACTTAATGTAGAAATTAGAAACATCAACGTTAATTTGAAATTTTGATTTTTTTTTTTTTTTTCTCTTTTTATTTGACTTTAAAATCAAAATTAGGCAAATGCAATTTCAAAAATGGAAGGAATTATTTTTCTTAGCTTTGGAAACGAAAATTACTAATTACTAAACGAGAGTAAGGCTTTTTATTTTATTTTCTTCAGCTTCTCTTGGTCATATGTAATTTTACGTATTTTTATGATAGTGTGGGCAGAGAAATGGCGCCATTGAGTCTTGGCAACTTTGTAAAGAGGAGTGACCAACGCCTTCTGCTTTTTCTTGTTTTTGTTTTAAGATTTGATTTGCTTCAATGACTGGAAAACTTTTTCTTTCTTTTTTTTTAATATTTTAAATGCAGTGAAAATTTCATTCTTAGAAGACAATAAATAATAGTTTGGATGTTGAGGAAATTGTCTGAACCGAATAAGAAAAATACTATTTTATTGAGAAGGATGAATAAAAAAAAAAAATGCAAGATAGGAAAGTTACCATTTTGATGTGAGAAATTGCTTCACTGTAGATTTCTTAGGTATTGTTATTGTTGTTGACATCACGACAAACACACGTATTTCTTTAAAGAAGAAAAATGCATCGTTAAAGTATCTGTTGACCTCCTTGCTATGTAATAGCTGTTTTATGATTATCAAAAAAGAAAACGGAAAAAGGTTAAAAAACAAAATCACAACAGTTCTCTCAACAGGCTGTCTTTTGCTAAGGAATCTTTGTTTGGATTATTTTTAACAAATCCTTTTGAAAAAAGAAATAAAAATATGTTACGCGAATAAAAATGTATTAGACCCACAAGCACAAACATGAATAGCAATTTACATGGAATTAATCCTCTAAGTTACTTCGAATCCAACGTTTGTTAAAGATTAAATCCACTTCAAAAGAAGGAAACGGTCTTTGGTCAGGAGAAGGTCTCTTTTGATTTGTCTCTGTTTTTAAAGACAATAGACAAGTGTTTCTTAGAATTATTAGCATTTCTTTAATTTAAAGCATCTTCAGTCCTTCGCCATCAGTTAATTATTGCAGCTTCGGTTATAATAACTCTTTTCTAGTTTTTTTAAGAAAGGTAGAGCTCACTTTCAAGCAAATTATCTTTGGCAGAATACGTAGTTTAATAGTGCGTGAAATAGTTTAAGATTATTAAGATAGTTTAAGATGATCGTATTAACCTTCGCACTTGGTTAAAAAATGAGCTTTTTATTGTAATAATTTTCATTTTTTAACCAAATATAGTGGCTCAAATAATTTCACCTTATCTTCGTTAGCAAAAAGCATTTTACTTATCACAAAGGTACATAATATGTTGGACAAAATTGCCTAAATTATATCTCACTGTTTCGCCATTTAATACCGAACACTGTTCTATTGTACTACATCTGGTTTGAAGAGTTAGATACTTTATTGTCAGATGATCGCTTGATTTAATTCTTAATTATTCAAATAACATTCAGTTTAAAAAAAAAAGAGTAAAAAATATATAGGAAGATTCATTGTGGAAGATTTCTAAGGTTCTTAATCAACAGTAAACGAATAGTTTCAAAAGCCTAGAGGATCAGATGGACAAAACAAGGAAATCTCTTCGCGACAATATTAAAACGTTTTAGGCCCATTCTGTGAATGATGCGCTGGCAACTGTTGCTCAGAGTTTTTAGTGCTTATCAGGAAATATTAGACTGTCACCGTGTAGTTGAGAGACTGTCAAGTACGATCTACAAAATTTGTTAAAACTCAGTTATTCAAATTAATTTTTAAAGATGTTATTATCATTCTGGCATAGCCTAGTCGTCTAGGAGGCGATCTCCCATTAGGCAGATGTTTCCGAAGCAGGGTTCGAATCCCGACATAGGCAGGGATCTTTGAAAAATTTCCTTCCCTGTGTTGTTTGTTTCTTCATCTTTCTTTAAAGGTCTGCAGTCATTCCTCAGTAGGAAAACCACCTCAGTATCTGTTCCATGGGAATTTTATGGGTTCTTTCCACCCACCAACCTTAGGGTTTAGGAAAGAAAAAGAAAGATAATAGTTTAGTAAAAGTTCCATGTTGTGCGTTTTTATAGAGTGTTTTATTGTAAAGAAGCTGTGGGATTTATTTTGGGCTTTTTCGCATTAGCTAATTGCGATTTGCCAGATCGTAGTAGGAAATTTTAAATCAGGTTTGGTAAATTTGAGTAAAATTCTTTACATGGCTAATGTTTTACTTTATGATGTAAAATAAAGAGTTTCTTTAGTTTTGTTACTCGAAAATTTCGTTATTTCAAATGATCCAGCCTGTGATTTGTGTACCCCTTTTATGTCCCACAGTTCGGATAAACCTGATTAATTGGGAATTTCTTTAGATGATATAAAGCTTAAATTTAGTCTATTAAAATATTTAGTTAATTAATAAATTATTAATCATTGTTTTATTAAAAAGTAACCGTATGTTACAGCTCCTTTAAAATTGAAACCAGAATTAAAATCTACAAGAAAGTAAACTTAGTTTTGTCTTTGATTATAGATCATTGCTTTGCTCCTCGAATTTTTACAGGTTTTTTTTTTTGTAATCTCCACAAATCGACGTTTTATTTGTGTTTGATCTGTTTGATTTAATTGAAATTTAAATTATGTTCCAAATCTGTGTGAATCTTCATCAACTGGTTTTTATTGAACTAATTCTCTGATCACGTTCTCTATTTAATTTCTTGAACTAATCAAATTAAGGCAAATTAGAAATTTTGTCGCTTGTTAGTCTAGAAGCTTCAGGAATAGTAAGATCTTTTAAGTTTTGGGGTAGATGAGAGAAGATAGGCCTACCTCTAAATATCTTCATGTCCTTAAATTAAGAATGAACTGTTCTGGTTGTCCGGTCGGGACGAAACTTGGTAGGCGGGTACAAAGGGTCTTTCTAATATCATTCTAATATTATATCTAATATTAGAAAGGGTCTTTCTAATACAAAAAATAAAAATGGTAGAATCCGTTCTGTCTGAATAAATAAAGTTCAGAAATGCTACCTGGGTAGTGGCACTGCAGGTCCCGACACAGGACGAATTGTGTGATAGTTTTGGTCATTGATTGTACAGTACTGTACGTCAATTGTTAGCCATGGCCATCGTGTCCATTTGGACCTGCAGAGAAACAGAGTGATAGGACATCTTCCAGTCACAAGTGCAAGTGTCTCGTACACTGAACGTGTCAACCAATGTCATCTCTTGCTTATGGAGACATTTCCAGCAGGACGTCCACAAGTCACCACACCTCAGGAAGACTGGTATCTGTCAGCCAGATGGAACCCCCGAAGCACGGCATGCCACCTTGTCAGGAGCTGACAGCAGCAAAACTGACCACTGTATCCAGATAAACGGTGTACAGGCGATTCCATGAAGTTGGTCTGTATGCCAGGAGACCCATGAAGTGCATCCCCTTGAGCCAAGCTCACCGGAGGGGACGCTTTTTGTGGTGCACTGAACATGCACCGTGGATACAGACAAAAATGGAGCCATATCCTGTTTTTGACGAGTCCCGCAAGGAGGGAGCAAGGAACCAGGGCCAATCTTGCCAACATCGTCAAACACTACCGGCACAATTTATCTTTTTCATTTTAAGTTCAAAAGCGCAGGGAATTAAGAATTGTAGCCTCCTCGCGAGTACAGTCTCTCTCTCTCTCTCTCTCTCTCTCTCTCTCTCTCTCTCTCTATTGTAAGGTAAAACCCTGTAAAAATACTCATTTCTTCGTAAATTCTAAGTGCAGTGCTTCTAAGAACCAAGGTGTCTTCATTACCACTAGTAAAACCATGATCGGAAATAGCAGATATTCTTCTGTTTCCAATTACTGTAGGCTTGTATGTCTTATGTTAATGTCTCCATATACTATCAGATATATCCATATATTCAGCAAATTGTCATTGTGAAATAGATTTTTTATTAATGTTAAATTTTAGACTTCTATTTCTCGTATTTTCATTGAATTTACCTTAATTTTTACATGACTACTCTTATGTTCTTATTTTGTTGGTGTTTTTTGATTCTTATAACAACAAAATTTAACGTGCGTTAGAGCAACAACATGAAAATATAAAACATAAACACATAACTAAAGATTCACTGAACTGTTTTTGGAAATTGTGATTCCGGGAATCCAAGACGGCCTGTTTTAGATTTCACCATCGTCAGTTGGATCCACCCAGTATTTGTCACAGAAGACATATAAAGAAAACACAATACTGAATTACATTAAACTTTGGGTTTTGGACTATTATAATAAATTAAAAATTAAAACCCATATTCACTGATTAATTGTATCCCATTTCAATTTTTACTTTCTTTCATTATCTATTTCTTTTTTTTCTTTTAAATATAATAGCTTTCTAATTACAACCCACAGAAAAAGACTTTTTCAATATTAATTAAGGATTAATTTTGTAAGCTTTATCTTCGTTTTGTTTATTAGCTCTCGCAGCAGAGCGAACAAGGACATCTAGTGGCAGTTTCGGGAAACAATTACAAATAAAATAATTGCCCAAATTCACTCCAAAAGGAGCAAAACATTTTTATTATTGTCTTGGGCGACCGCAGAATTTTTTTTCCAGGGAGAAGGGAATGTTTATAAATATTTTTTATACTTTAAAAAAAATATATTTTTTTTTAAATATTTTTACACTGTGGAAGTAAAAACAGATAATAACTTAAAAATTACCATTTTTTAAATAATTTTTTTAAATAATCATCTTACGACAAACCAATTATATGAATTACATTAAATTTGAGAAGTCCAGAGATATGGATAAACGTCCTCTACTGCCCTTATGTGATTCTTGAATTTTATAAATAATTAGAGGGAAAAAATGATGTGATTGTATTGATGGATTCTAATTTAAATTAATTATCACAAAAAAAAAAAGGAAAATTTTGAGCACAAAAGAGAACTAATTATGGAAGAGTCTATTCTGTCAATTGATAAATATGATGGCAATGAGTCTGATTGCAAACAAAAAACATTGATTTCAGTGAAGGAATGAAAAATAATGTATTTATAAAAATTGAAATCGAATAGGACCTAATGCTTCACGTCTTAAATCTTTAGAGAGTTTAAACTCATATATATGAAAGCAACTTTAAACTAATTAAACGAAACGTTAACTTCAGATTGTTTTTTCAGCTTAAATCATACTTTTCTCTAATGGAAACAACATTTAAATTTCAATTTTTTTTTATTTATTTTTGACTTTTGGTATTTGGTAATTGGCTGTTGAGATTTCTGTGAGATGGAAGTCGTAATGGGCAGTGATTTCTTATGTACAGTTTTTTTTTATTAATATTATTTGAGTTCTGAATGTTTTAATGGCTGCAACACGTAGTTATTATTCTCAGTGCAGACGCCACTTACTGGGCTGCTTTATTTCAAGACCACCCGCACTGGAGTGAACACCTTCTAACCAATACGGGGCGCACCTGGCAACAGCACCGCCCCCAGCCATCCACATTTGCACGGTCCACCGACCCACGGCGCTGCGAGGGTGGATCCAACTAAAAGCCAACTCCCTCACGGCCGTCGTCTCAGCTGTCAATCATTCGTGCATCTTTCGTTCGATCGAACAGACAATCACAGAAACCAAAGAATTCTGACTAATTCAGTCAGAAGTGGAAGAAAATAAATGGACATTCAGCAAATGATCTTAAAATAGCAAAACAAACAAACAAAAAAAACCCAAAGGTTCTTGTAGGTTATTTCAGAGAAATAGTGAAATAATTCTGAAATTATAATGAAGCTTTTTTGTATTATTTGTTTCCGTCTCCTTCTACTCCTCGAAACCTGCTCAATTTTCTAATAATGGGCGATACTTTAACCCTGGCCTTTAACTGTTTGACCAGTAAATCTTCAAATAAGTTACATTAATTTAAATATAGATTGTCTCTGAATAAACCAGTATTCTTTTGTGTTAATCTCTATGAATATCCATCGGAAGCAATTTCAATTCATCTAACTTACTTTCGAATTCTTTATTGAATTTTTACACTAAATAATCCATTGGAAATAATAAAGAATTATAGTCCGAAACATTCAAAAAGAAAGAGTTCTTTTAGTTCCTTCAACTGAATTCCTTTCTCTGCCCAACAACTGCTACTTTTTTATATACGAGTATTTATTTTTTAAATAATTTGATGAAAGCGAAGTTGGATCCTTCCCTGACTCTCCCAATGTTTATAAATAACTCAGTCTTAATCAACATCTCATAATAAATCGACCAGTGCGATTGGGGTTCCATCTTAGAACCTTCCTTTACATGACCTCAGTAGGATATCTTACAACTCAATTTATCTAACAATTTTATTTTAAGAGTTTAAATTATTAATGCTTGTACGAAAAAGTATTTATTACGAAGTAATTCATTTCAAACTATTTTGAAAATCAATTAACTATCCAAAAAAAAAAAAAAAAAAACCTCCGAAGCTTCCATTGAGTATCGTTGGCATTTGAACTACATCTATTAAAATTCTGAAAGTCTGTTGAACTTCATCAACACATGTATCTTCTTTCGAGAGTTAGTAGCAAACAAAGTAAGACTCCTGTGATCGTCAATCGACAGCACGAAGTTGAGATCAGTGTGTTTTTGTGACACTCACCAATCTCTCGTGGGAAACACGCATGAAAAAAGATGATCACGTTGTTATGTTGTTGTTAATTGTATTCATTTCTTTATTTTTAAGGAACAATTCTAAAGACAATATTTCTTAACATTTCAAACCATGTTAAATGTTTAGAAATAAAGGAGCAAATTCGATCAAATATTTATTAAAACGCAAAAAAACACAACAATTATGTCGAATCTTTAAATATTGTTATAAATGATATATTTTAAAATTCAATATTAGGTATTATTAATGAAAGAAATTATGAAAATATCCTTCAATTAATGTAGCTAAAATCAAAACAAATAAAAGATATAAAAAGAACTAAAATATTAGAAATTCAAAATTCTTATTGCATTTCTTTTCATTAAAATTCGTTTTAATTTTCCACAAGTTCTAATAAAGTGCGTCTTTTAGTTGTTTCATTGCACTTCTGAGTAGGGGTTTATGTCGGAGGCCAATTACATGGTAGCAGAAAGTGCTCAACAAAAGTAATTAGACCTTGTTTAGTCACTTAAGCTTTTTTTTTTTTTTTTTCTACTTGACCAATTTTAAAAAAAGTCATAAAATAAAAATGACTATCGCTGCTATCAAAACAAAGTATTTTCCTCTCCCGTGATGATATTTTAGCCTCGACATTCTACAGAAGCTTCTGAGCGCTTAAAGAGAAAGACAGTTCTTATGTAAAAACAGATGATTATCATAATCTGCTCTTTCTTAAAGATTTGATTTGTCAATTAGTTATTATAATTATTGGCTGATGTTGATTGAATGGCAATGTAATTTATGACACACACATACACACAGTTGAGGACAGGGTCCACTCAGTTTCCGAAAAATTATTCTGCTAAAACAAGTAAAGAATTATTGTTATATCTTTGTTCTTTTGTTGTATATAGATTGGAAAATAGCCTATGTACCTACAATAATGACAGGGAATTAAAAGTTCACTTAAAAACTTACAGAACTTAATACTATACGGACAAGGGAGATCTAGCTATGTTCGATTTGCGAACATTGGGACGAGGGTTAAAGTCTTCAGACCAGAGCGACACTAATTGTTCATCATTGAAAGAACGTTGAGTGAACCCTAGGCCATTTTTAAAGAAGAAATGAATCGAGAACAATCCTCCTACAGTCCTAGGTACATCCTCTATTAGTTGAGAGGCTAATTCTCAATTATTATGTTTTCTTTACATGAAAACTCACTTCTTCAAGTTAAAACCACGAAGTTCACAACGAATGTAATAATTGAGATTTGTTCATATTAAAACTGAGACAAAAGCTTTTCTTAAAAATACTGAGCCGATTTCAAGATATTTTTGATGATCAATCATCAAACTTCATTTCATAAAATGTATATATTTTTTTTAAAACCAAATTTTTAGTTAAATACAGTATACAGAAATGAAAGTTAACGTTCTTAGAACATTCATACTGTGAAAGATTTAATATTTGATTGCGATGTAACTGTGTGATGCCTATTAGTCCACGACCACCGTCTCTTGGAAGTATGTGTCTCTCAGTGCACTCTAATGAGTGATGCTCTTTATGAGAGGTGTTTGGATCTAATCATTCTTTTGAGGACTTGAATATCTGTTGGAATTTATTAATCAATAAAAGAATAGGTAAGAATGGGGATGGCAAATGTATGAAAGGCTGTACATCCATTAACAGTAATGTAAGATGTAGTTTTAAGATCAGATGGAGCTGATTGACTATTTTTTTTAGGAAAGATTTGGTCACTGTGTGGTGGATTCTTGTCGATTGCCAAAACCGAGATACTAGGTGTCTTCATCTTGCATGGCTGTGGTAATTTCTTCAGATTTGAGTGAAAAGTTATCTCCTTTTTGCTTCCCTTTAGTGCTTGATCGTGTTTTTCATTTATCAACTCCAAATTCTGTACGTACGTCTGCGGAAAAGGATTCAGAGATATGTAGCAGCTTCTTTGCGAAGAAGCGAACAGTTTAGACTAATATCATCCCTGCAAAGGAGATTTGGTCAAACATTCATTGATGATTAAGTTTTAATTTGGTATTCAGTTAATGAACTTAAGCCGATGTGAAGGGGATTAATGTCTAGACAGAACCAGAGGTTGATTAGTGAATCAACTTCATATCTACCTCGTCTTATAGGAATATGAGATGCGGTAATGGTATTTTTGGCTGTTTGGAGAATTAGGATAGTTTTCCATTGATTGATTAATTAACTGTTTTCGGCAGGAGATGATAACACGAATTTACCTTGTATATTTCAAGAATATGCAGAAGCCAACTATATGGTATTGTTATTTGCCTTCTTATAATCAATTTATAGATATTGCTTGGCTTTAGCGGCCTTCCGAAGTACTATTGTATCAATGATTAGCTGTTCATTACAGCCTTGTGTGTTTTCATCTGGCACCTTTTTGTTGTTCGGATACAATGTGGATTTCACTACGTTCTCGAAAATGATTGGGATTGGATGATATTGTTGGGAGGCACGTGATGGGCGCTAAATCTTTGTGCCCATTTTTATGCTATAAATACACTGCCTTCTCAATTGAAAATGGACACCTGTGGTGTGGAACAGACGCTTTATTTACAGCATGTCTAATAGCACGTACTGTGGCCTTTTGCCCTAAGCACAGCATCCACACGCCGTGGCATGCTCTCCACCAATTTCTGATAGCAAGCAACCGGTATTTTTGCCCACTCCTCCTTCAAAGCCTGCACAACTTGGATGCGTGTTTGCGGTCGCATCGGACCGCACGAATCCGGCGCTCCAATTCATCCCACAGATGTTCAATAGGGTTGAGGTCCGCATTCTGGGCGGGCCACTGAAGTTCCTGAACATTATTCTCCGGAAACCAGGCGCTGACAACACGGGCCTTGTCGTGCTGGAACACAAATGCCCTTCACCGAACTGCGATCACAACTTAGGAAGCATGGAATTGTCTAGAACGTCCCGATACTGTGTGGATGCCATATTTCCCTTGATCACAACCAACGGACCACGTCCAGGAGAAACACGACCACACCATCACGCCACCACCGCCAAACTTCTCTGTTGGGATGACATACTCAGGTAGCAGCCGCTCCCCTGGCAAACGCCACACCCAGGTGCGCCCACCCAATCGATAGAGTTTGAAGCGAGATTCGTCGCGCCACATACTGCTCTTCCAGCGGTCCATCGACCAGGACCGTCGCTCTTTACACCAGGCCACACGACGCTAGGGGTGATGTTAGGCTTGTGGGCAGCAGCCCGACCGGTGTGCCCTAAGGCGTGGAGCTCCCAACGAATCGTCATGGTACTGACAGTTGTTCCCGTTGCCTGCTGGAAGTCCTGTCGCCGTTGTTCCGCTGGAACTAGCCCTCTTCTGCCGCTTCAGGGCCCTCCGGTCTCTATCGGTCAGCAAACGGGCTCGGTCACCTCCATGATGTCGTGTTTCTACTCCTTCATGCTTCCACTTCGTGATAATAGCATCCACGGTCGACTTTAGCAGGTTCAGTGTCGCTCCTATGGCTCGCAAACTCTGGCCACTAATGTGGCAGCCTATGACTACTCCGCATTGAAAATCGTGATGGTGGCATTTTACCTCAGCACATGGTTAGACGCCAAATGACTAACTACACATGGTCGTATTGTTTTATAACGAATGTATTCAAATTATTGCCATAATTTGCATGGGTTGTTCTACTACGACAGGTTTCCACTCTCAATTGAGCAGTCAGTGTATGGTACTTCTTCTTAGAGGTACGAAGGGATGAAATCACTTCATGAAATGTATTGAAGTGATTTGCTAAATATTTGTGTGCATATGTTAACTGCTTGTGTCAAGAGTTATGTATGTGGTCAGTATCAGATGTCTTTCAATTCTGCGATCTTTTAATGATAAATGTGAATGTATTCAATGCTATTGTGTGATTTGTCACTTGTTGGATTTATTGGATGAAATAACGAAGGGTTATTTTGGAGATACTGAGGTAGGCATAAAAAGTTTAATATTTAAATAACAGAAAAAAACTTTAGGCAAATCTTTTGCTTAGGAATTAGACTCTATTTTTGGCTTTTAATAATTGGTTTGCATTACAGTAAAACCTCGTTAAGTCGTCACTCAAGGTACCAAACATTTTTGACGACTTAAGTGGAGTGACGACTTAGGCGGAGTGGGCATTTTTGAAAAAACAAAACAAAAAAAAACAACAGTATTTTCATGAAATGCTGTAGGATTCGGTGAGAAAAACAAGATTTTCAGAAATCAATTCATGCAAATGAATGAGTGGAAAATAATAAAAAAAAAAACACTTTTTATAGTTACCACATTTAATCGTTTTAAAAGAAAGGCAATGTCTATCTTTGAAACGTTCCAGCCAACCATTGCTGCCGCCGAAATCTTCAATTTTCAACTCCTTAGCAATTTCCATGGCTTTTTCTTTGAGAATCACGACAGAAATCGGCACATTTTGCGATCTGACATGTTTTAGCCATCGAACTAAAACCTCGTGGATATGAAATTAAGTCTATGAAAGATGATCTTATCAATGATATGCCTTCTACAAATACTTTACAGATGATTCAGATATCATTGGAGAAAATCACGAATTGTAAAAATTGCAGTTGCAGCACAAAAAACAATGATGTCCTGCTTTTGGAAAAACATGTGTTCGTTCGGAAACGAAACCATTTTGCAGCTAGATGTCCTTCAATGGAGTATAAGGCAAGGAAAAAATTAGTTCTTCTTTGTGGTATGTACTTGTAGTACGGGACCGTGTTTTTAATAAGTGAGTATTTGTGTGCTAACTGTTGATGAATGATCGACGCTTATCTGATTGTGTCGGTGGAGATAGTCTGCTTGGGAAAGAAGGTGACAGCCCGATATTATGTGGTCGATCGTCTCATGAGTAGTGTGGCATTTCCTATATCTGTCGTTATGTGTATTTGCATCATGTAGAATTATTTCTTGTAGTTGCGTGTGGGGATGCCTTGGTCCTGTATCGCGATCATGAACCCTTTGGTCTCCCCTACTGTCCTCCAAATGAGAGATGGCCGCCCTGTTTTTGTGCGATCTGCGCATGCATGATCGATTAGTCTGGTCAGGCACTTCCGTCTGATTTTATGACAGGACGCCGCCATTAAGGTAATCGCTTGCTATTTTGCAAAACAGCATTGTATTTATAAATAATATATATTTATTTATTTATATAAATACTTATTGTTAGCAACTGGTATTGAAATAACGCTAAATAGTCGAGAGAAGTTTTAATTTGGCGTTATCAACATGTCTTTCTCGGTGAAAACAGACGCCATCGTCCATTGTGACAGGAAAACATAATTGATCAGCTACCGGAAGGGCTGCGCAGTTCAAACTTCCGCCGGCCATCTCTCATTTGGAGGACAGTAACAGCTCACCACTCGTCAGCCATCTTTTTGACGCTTCCATGTCGACATGAGGCTGGCTGAGATCGTGGCGATGTGTGCCATGGAGTTCGTTACGAGCACATGAGTCACGCAGCTGCTGAGTGTGGGTGTCGGGAGTGGTGAGTGTTGGAGAAGGGTTTTCGAGGTTCAGGAGCATGAGGTGTGTGTCAGTCTTAACAATAGCTAAATGGAATGAGGAGTGTTGTGCTCTTTGGTGGAAGTGTTCCTAAGTGTGTGTACTTGTTTTTCGTGTAGGGTGATGAGGTTGATGAGTCCTCGGCCTCCCTCTTTGCGGGGAAGCGTCATCCTTTCCATATCGGACTTGGGGTGGTGCATGTTGTGTTTCGTGAATGTAGTGAGTGTTATTATTATTATTATCATCATCATCATCATTATTATTATTATTATTATTATTATTATTTTATTCCCAAATATTCTACACTTCCCAATATTCTATCACAAAAAAAAAGGTATATTTCATACATTTCCAGTTCACCTGGTTTTCAGTGGTAAGAAAGATTTCATCCAATTAGCAAAGCCAATCGTTGTTATTTGCATAAGAGGGACACTGAAAATTCATGTTATCGAGAAAGATGTTTGTGAATTTGTTTTCAGTTATTTTAGTAAAGTTTGCTGTCTGCTTTTTTTTCCGAAGAATTAACGGTTACTAGAATTGTCTTTTTTTTCTATGCGCAGTTACATTATCCAGCAAAATAACACTCTGTTACATTTTTAATACCATAATTATCTAAAACCAAATCTTCAACGTAAATGGTTTGAACGTGATAATAATCCGTCAAAGCAAGTGACTTTTTGATCTCCAGACCTCACACTATGGGACTTCCTTTATTTTGGAAACTTTAAATAAACAATGAATCCTTACCATCACTTTATTAACCATACAATGACATGCTGGAGGACTATTTTCCCAAATGAATGGGTGCGATAAATCCTTTCAAACTTTCGGATTTTTTCTCTACTTAATTATTTAGTAATATACATTTGAATATGTCACCAAAATGAATAGATTAACTGAAAAGAAATTGCTTTTTCCGAAAACAGAATAATGGAACAATATTCATAAATCATTAACTTAAAACACACGTAAAACATTTTCCATTATTCATAAATCTTTTATTATTAACTTTCAAATAAAAAAAATCAAAGATTATTATTTATGATAATAAATAACTGAGCAATTTACCGATACATTATAAAGGACGAAGAATATCAAACAGCTTAACAACCAGAACACGAAGTTATAAATCTTCGTCAGAAAACAAACCAAGAACAGCCATGGAGCATGTTATTTAATTGAGATTGTTTAATACTTTTTGTGCAGATGTATTTAAAACCTTTGCTTATAAAGCTGCATTGCAATGACCTGTATATAAAAGATTATTTAAAACTATTAAAAGAAATCAAATTCAATGTCTGACATCTCGTTTCTTTCTTTGAGTTTTTGTTCTTTTTCTGTCTAATGAAGCCGTCAAAGAACAACATAAAGGAGCTTAAATTAATTTCAGACAACTTTGCTGTCTGTAATTTCTTCTGTTTTAATTACTGTAAATGAATGGAATACAATCCCTGTTTCTTTTTCAGTGAACTGCATCCAATCACTTCTTATCTTTGTCTTAGGAGGTTGAGTTCTTTCTTCACCCACTCCGTCCAAAGAAAAGAACCGTCATCTCTCCATTCAATGATAGCAGATCTTTTCTGTCAACAGAATTAAATAAGGAAAGGAATATAAAGAAAGGAGGGAAAAGAATGTTTGGGCTACCCGAGATGGTTAAGTGACTGTATTTTTAAACTACATTCATACAGAAGAAAACCAATTGTAGTAAGACTTTCATGGATCTTACATCTTGAAAAATGTCTTTCCGAATCCTTAAGTACTGGATTCCATTATCAAGCCTATTAATCCCTGGCCCCCAAAAGTAAAAAGGATCATCCCAAAAACGTACGTTACAAAATATTTTTAAATTAATATTTTAATAGGTGTCGATATAGTTGGCGTCTTTTAATTTACAATTAAGACACGTTAAAAAGTCTTTTTAATTAGAGCTAAATTGAATTTGATTTTTTTAAATAATAAAGACTTTATTAGTAGTTCAATTGAAATGGTCCGATTTTTGAACAGACTTACGCTAATTGATTATAAAATCTACCATAACAATTCTGTAATCACAAGAAACTTCGAAAATAGTTGTAATTTTATTACGATTGGCTAAATTAAAACGTCATAGTCTATAGAAGAAATATATATTGTTATTTTGCTTTTTATGTTCAATTTTTTGAGTAATAATGCTCAAAATGATGTACATTTATTTTCTCCAAGCAATATGCATCGTACTTTGTATTGTTTCGTTCCTGTACGTCTGTGTATTTTTGATCTTGTGGGTCTGCGAACTCAAGAAAAGTAATTACCAGATCTACACCATATTTAACGGTTAATCTTACTGCCCTACTTTTGATTAACTTTACTCAACAATGCGGTTATATAAGTTACATTAAATTTTGTACTTAACAGTATTCTTAAATTGAACGGATACGATTATGTTTCTATAGGGAAATTAACATGTTAACGGTTACTTGGTAAAACTTACTAAAACATTTTATTTCGAAACTGCTTAAATTTAAGAATGGTCGCAATATTATTTTGTTGTCTGTGACGTCACCTTTTAAAACTGCAATCAGTAAACGAAATATGAAATTATTGCATAATGTAATTTTCTTAACAAATATGTAAGTACCGGTACTTGAATATTCATTAAGCCATTAGTTCTTTGCAAAACAGAGGAGATATTTATTACCGATTTCATTACAGCAAGCGTATTACAGTTCAGTTCATAAAAAGAAAAACTTTTGATGACGTAATTTCCTTACAGATTGATGTTTCCAGGACGTAGCAGCGCCATCTATTGCTAAAATCAATAACTGAATCTTATAAATATTAAGAAACCATTCTGATTTTTGTATTTCCTACAGTTATCAATACATAATAATAATTAAAAGTGAAAGAATTACAAACGTTCCACACTATTCCTCTTGCTTGGCTATGTAAAGTTTCTCCTTTCTTGGTCATGCTTATGCGATCACAAAACGAAGCCATCTTGGACTGACTGCTCGGAGTTCAAGTTGATGACGTCATGACTGGTGACGATTGCTCCAGACAAAATCGATCGCTACGAATTGACCACATATGGCAAACCCTTTTTTTTTTTTGCAAAATACTGTAGTTGAGCGCATTCTTTACTTCACCCTAGTTAGTTTTAATTTCTTTTCCTCTGATAAATCTTGTAAACAGTTTCAGTAAATCATTGTTCTAATTTCTATTCCTTATAACTGTTATTGCGGTTCAGACACATCCTTTGGTCAAAGTGGCGCCTTCCATCAGGCTAATATGTCTGACCCCAGGTTCGAATCCCGGCATGGATGTTTACTTCTGCTGCTTCTTCACTTTCTCTTTAGGTTTGAAGACCTTCAGGTTAATGGTTTCTCCTTAGAAAAACAAGGGGAACCCCCATCAGTATCTATTCCGAGATGAAAGGAAAACTGACAGCCCTTCGCTTGGTTCTTGGGGCCCTTGTGTATTATTTACCCCACAGTATATCCATGGGAGCGTACCTCGTATCGGAGAACGCTCTTCAACAAACATATAACTGTTATTCGAAATATTATTATCCATCATTTTTTACTAAACAAATGTTGAATTATAAATTTAGTGTTTCCATTCCATAACAAAACTGAGAATTCAATTCAATTTGCATTGTACGAGAATAACAGTCAGTAATACTTCATATTATTTGCACACAGTTTTCATTTCCTCCAAAAAAACAAAAACAAAAAGGTAACAAACAAAACCACACTGTTTCGATTTGTTTCCATATAGTAACGATTGTAGATAATAGAATTAAAAATGGATTCTTAGAAATGACAAAATTAAGAAAAGCGTCCGATAGAAAGTCGGTGAACGAATTAAAAAATCTTATTGCACAGCTACACTACCCTACACTAATGGACCGGACAGTGCGCTTTATTGGAAGCATTTATTGTGGGGCATGCTTTCCACAAAGTTTTGATACAGAGCTAAAGGTTTTTATGTCCATTCCTGCTTCAAGAACATGGCCAGTGCAGCTGTAGATGTCGGACCTAGTCCCCTGGCCTTCAATCGATGCTCTAACCCGTCCCATAAATGTTCGATAGGGTTTAGGTCGGGACTCTGAGCAGGCCATGGAAGCCGCTTTGCAGCCATCTCTGTATACCACTGCTGGACATGGCATGGAGCATTGTCATCCTGAAAGTAACTATCGTCATTTCCAAGCATTTGCCAGAGAGTAGGAACAACCCAATTATCCAAAATGTCTGTGTAGCCTTCGGAGTTCAAGATTCCCGCAACAACATGCAATGGTCCCAGGCCATACTATGAGAATCACACCCACAGCATGATTTCCCCCACCGCCGAACTTCACAGTTGGAACGATGCACTCGGGTAAAAGACGTTCGCCTGGCATTCGCGATACTCATACACGTCCATCCGACTGGAAGAGAGTGTAAGGTGATGAGGCACGTTACACTCCATAAAATTGTTTTCCACTGCTCTACATTTCAGTTGCGACTTTGCAAATACCACTTGAGTCTGGCGGTTCTATTGAATGGTGAGATGTGGATTTTAAGGGTATTCAATTCCTTACGCAATGTATTGTGATTGTGATGTATTCCTCAATGTAAACCCTGATGCCTGTTGAAACTCACTGATCACGTGCGCACATGCACTTTGACGATCTCGTCTAATTTTATGTAAATATGCAGGTGTCCGGTCCATTACTGTAGGGTAGTGTATGTTTTTAGTGGAGAATGATCAAAATCCCACCAAGGTCATTCCGTTATTTTCATCATTCTAAAAACCTTTTTTTTTTTCTAAATAATAATAAAAAATTATCAAGATCTTATTTTGCCACCTTCATTCAAGTGCTGTTGGGATCTTGGTTCTAGTCGTCCCTTTGCCAACTTCGTACAGTTTATGTTATACTAGGCTGATTCGGTATATTTCGATATAGTTCCTGTAATTTCTGAGATCGTCTCGAAGTTCCAATTCAGTAAATCATTTTGGTTCCAAGCTTACCACTGCTATCAATATTGTACTGCATTTTCTTACCTAAAATTTCTTAGAAGAAAATGCTTTCGAGTTATCTTATATAAGCATAGATATACATTCATTAACAAAAAAAACGACGCACCTAGAAGGAGTTGTCTGATGGAGACAAAAATTGGTGGAGAAGAAGATTATGTATAGAATAGAAAATGATTAAAATTTCAGACAAATTGAATGATTTATTTCAGAGTTACAGAGTTACAAAGTAACGAGCTCAATAAGGTGTTGACCCACCTCTACCCTGAATACAAGTTGCTACACGACGAGGCATAGAGTGATAAAGCTCCCTGATGGTCTCCTGCGGTATTTCTTGCCAAATTTGCTCCAATTGTCGGGCTAGGTCATCCACATTCCCTGGTAGATGCAGTCGCCTTCCAATCATATCCCAGACATGCTCGATTGGAGAGATATCTGGGGATCTGGGTGGCCAAGGAAGTGTTTCACAAGCTGCAGGACAGGTCATAGCAACACGTGCCGTATGTGGTCTGGCATTATCTTGCTGAAAAATAAGGCCAGGATACTGCAAAAGGAAGGGTAGCAAAACAGGTCTCAGAATGTCGTCGACATACTGCTGTGCTGTAAGTGTGCCGCTAATGACGACCAAAGGGGTCCGGCTATCACTGGAAATGGCACTCCAAACCATAACTCCTGGTTGAGGGCCTGTGTGACGTGCAATAGTGAAAGCAGGATCGGCACGCTGCCCTGGGCATCTCCAGACATGTCTGCGACGATCGTCAGGACACAGTTGGAAGCGGGATTCGTCGCTAAACACTGCACGTCCCCAGTCAGCATCATTCCAACCGGATTGAGCCAAGCACCACTGTAATCTGGCCCGACGGTGTGCAGACGTGAGTGGCAGGTGGCGTAGCGGTTGGTACGAGAGTAGATGTCGCTCTCTCAGCCGTCTGTGAATGGTCATGGTGGACACTCGTGTGCGGGTCGCACGTCTGATGGTTGATAATGATGATTCAGGCGCTGTGACAGCTGATCTGACAATCACTCTATCCTCCTGCTCTGCTGTGGCCCTAGGTCGACCGCTACCTTCATGACGCTGAAATCTGCCATTGCCCACCCATTCCTACCAGCATCTTCTAATCGCCGCATCACTTTGAGCCATATAACGAGCGATTCTCCGATTTGCCCAACCTGCCTCCTTCAATCAAATGATACGACCTCTTTCAAACTCGGACAGTTGCACGAAATGAGCTCGAATCCTGCGACGAGGCAGTCTTTCAGTCATTGAAAGGTATCCTAACTCGCAATGCAACAGAAATTTTGACCATCAGATTGAGAATCGCTTCTTGTATACACCTGCTGAGTGCGCAGTTCCGATGCGCTGTAGCTCTCGCTATTCATTCATTGGACACCAAAGTTTAATAATTTGCATGGGCGGTCCCAATGTCTTTGCATACGAAATTTCATTACAATCGGACAACTCCTTCTAGGTCGAAACGACTTCGTCGTTTTTTTTGTTAATGAGTGTACTTACGATTAAAAATATAAACTTTCTTAACAAATAATAATTATTAATAATCGCAAATCATAAACTCTTACAATAAAATAAGTTATTTAAAGTACATGGTTATGCACTCTAAACAAAAGTTCGAATGACTAACAATACATTTTCAGTAAACAAACAAATAAACAAACAAAAAATGTATATATCATATTTTATATCTTTTTAGCCTAATTTTCTAATGAAGCATCAGTATGTATATAAATATATGTGTATATTGTATTCTTCCTTCCCTCACTAATAACTTTCTGAAATAAATAATAACTTTTTTTCTGAAAATTGTCTTTTTAATATTCAATGAAAGACAAGAGAATTAAAATTAAAATTATGGATCTCTATCGGGACCACTTAAAAATTTGTGAATTTAATCAAATTTGAAGATGCGATTTTTGAATTTGTCGGGAATAATAATTTGTAAATATGAAGACATCTTTTCCTTTGTTTTGTTTTTGATTTTCAAAACTAATAAAAAAAAAAAACCAGTTACAATCTTTAATAACAAAAAAAAAACCATAAACTACACGACGATAGGCCTTCTCTCTCCTTCTCAAAATTAAAAATAATAAATTACAATCAAGAATATTTAGAATTCCAAACAAAGGACAGTGATACGGACATATTTTGGACAAAGATCAAAGATGTGGACATTATTATTAGTATTCTTCCCGTTTTTGTTTGTTAGTATGGAATTCTAAATTTTCTTGATTGTAATTTATTATTTTTAATTTTGGGAAGGAGAGAGATGGTCTCTCTTCCCGTGATGTAAAAGGTTTGAAAAGGTAGGCCAGTTAGGCCTACGAAATATCGTCGTGTAGTTTATGGAGTTTTTGTTATTAAAGAAGTTATTTAAGATGTTAATGAAGAAGAATTTGTTGTTTATTAATAATGAAGAAATTAAGGTGAAGAGATTTTACTTTCAAGAATTTTAAGGGGTTTCTTCTAAGGTAAAAAATTTAATTTATTCAGCAATGGACATTTATTTCAAACTTTTTCAACGTTTTGGACATTTACTTTAAAAAATTGAAGACAACAATTTAAAAGAAAACTGGACAAAGATCAGAGATATGGACATTGTTATTAGTATTCTTCCCGTTTTTGTTTGTTAGTATGGAATTCTAAATGAATTTAATAACTTTTTTGTTATTAAAGAAGTTATTTAAGATGTTAATTAAGAAGAATTTGTTTGTTACAATCTTTTTTTATTAAACCTGAAAGCATTGAATTGACATCGTTAGAGGTCTAAACAAAAGCATTAAGGCGTATAAATGTTTATTTCGCGGTCCTACTGCTAACTTCAATAAAAATTCCTCTTTTTACATTAGAGGATTTCTTTATTTCTCAACAAATATTACCGTATAACTCTGATCTGTTGTTCCTCGACAGTTTTAAGAGAAATTATATTTTAACTTCCTTCTCAATACATCACATCCCTTACTTATAGTAATGGACAAGACCAGCAATGAAATGAACCCTTTCCGACCGGAAATGCAAGATCTATTGAGGCTTTCTAAATACAGTAAACCAAGAGTATGTGAAAGAGTTAGAAACAATCCTGAGGAATTAGTGCTGGATATTTATTAAGCCAGCAACATTTTGATTTGTTTTAATTTATAATAAAAATAGCTAATAAAGTGATATTTCAGTGCACGGGCGAATATGGGGGAGGGGGGCAAGGGGGCCTCCCCGAAATAATGAATATAAAGAAAAAACTGATCATGGGCATGGGGTATCTACTAAAAAATTACTTAACCTAACCTTACATTAATCTTGGCCCCCCCAAAAAAATATATTCTATAGTCACCACTGTCTCAGTGATATCTTGTAATTTTTTCTTTGTAAGATTTTAATAATTCTAATACGCTTCATAATACAGAATTTTCATGATATAATTCACCTTTTCTTATTGTTTGCTCAGTTTTTAGCTGGTGGTTTTTAATATGACCTCTCGTCGGAGTCATATTAATTGATGAATGTCATTGGAGTTCTACGATTTATAATGAACTGAGTTCTCATGTACAAATATGTGAACTATTTGACATGTACTTAGAAGAGTAGCTTTTAGCATTTGCTTGATTTCGTACAGTAGGTTAGTTAATGAAGATTCTTCGAGATTAGATCAGACAATGATCGGGACGCTGTGAACCTTTTCCTTTTACCACTGTTTTTGAATTTCATAGCAAAGATCGGAGTATTTGGATACTTTGGTTTGATAACTTGATAATACAGTAGATGCCGCTTAATGTGATCACATCGGGCCAATCCGATTTTGATAACTATAACCGATTGATTATAATAAACGAAAAATATAAATTAAAAAAGGGCAGCATATACTGTAGTAATGATGAGGAGAGGACGATTTCAGCAGAAAACATTACATGCATGAAATAAAAAAGTGAAATTGATAGACAAGAAATACGTGTCAATCAACAAAGAAATCATCAATTGTTGATTGCCTGGTCTGCTTACGGAGTAAGTCTTTAATAAAAGGTTCGTACTCATAATGTTTACGAAATCCATCAGCCTCAGCTTTTCTTTGCACTTCCAGTCGCAAAATTCGAAGCGCATTCCTCCTGTCAGCACTCGTTGGAATCTTCTCTTCCTCGATAACATTTTCGGGTTCATCTTCATCAGAAACAGACGTCGATATTTCGTTTGTGTTCGATACAGCTTCACAAATGTCGTAGTCTGTTAATACAGCCGAAGTTCCTAGGTTCTCGTCGATGTCCATCCAAGCTTCGAAATCTTGAGCAGTCATGTTCCACGAACTTCTCAGGGAATCGCTCATCGAAAATGAACCAATTGGCCTAAAATTTGATAACATTAAGCGATGTAGCGATCATGTTAAGCGATTATTTTTGCTTTAATTCGAATACGTCTATTCTGGATCGGAGGTTATTGATAATATTAAACGAATGATAACATTAACCATGATTACATTAAGCTACTGTATATTATTGTATATTATTCTGTATATTATTTCTTGGAATGTCACATCAATCAGAAATGCTGTTTTCTGTGCTTTGTCAATCAATTGTGATGTCTGGTCTACTATATGCAATTGTCTTGTCCGTAAGAATAGATCTGTTCCAATATAGTTTATAATTATTATATTCTAAAAAGGATTATATTTGTGGTATGGGGAGGCTACATGTTTAGGAGATTATGAATTATAGCATACTGAATTGTCGACGAAGATATTGCAGACTTCATTATGTAGCCATTTGTAATCAGTTTGGGCCAAGACTTTGCAGGACGACAGCAGTGCCTGATCATCATTCCCGGTACGACCAATCCATAGGTTTCGCAGTGTACAGTTTAAGAAGTCACGAACGTCATGATGGAAATGTGGCGGAGCACCATCTTGTTGAAAGATGAAGTCCATAATGTCTGTCTTCACTGTCTGGCTCGCACAAAAATGGCACGGACGCGCTCAACTGTTTCTTCATGCACAGGAGGACATTTACAGAGGCATCTCGTATGAACAATTTACGTTCATATCATCGTCCAATGGAGTTGGCGCTGGGTGAATCTTTATGGAACTTCGTTCTGAAGTAACGCTGGACAGGTTGTGACAGACTGACTTACATGGAATTAGAGGACGCTTTACCATTGTTCGTCGCCATTTGGCAACTGCAGCGCTCTTGTTGTTGGAGGCGGAAACATAGGCCTACCGGGCAATTCAAACAAAACTTTGAGAGATGCTTGTTTTATAATAACAAACTCGATCAACTGAGCTCTATGAATGTGGCCATTATAAGGTCATGAAACACACTAATCATTTGTAGACATCCTGTATTTTCTTCAAATTAAAATACTTCAAAAAACGAAAATTAGTAAAGAATTGGTTGGTGAGGGAAAGGATGGAACAGAAGTCGGCAGATTTGGCCTGGCCATAGAAACTCCAGAGACAGACTAGTTGAATTTTGCAGACAACATAATCTGATTACCAACACCCAGTTTGAAAACCCAAAGAGAAGACGATATACGTGGAAAGCACCTGGAATTCGTGGACAATACCAAATTGATTATATCCTGGTAAGAAATAGGTACAAAAACAAGTAATGTCAAGTAAAAGCTATCCAGGTGCCAACATAGATAGTGATCGTAATATGGTCATGATGAAATGCAAACTCAACTTAAAAAAACGGGAAAAGAGAAAAAAAAATTGTGAAAAGATGGTGCTTGGATAAGCTAAGGTCTGAAACAGAAAAAGCAAACATATGCCTACTGGGCAATTCAAACAAAACTTTGAGAGATGCTTGTTTTATAATAACAA
>JAFIDM010000001.1:81554617-81622832 GCA_023159025.1 Thereuonema tuberculata | reverse complement strand
TTATAATAACAAACTCGATCAACTGAGCTCTATGAATGTGGCCATTACAAGGTCATGAAACACTCTAATCATTTGTAGACATCCTGTATTTTCTTCAAATTAAAATACTTCAAAAAACAAAAAATTAGAAAAAAATTCCTCTAATGTAAAAAAGAGGAATTCTTATTGAATTTAGAACTAGGACAGCGAAATATATATATTTGTACTCCTTAGTGCTTTTGAATAATGATAAGAAATTCAAAGATTTCAGGTTTAATGAAAAATATTTGTAAGATTAACTGTTTTTGTTTTGTTTTTTAAAATTGCTTCATTATTTTTTTTATCTCTGTCCATGGAATCAGTATTTATAGTATCTATAACCTTTCTTTATTATATAACACTGAGCAATCAAATACAATTAAAATGCAAAAACGATTATCAATCATTGATAGCAATGCATTATTAAAACAGTCTGAAAATTCCGAAAGAAGGAAACATCCACAAGCAGTCAATGCCTGTAAATCTTAAAAGCAAAGATTTTCCATGATCTTCTTGTATTTGAATGGAATATTTTTGACTTCTTCCATCCGACTACTATTAGATCGAGGTTTAAAGTAGAACTTCTACAAACATAACATTCATCATTGTTGCTTAAGTCCTTATACATCCTGTGATTCGTTTTACGTTTCTTAGTTATTTTTAAATCCAAATCAAATTTGATTTTCCGGTTTATTTCTAATGTAAGTTTTTCGAAAACAGCTGTAAAATGGCACATCCTCAGTTAAAAACAAATAAATGTAACAAAAAAAACTTCTATTGTGCTAACTAATGAATGTATTTTTATTTCTTTTTAGGCAATTTTCCAGAATATGGAAGTAAAGTGTAAATGCCATGGGATGTCCGGCAGCTGCGAGATGAAGACTTGCTGGCGGGCGACTCCGAACTTCCGCAAAGTGGGCGACCGTCTGAAGGCGAAGTTCCGTTTTGCCAACCTAGTAGATCAGGCCAACGCTGGTAGTGGCTATGGTCTACGGTTAGCCTTCTCATCTCGCCGGAAGAGGCCGCTCGACACGGATCTTACCTATTATGAAAAGTCACCCACATTCTGTGACGCCGATACTCAAGTGGACTCAGCAGGAACCCATGGCAGAGTGTGCAACAAAACCAGCTACGACATTGACAATTGTGGCTCACTGTGCTGTGGTCGTGGTTACAATACCATCAGAAGGAAGCGCACCGAAAAATGCAACTGTCGCTTCCAGTGGTGCTGTCACGTGCATTGTCAGCAATGTACCTACGAGGATTGGATCACCGTCTGCAAATGAAGCATTTACGAATGACGTCAAGCTAGATTAAGGGATCTTTTACTTCTGAAGTTGATATTCTTATGAAATACCTCTTTAAAAATCGACGAAATTCAGAAACATTTTGAAAATTAATTATACAAAATGCTTTAATTGAATGCTTTTTATGACCCTCATTTAACTGTTATAAAGTCTATACTTTTGTATATACTCTTATAAACACAAGGTATTTAAATGAGGCATTACGAAGAACTGAATATGTTATCATAAAATACAACTCAATAGAAGATTCCAGGATGGTCAAACATTTTGTGTCTAGTTTATCAAGTAGTGTAATATTATAACGTTAGTTTGATAACACAGATGCGATTTTCTTTGCCAAAAGAATTTCAGGATAAATAACAAAGAAGAATTGCAGATCTCCTCTTCTATTGTTATTTAATTCCAGTGTGTTTGTCTTCCCATTGCCTGGGTTGTACTTTCTAATGAACGAATTATTTAAGAGAGACACAAATAGGAGAAAGTCTCCAATATATTACAAAGCAATAATCAGTTTTTGTTATGGATTGTCACCGAATAAATAAATTCCAAATCCAACAAAGTAAGAATTCATACTATCTAAGAAATTATTTAACTTATTTAAAGAACAAAGAATGTACAAATTTTTCTGATTTAAACTATTTAGTAGTATTAGTAAATAATTTGTAAGGAATTCAATACAGATAGTGCGCGTTAGTTTCTGTATCTGATACGTTTAACAACTTGTTAGCGCCTTTGTTTGGTTGCAAAAATTGATATCTTTCATTCAATCAAATATTTATGAATCGTACATAATTTGAAGACCTTGAAGAGTTCGTAGTGAAGACTTTTAGGATTAGATCTATTCACATTCAATGCAATAGAAATATGGTAAAGAAAAGAACAATTCTTACTACTAGCTTCTATTTTCAACGTAGTAATTTGAACGATCAGTTAATGTTCAATTTAACAATGTAGAAATGTTTACTGTTAATTTATTTTTCTCTATGTTACAGTGGTTTTGGTTTATATTTGGAATTATAATTTTAATATATGTTTAAATATTTTATGTAATGAGAAGATTGAACGAGAATTAATAAATGAACTTATAAAATTTTAGTCATTTTTGTAACTTTTTGCTTTCATTTTCCCAATTATCAAGCGAAGTTTTTGTACATAACTCTTGTGTGAAATAATAATTATAATCAGCCTCGATCGCTTTTTGGAAAGAGCGAATGGATAAAGGAAATGCACGTGAAATGATCGATCTCATGAAACATATATTACCAAGTAATTCACTCACTATCTAATTGAAATAACGTATTTGTGATTCCTGTAGCGAAGCCTCAGCTACCAATTTCCAAAACACCTTCAGTCCTCAACCCTTAAAATAATCTACAGAAATGGAACAAAGGGAGTCCCAAGGAATTTGGAAAGGGCAGGGGGAGCAGTTACAATCGTCCTTAGCATTTCAAATAAAAAAAAGTGTATTCTTTTTTTTCTCGGATTGGAGGAGATGTTACAAACAAATCTTTTCAACCATAAGAAAAAAAAAATTAAAATGATGAAATTCTTCAATTTTAGAACGCAATGAATGCCAATCACTGGGTTGGCCAATGAAGCAAATTTTGCAGCATTCCAAACCACAAGTATTTAGTTCAGATTTAACGTTTCGGTAAATGGAAGAGAATTCATGAAAAATAAAGATATTTCTTATCATTCATATTGTGCAGAATATAATTAAAAAAGGACCAAGCACACACACACAAAATGTTGAAAACAAAAAAGCAATTCATAATAAAGTTCATTAAATGTTTCGGGGTACATTCCCCATCCTCAGATGTGATGTAAATAAATAAAAAACAGGCATAAAAGTTTAAAACTTAATAAATTCAAAACGAACATCAATGTTAACATCAAATTAGCACATAAAGCTAAAAATACAATAAGCAAGATTTTATGTAGCAAAAAAGAAAAAATGGACAATCTTGAAAGAATAGCTCTGATATATGGTACTGAATGTGAAGACTGAGAAAAGAAGTGCCGATACGTAGGAGAGACAAAAAGAAAGTTACACACCCGCATGAAAGAACATGACAGAGCAATTACCCAAGGAAATATGCAATATCTTACGGCTATTCATCATAAAAACACAGGGCACAAATTATTAGCCAACAAACCCATTGTTTACGCAACAGAAAGAGACAATTATCTACGGAAATTTTATGAAACATTAATTATGCAAACCCATGATTGTTATAATACTGACATTTCAATAAAAAATGCATTAGAATATGACCTTAATTAACATACTGTTAGTTTGTTTGCATGTTAATATGGTAATGCAATATTTTGTAACAAATTATAACGATTATATTAGCTCTTGATTGTTTCACGTTTTTAAATGATGAAACATTATTGATGTTCCTTTTGAATTTATTAAGTTTTGAACTTTTATGCCTGTTTTTTATTTATTTATATCATATCTGAGGATGGGGAATATACCCTGAAACATGTAATATACTTTATTATAAATTGCTTTTTCGTTTTCAACATTTTGTGTGCTTGGTCCTTTTTTAATAATAAAAAGATGTTTCATCTATAATTATGTACAAGGTGATTCATTAAAGTATCCCTAAGCAAAGCAATCTGGAGAGAAAACGAGTAAGCGAAACAAAGTCAGACTAGAACTGTTAGAATTTATTAGAATTTATACTAATGAAATTATATTTCCATGATATAAAGGGAAGTAAGGGGGAGGGGGATTGTGGAGAACTTTTTTTCATCTATAGTTAGAAAACGATGCTCTATACAATTAATGTTACATGTTATACCCTTCAGAAATACTGTTGCTTTGGGAACCAATTTCCGTATAGCACTGGAAAAATATTTTCATCATCAGGGTATGACAATTTTTTTTTGTTTTGTTTTTGTTTTAATTTTAAGTTTCATTTTTGTTAGAGGTATGAATAATTGTAATGTTTTAGACAAATTTATATAAAACTAAAAAATAAATTAACTCCATATAAAAAAATATTATACCTGATGGGCATAAAATAACGTGAGGTGTTTAGAGCCCTCTAGTGAGGAATGTATTGGACGAATCATAACAATATTCGGTGGAAATACAGAGTGGAATATGCGGTTTCGATTTCTAAAAAAAAAAAAAACTTTAGTACCAAAAGTCGCCAACAGGGGAAAATGTGGTGTTGTTAACGCACTAATTTGCATAACCGCACTACGCTAAGTGTAGAGCGATCATGATAAAAAGAAAGGCTTGGAGAATTCCCATCACTCGTCGACGAACTGTCTTTCGATGGCTCTGATCTTACATGACCGTGCTTTGTTAGTGAAGCTGTATTATCAGCGGGACAAGAGTGCTGCTCTTCGGAAATTTCGGCGGTTGAAGATGCTATGAAGAGTACCGATAAGCATAACAAATCTACGAAAAATGATTCAACATTTTGAAACTACTGGTCTAGCAGTGCAACCAGGCCGGGAACGCAAAGCTATCAGTCACCAACACGTTGAAGAAGTTACAATTGCTGTTGTGGAACAGGAGATGATGAATGTGCAGGTACCGGCAGTGCATGGGCAATATCCCGGCAAACGGATATCCCATACTCAACAGTGCGGAAAATTCTGCATCAGATGTTGAAGTTTTACCCCTATAAAATCTGTCCTGTTCAAGAATTGCGCACTGGCGATGCGACCACCCGCATTGAGTTTGCATTAAGATTCTTAGCGCTCATGGAGTGGATGAAGCATGGCCGTGGCGGATTTTATGGAGTGATGAAGTGCACTTTTATTTGAACAGTGATATTAACAAACACAACTGCCGCTTCTGAGCTGCCACTAATCCACACCTGGGTCTGCAGATGCCTATCCACTCGCTGAAAGTCAGTGTGGTGCGGCTTTATGTCATCGTTTATCGTCGGTTCTTATTTTTACGAGAAACTCACCGAAGTGGACCAGTGACCTGTACCGTCAATTTAGCACGGTATTCCGATATGCTAAAAAACTTTGTGGTTTCACAAATGCAGCAAAGAAGATGTCTCAATTCGACCGTCTTCATGTAGGATTGTGCAATACCCCACATCAGATGTCAGATACAGCGTATAATGTGGCAACATTTCTCTGACAACAGAATCATTAGTCGTGCATTTCCCACAGCATGGTCACCGAGGTTGCCTGATCTCAATCCTTGTGACTTTGACTGTGGGGATTTCTTAAAAGCATTATGTATCAAGGGCATGTCCCCGATATCCCGACGTTGAAAGATCGAATTACAGTACGGGTGCGACAAATCCATTCCGTTCTGGAACATGTTGTATATTGCATGGAACATCACAATGGTGGTCGTTAAGAACCTTATTAGTAAATATCAATAATTGTTGTCTATATTGTTACGAAACCTGATGTGTGCTGTCTCATTTGGCAATTACTCATTCATTACACATACGTATACAACCTTTGCAGCACCACATTTTCCCGTTGGCGACTTTTGGTACTAAATTTTTTTTTTTAGAAATTGAAACTGCATGTTCCACTCTGTATGTCCACCGAATGTTGGGCTCTGAACACATCACGTTATTTTATGTCCATCTGATATGTTAAAAATCGGATTGATCAGATGCTTCTTCGCAAATACTTTATTTGTAATCGTCATCAATATTTTCTAAGGAAATAATTAAATGTGTTAAGTCTTTTTTTTTTTTATTCCATCTGATTTTTGTTTGGCAGTGGACGAGCTTAAGATCGAACCGGATCTGAAGAGAGTAACAGTCTGCAAAATAAATCACGAATATTGAGTATTCTGCTTGATTTTCCACTGAAAAATTGGCGATAGTTCTTAATATCTTTGTTCCTGGCGTCCTGGGCCTCCTCAGACAATTGTCCGAGTGGTAATACTGCATTCCTTATAATTAAGGAGCTGTGTTCTAAGACTTTGTGAATAGTAGGTGTCAATTTGTACCTGCTACACATTTTTTTGAGTTAAGAGTCCTGGTGCATTCGTTTCGTGATGACACTAAAACGCATAAGAAGAGAAGAAAACTCTGATTCTTTACCGGGATTTAAGAAGGCACAAGTTTTTATACAAGAAGAGGAATCCCAACTCGCAGCATATGATTTGTTAGCCTCCCGAATGTATTATGGATTGACAGTAACGAACCTAAGGAACTGGCGTGCAACTTCGGTGTGGCAAAAGAAGATACCACCATCCTGGGAAAAGAACAAAGTGGCAGGCCCTGATTGGGCTAGAGGGATTTCTAGAAAGAAGAGCGGCCTTGCTCTAAGAAAACGGAAGCCTACAAGCCTAGCCCGTAGCACTACCTTTAACCGGCATATGATTGGAACATTTTTCGACAAACTTCGGAATGTCATGGAAAGGTTCTGTTTCATAACTCAGCTCATCTGGAGCTTGGACGAAACTGCAATAGCAACAGTCCACAAACCATCGAAGATCATTGACGGAAAAGAAACTAAACAAATAGGCAAAATTACATCCGGTGAAAGGGGTCAACTGGTAACTCTGTGCTGCTGTGAATGCATGAATAACCACTTGCCGTCCTTCATTTTTTCTAGAGTGAAATGGCAAAACCGAATGCTACAAGTGCCTACAGGATCCGTAGGTGCCACAACCAGTTCGGGCTGGCTGAAAACACCCAATGTATATGGTTCAATTTTGTGAAGTGCCTTCAACACTTCAAAAAACACTCAAGTCATGCTTTCAGGAAAACCAACATCTCATCATTTTGGATAATCACAAGAGCAACATGATCTTGGAGGAGATTGACTTTGCATGAAGCAACGGAATTGTCATGTTGACGATACCATCTCACAACTCCCATAAGTTTCAGTGACCCCAAACACTGCACAGAACCGGCGTTAGGGGGTGGCGAACAGGGCGACTGTCCCAGGTCCCGCGCCTGGTTAGAAGAAAGAGGATAAAATACGATTGTCGTTTTTTTTTTGGTTGTTAATATAAGATTTTCCTTTTTTTTTTTTTTTGGGTTGTTAAAATTGGATTGTCAAGGGCTCCGCAAAATTCATTTTGCCCGAGGCCCAGCACCCTCCTAGCGCCGGGTCTGCACTTGATCACTCAGTGTTTGGATCACTGAAAAGTAACTACAGCATCGCAGCTGCCAACTGGATGACGAATCATTCGGAGAAGACTATTATCATCTATACTAGCAGGTTTGTTGGGCTGCACCTACCTTAAGGTTGTAACCCCAGCAAATATCGTTAGCAGGTTTTCAGTTACAGGAATTTGGCCCTTTAATGTGGATATCTTTCCCAATGATAAGTTCCTCACAAGCGGAGTAACAGATAGACCAGCACCAGTCAATAAAACGCCCGAACCTGCCAGCTTGAATCAAGACGATTAATGTGACTTGGTAACGGTTAGAGGCGAGAGACACGACAACTGCATTTGAGCCTCAGACTCACCTTTCACCGTTCACCACAGGATGTTCTTCCACTCCCCAAGCTTGGGCAAGCTCTTCTGGGCAGCAGATAGACCACAAACGAGGGCAATGCAGGGTTCTGACTGACTCTCCTGAAAGGCGAGAATTGGAGGGGGTTCTTCTTCAAAGGACAGATAAGAGAACAAGGAGGAGTCCGCCTGTTAAAAAAAGGACGAGTACGGTCTTAAGGAGATGGAAGACATGGGAGGAGGATTCTTCTGATGAAGACAGTCGAAGTCTTCTCAGCTCTGACCTTGATATTGATACTGCATCCGCAAACCTAGAAGGTATCATCACTGAGAAAGTCCCAAACTTTTATGTAGGACTGAATGATTTTGTCATTGTTCGGACAGAAATCAAAAAGACGTTGAATTATTACGCTGGTCAGATAGTTTCAGTTAGCGTCGATATTGTAAAAGTAAATTTGTTAAAAAAAAAAATAAACAGTGAACCAATTTTCTCTCTCTGACAAAGGAAATGAAAGGATTGTACAGAAAGAAGAGCTTGGGTGAAACTTCTCAGTCCTCTATATCACAAGTCTAAACGATGTGCAGCAGAATTTCTTACTTTTCCTGCGAGTTAAGCGACTATTTTTGTGTTGTAACAATTATTTATTATTACTTTTAATTTTTATTGTTGTCAAAATTGCCTGGCAACGAATTGGATAAATATACTCGAAGTTTTTGCGGAATAAAGCCAAATGTTATGTATTTTAAATCTATTACATTTTATGCAGCAAACCTTTAATAGAACATCTTCTGCATTCAGATAAATTGAAAGTTGATCCTAGTTCTCCTAATGCAGTGACAGAATGGATCCACTGGTTAAAAACTTTCGAAAATTTTCTGAAGGAAGTGAAGGATACTTCAGACGAGGTACAATTTAATTTACTAGTTAACCATGTTGCATCTTCCATTTATTCATATATGTAGGTGAGGCAAGCAGCTAAGCTGATGCTACTGACACTCTGAATAACATTCCTATTAAGTCTAAAAATGAAACTTACGCGAGGCATAGATTAGCCACTCAGTAACCTAACGAATCAGTAACCTAATGAATCAGTTGATCAATATCTACCTGAGCTGAAACTTCTAAATAAGGACTGTAATTTTAGAGCAGTTACAGCTGAGCTGAAGAGAATTGATTATATCAGAGATTCATTTACTTAAGTGACAATATGTCAATGGCTTCTCGAAAATATTACTCAAACCCTTGATAAAACTGTAGAGCAAGTGAAGCCCTTCAGATGGCGATTTAATATGACCTCTTCACCAGCAGTTCTGAACTTAAAGTCATCAGAATTGACAGAAGCAAACCTAATAAGCTCAGCAGTAGTGAGTAAATGTTATTTTTTGGACAGTCTCAACATTCGCGGTCAGAAGTATTTGTCCAGCTGGGGAAGCTACTTGTAGAAAGTTTAGTAAGATGGAGCATTTCTCTTGTTTGTCGGTCATCGAATTCTAAACAGACTACTGCAAGTTTACATGCAGAGCCTACTATAGGTAATGTTTTGAGTATCAATTCATTGATTGCAGCTATGAGCCAAAAATGCTTTTCAAATTCAATTATAAACATAAAAGTAAATGATCATCCTGCAACCGCGTTAATCGATAGTGGTAGCTCTTTAAACTTCATTAATGAATTATTCTCTCATGCAATCAAAATAAGTTTGGAACTTAAATACAGCAATATTATCAAGGCTTCTAAAACTCTCTCTCATTATAAAATAATTTTGTAGTTAAAAAACATCAGACACACAGTAATTAAAAACAAAACAATATTAAAATCTTTTCGTTATGATCAGGTTTCGATCGAACCTGCCGATCTTTTACAAGTGAAATTTCAACAAAATACATGATATCTATAACATGAAATTGACCAATGGCGAAAGAATGCAAATGTGATGTCCACCAACGTCCTCTGGTGCGAGGAACTGCAGGTCAGCAACAGATGAACCGTCAGTATTCTTATGCTCATGATTGGAACTAGCTGAGGCTAGCTGCAAAATCATGGCAGTTGGGGTGCCCTCAGATGACCTATTTTCCTGATTGAATTTGGTCTCTGATAATGAAATATTTAATGAAATGTTCACTAGACGTTTAACATAAATGCCATAACATAAACTCATCTTCTTGTGGTGGATTTGATAACACCTGTGGAGGCTCAGGTTACTGAATAAAGATGGTATAACCTTAATATCTTGTGGTGTGGCTTAATACAAGGTTAAATTAAGAAACAAGATAGTACACTCTGGGTTCAAGGTTCAGTTGAACTCCTACGCATCTTAAATAAAAATCACGTGTGCTTGTTGAAGGCGAGCCTTCGAGCGGTAATAGTGAAAGAGGTGTATGTCTTCGCCCAGTTTTCAGGTATCACCTCTTGAGATATCACCTCAAGAACTCCAGGCCAGTTTGCTCTTTTTTACTCCCAGCCAAGTAACCAAGATTACTCAAGAAAGTGAAAGTAAAGAGAGATCAACCTGTGTCGAAAGTATTCCATGCCATTCGTCACGAGGCCAAATTCTCAGGTGACAACCAAGCTGACAACCAAGCCACCTGAACTCAACGAGTAAGTGTCTTCTTATTTATCCTTTTATTTGGCCACAATCACATGGCTTTAGTTTCAATTGTTGCATTTAAGTTTCCTTCATTTTATTTTACATTAGCAGGCCTTGCATTTCAGAGATAATCAAGTTGCTCCAGTCTGAATGTGGAGGAAATGTTCCCCCTCCTTGGTGTCATGGAGTAGGTAACTATCTCCAGGCTAGAATGCACAGACTAACTACCTGACCATTTCTAAAAAATTATTGTTTGTGCTGTCTATATGATTTAAAAATCCAGATCTATTATTTGTGGATGACCCAATGCATTTCGAAACAGATACATTTTGGATATTATAAGGACCTTGTATCAAAAAGCTAGATTGGCCCAACTTAATAAAGAATTGGAGAGATAGAAGCTTCAATTTCTTGGTATGAGTGCAATCTCCAGGAAAGGAAATGGACAAATAGTAACAACAAATGAAAACTTATTCCTATACTCTGGAATATCAAATGATGATATACAATGTAGAGGTGTAAGAATTCTCCCTAGTATACACAGTACAAATGTCCTGCTGGAATGGAACCCAGTATCGGAAAGGAATATCACTGCTAGAAGCCAAACTAAATTTAGAAACATATTAATCGTGCAGTGTCATGCACCAACAAAAGATACTATCGTGAGCTATCCTAATCCAGATTAGATTGAAAGTTTCTGTTGCAGTATATCTCAGCTTTCTGTAAACCTGCTAGTTGGCAAACAGTGGATAATTCTTTGTTAGTTGAAAATGTCCGTAAAGCCCAGCACAGAATAAACAAAAAAAACAATTGCCTTTCTTGATTCATTTTACGGGGAGGATTAGGGAACAGCTGTTTCACCCTTCTACGGGATCATCAGCCCTAACCCGCCTCCCTCGATAAAATGAATCAGAAAGGCGCAATCCGAAGGTAAAGTCAACAGCCAACCTGGCTGTGACCTCCCTAAGGCAAAAGGCAATAAACAAAATTTCTGAAAAGCCGAGAGGCAATATCGGAAATTTTCCCTACGACTAGTAGGCGAATAGAAGTAAATAACAAAGACACAAAAAGACACGGCTGCAATTAAGCAAAATAATTGAAAATGTCCGTAAAGCCCAGCACAGAATAAACAAAAAAAAACCCAATTATTTTGCTTAATTCTTTGTTAGTTCTTCACAACAATGAATATTAATAACTTAAAATTCAGTGTTATGGTAACATGAAAAAAGATTGAAATGAACTTTAAGATTGGAAAAAAAAAATGTTAATGCTGTTACTTGAACAGTTTAGAAAAGTAACTTAGACAATAGAAAAAGTTACTTGGACATGAGGAAAGGAAACAAGCATATTGTTGTTAGTGAATCTAACAATAGGTCCACAGAAATCTGAGATGACTGTAGTTGAAACTTTACATATAATCTGGACTAGATAAATAATACCATCACAAGTAGGCAAAATGTCCACTAGTATTGCTAAGAACATTCCTCTGTTATAATTGTTTTCAGTGATATTCTCTCCTAAATAATATGTAGAATATTCCAAAAATGTAGAAGTAGAAATCCTCTGGAACTATTCTGCACAAGATGCACAATTCTGCCAATGCTTGCATCTTTTTATCCATTCACTAGCCAAAGACCTGTTCCTCGCTCGAGTTACAAAAAACAATTGTTCTAATGTGGATGATAAAAGAAATTGCAGTTGCGAGATCACTTGAAACTTTCCCGGTTGGTACAAACAAAACAAAAAACAACAACACCTCAAAAGGTCTGATCTCATTAGAAATCTATATCTATCCCGAAAACCTGGTAGAAGTATCTTTGAACCATGTTTGCCCATCCACTTACCGTCCTTTCAGTGTACACCCCTAATTCGAATTTTGTAATGTCTTAACCCTATCACTTCAAACCTTTCCTAGTTCGTACAAAATCATCTGATTACAAATCTATATCTAACCTGAAAACCCCGTGGCTATTACGCACAACAATATTTTAGTTCCAATTGTTGCAGAACACTATTTGTAAAGTTCCCATTGGCGCCACCATGTGCATATGTAGCGCTATTGTGCAGAACAATAGTTTAACTCTAAATGTTGCATAACAATATTTGTGTAGTTCTCATTGTCACGATAACAACTCCTAGGAAAGTCTGCTTCTACTAATTATAGTTATGGAAATAAGCACCGAAATAAGAAAACTGTCAAGCGAAAATAAACCCTCATTATTCCCAAACCTGTGGGAATTTCGAAAAATCCTGAAAAAGGGTTTTAGTGATTATAATTAACTACTTACATGCCAAATTTGAAGTCTCTACTAATTATAGTTACAGAAATAATTACGGAAATAAAAAGCTTTAAAGCGACAATTATTTGCGAACACGTTAGAATTTCGCAAGATCCAGCCTTATTCCTTGTCTACAATATGAAGGAACCTCTATGCAAAATTTCAGCTTTCTAGATCCAACAGTTTGGGTTAGACGTTGATCTGTCAGTGAATGAATGAGTGAGTGAGTCAGGTCTTGTCTTTTTATATTATATTATTGGTTTATTGTTGCATTTTCAGTCCATGTGAAATGGATGAAAATTATGGCAACAGAATTTGATAATGAATAAGAAGGCTTAACATGTATGAATGAAATACTGTAAAGGAAATTGAGTAAAATATACTTTGTTGCTGACTGAATGGAAGCAGAGGTATATTATCCATGGATTAAAACATGTAGACGGTTGACGGTTAGTCCTTCACTCACCATAACGGTGTATTGTCTTGTATCGTTGTACATGATTCCACAGTGCCCTGCTGTTGGATCACAATTAAGAGTTCCAAAACTGTCAGATAATACGCCTCTACTTCCATTTTATCACACATAAGTGTGTTTTCAATTTCCTTTAATTTAGAATTTGATAACAGTAATTACATCTAATTTAATAAGTTTTATTTATTACTATGTTGGTTAATCCCTACAGTCTTGATGTTTGACCAGTCCTAGAATGTTGCAATTAAAAACTGTATGAATTATTAAATCTTCACATAATCAGAACATTTAGCTTGAGAGTTTGTCTACTTATTTTACAAAAATGCTACATAACTTCAAAAATGTGAACAAAGTTTATCTGCTAACTTTATTAGTAGCCAAATCAATGATGCAAAGCAAATATCAACCTGATAATCATCTTCCTCTAAAATAAGAGGAGAAAAGTAAAATACGTTATTAAAACTGCAGAAATTTAAATATAATTAAAATTTATATTTCTCATCACTTATCCTGTATAACATCAGTCAAGTTCAGGTTCATCTCAAATGATCAGAAAAGAAGTTATAATGTGTGAATGTAATGAAGCAACAGATAATGAAGAATAATGTATGTTAGGAAAATATATTCATACTTAATGATTAAGAATAATGCCAAAAGTTAAGGAGCAATCAAGAATAAGCAAGAATAGAACTAGTTATTTTAAAAGAACAAGTCTTAATGAATGTAGGAGTATTGCTTTCATTTTTTTAACTAACCTGAAAACAATCCATTTCATGTTTCTACAAATCATTCTTAAATGCTAACAATAAATATTGATCTATGGTTTCTTTCTATTAGGTCTCTAGAAACAATAATAATAGCTCTAATAAAAGCCTACACATGCATATAAAATAATCGACTACAATTCCAACATACCTAACTACATAAAAAATAACAAATTGTTCAATTATTTCAGTAGGGCATTTATGATTTCCACAAATCAAAAATTGCTTCAAAAAGAAATTGACTATCTGTATCAATTATTTACCCAATCTAACTATCCTATAAAACACATTAATAAAAATTACCATAAAGCCAAATATTATAATCAAAAACACCCTCCTCCACACCTAGTAACAGCAAACTACTAACTTACACCATCATTCCATATATAAGGAACATTAATAATAATCAAAAAATGGCTCAAAAGCATAATATTCAGGTAATTAACAGAACTAGTAACAAATTAACTTACCAGAAAACTAATAATGAAAAGGACATTCAAGCAAAACCTAAAGTTGTATATGCCATCCCTTGCAATGTCTGCAATAAAAAATATATTGGTTATACTACCCAGACCCTTAATAAAAGACTGAAAAAGCACCAGTTCAATTACAATAATAAAGATGAATTTAAATCCATTTTATATCAGCATATCAAAAGTGCAACCTATACCCCCAACTTTGACACCCGGAGGCAGAATGTTTTTTATCTTTCTGCAACGATTGATGCTAAGACGAAAAACTTTCTGCGGGTGCGGGCGTTTTTTCGTGTATGTCCCGCAAAAAACGTTCATTCTATACCAAGGGTGGGCAGACTTTTGTAAGGTAAAGGCTACCTCAAGTATACTCCAAGTGGCACAGTCACCTTAAGACTAAAAAAAAAACGGAATCTCCAAATCCTCAACCAAAAAAAAAACGGAATCTTCAAATCCTCAACCAAAAAAAAAACGGAATCTTCAAGATCGCGATCGATGTCTTGCCCACCCGTTCTATACGATATCTTTCTGCAGCCCTCATTTTCGTTCTGCGACAATGTCGTGCCGTCGCTTGATATTCTACTTCTGGGCTTTGATAATATCCCCCAACACTTTCTCCCTCACATTGAGAGAGTCTTGGCACAAAGTTCATGGTTGATGGTAGGTGGGGTTGGCTATCAAATACAATCATAAAAAACTATTTAAGCACACCTTATCCAAACCAGTAGCACAGTTGAAAATAGCCTACTGATTAGGCTGAAATGTCCTGATTTTTAACCTTTTTATCCATGACGAAAAATTACAGACCTGTAATTTGGATCTAATCCACATAATATGGAATACCTTCAGCTTTAATAATAGCTCTAACTAAAATTCATTGCTATTGTGATCAAACAGAAAGAAAGCATTATGCTAATATCATAGCTCATAATAGTTCATAATAGGTCTAACCTAAAACTTATATCATACATGCTTCCATGCAAGTTGGAAATACACAAAATTAATATCCTCTGTTCGTTAAAAGGGAAGAAGTATTATACTGTTAATTACAGCTATTATAAAAAGAAACAAAAATTGAAAATGCACAATTCTAAAGGATTTGCACTCAATCATGGATGGGAAACTAGGACGGCCATTTCTGCTTTGCAACTGCAAGTGTTACATCAACCAAAAAAACACAACAATAAGAAATAAATAATCTAAATCCCTTGCTCTCACACCATCAAACTTAAAGGGATTTAATGAGGGCACAGAAATAAACCCAAAAAACAAGAATTTCAACAGAAAGGCAGAAATGGCCGTCTCAGTTTCCCACAGTAATAGCTCAAAGTGGAAATCCTTTAGAATTGTGGAATTTAAATTTTTGTTCTTTTTAGTTAATAATATGCACATTAAACTTTATTTCTATTGATACAGCTATTATATCTTAATACAAATCAAGATATTATATTGCTGTAGCAGAAGGTAATTAATATGCTTCTGTAAGCCCTTTGAACTATCTAATCACGTATCATGAGCCACACATGGGTAGATTAGTATCATGTTTATACTTTTGCCTTTATCATGACCAACCACAAATTGACTTGCACCAATCAAAAAGAGAGGCTAATATTAAAAATACTCAAACTCAAAAATTAAAGATAATATCATTTGCGATCCAATCTAAGACTGCAACCAAATTCGGTATGTAGCATATTGAATAAAATGAGAACTCAAAAAAAAAAAAAAAAAATAGATCAGTGACTATGGTCACAGTGGTCAGAATAAAGAAGAAAAAAACTCCAAGAGCTAAGTAGGAATGCACACCCATCATTTGATGGTGTAGGAAATTTTCAATAAGCTATATGATGACCTTTAGACAAATTTGTGACCCATATACCCAAAATGATGGGTTTTAGGTCAATAAAAACAAAACAAAACAAACAAACAAAAAAAAACAATTTAAATACTAAATTTACACAAACACAAGAGAAAAGAAAAACCAGGAAAGTGTCCCGTTAAACAGATAAAGGAGGCTTCGTGCCCGAAATTTTCAATAAGCTATATGATGACCTGACAGTGACACATGAAGTACAGCATGTTGGCATACTCAGTACAAGAATGTAAAAACTGTTGTTGTGGAATGGAGCACCAATGCCCCCCCCCCTTCTGCTCTTGAAGAAATGTTGGATGACATACTGCAACAGATCTTACAAGTGTTCCCCCTGCATATTCAGTTAGGCTTAAATCGGAAGATTGAGCTACCCACTTGAAGAGCCAAATTCCTCTGTTTCCAGGTAGCCATTCAGCAGCTTTATGACGACATATGTTGTTATCCATAAACAGGATGTTAGGTCACACTGTATCACTGAAGAGACATATTGTTGCAGAATAAGAACACAGTATATCTGGCATATTAGGACTTTGTATGAATACATGGAGCGTATGATGCTGCTCCACACCATGATACACTTCTGCAGTAATAATCTTGTTTAAAGATGTTAAGAGGATTGAACCAAGTCCGAGGTTATCTCCAAATGAAGATACAGCAAGAATCAGTCAGCAGAATGAACCTGCTTTTTGTTTTTGTTCATGAACAAAAAAAAAACAAAACACTTAATCCTCTGTCCAAGCATGGTGTTCTCCATAACAGGCTAAATGGGTTCTTCTATAGGTTGCAGTCAACAGGATGCATCTTGCAGGCCTGAGGGCTTACAACCTGTGCTCACACTATCATCTGTACAGAGTATTCGTGGAAATAGTCCCTCTTTCATTGCTGAAAGATCTCTGACAAGGTTCCCTATTGCACTCTGCTTGCATTGTCTGACAGTCAGTGACAAATAATGATCTTGTTCTGTCATAATCTTTGGACATTCTAAGCTGAAATGTAAACTGAAAGTTCATCAACCTCGGCCAGACTCTAGAAATGATACTTTGTGGGACATGCAGCTTCTGGGACACTTCATCTGGGTTTAACCAGCCTCCAGTTACCCTATTATTCTACCCTGCCTATCATCATCAATATGGGTTCAGTGAGCAATCTTCATATGATAAAAAACACTAGCGCATCAAAGAATAGCACAACATGTGCTCTAGCCTGCAGCTATACTGTGTCCAATTATAATCCATCTAGTGGCGAGTGATATTTGTAGTGCTGATAATTTCATATATGTCTGCTGCGAGAATAAATAGCTTTAGTAACTCTGGCAGAAGTGCAACATTTTCCTATTTTTTACACTTATTCTTAATTCTGAACATGAGTGTATTTTAAATCTTACGAATAAAAATAAAACAAGGTAGGGAAAGTGATTAGAAAACCAATCACAATGCTTCGCAATGTCTTCTGATAAGAAAATATCATTGATATTGCTTTAAATTCCTTATTATTATAAATGTGATTGTTGCAAATGCAAAATGCGCAATTGTTGTGATTGTTGTGCTTAATGATAATTTAATGAGATTTTAATGATACTTGCCTGTGTGACAGACAAAACGGGAATATAAGTCTGCTGATCTTATCAGAAGACTAAAAGTGACAAAATATTGTTAAATGTTTTCTATCATTAAATTTGAGAAATCATAATTGTGAATGATATCAATAAATAAAAAAAAGATTGTTTTAATTAAAGACCAGCTTAAAAAACTAAAAGTATCACAGCAGAGTTGTCTGATCATCCAAAAACTTACTGCCAAGATCGTATGTAACAACGTGTGAAACAAAAGCAAGAATTAAGACAGAATAAATTGAATTTGCATTTTTGAGTTTTATTTGAGACTTGATAGAATTTTCTCAGATATGTGGGTTCTAAATAATATTAAAAAAAAAGCAACTTCAGATGTTAAAAAGGCTAAAGATATTTTGATTACACTAACAATCTTTACTGAAATTACAACTGATGGATTTAAACATTTAAAAACTCATCATGAAATTGGAAAACATACTACAGTTCTCATCATGTGAAAACTTCAATTATAATATCAGGAAAAAAAAAAAATCAACCCTTGGATTTCTAATTCTTAACAATCAACAGAAACTGATCAAGGATTTGTTTAAACCAAATATTAAAGTACAAATATCTGTGTGAAAAGAAACATTCTGTGTAACTTCAAATGTCACTTGTCATTAACATTTAAAAGAAAAGGATTACTATTTAATTAATTCTTTAATTAATTAACATTATCTCTATAATTTGTTATTTAAATTTAATACGAAACTCTTCACTGGAAAACCTCTGCTTTATATTGTTTTTAAGATTTTAAGTACTTAAAAGTAGCTCATTTTAGTTTTATCATCTAATTTAAAGAAATCACTTCCAGTACATTTACTATGTTGTCCATGCTTTAAAAAAAAAAAAATCTGACATACACATAAATCTCATTCACAAATGTATTATACAATTTAAGTATGTTACTGGATTGTTCCATTACAGACATTCTACAAAATGCCCAGAAGTACATAAGAAACATGTAGGAACATTTGACATATTGGCTGCAGAGATTACACAGAATAACTATTTCAAGTTTTGCTGGTAATGTTATATACACCTAAATTTTGACAGAACTTACTTATGAATTACAAACAAAGACAGAGGTAGAGGAAAAAGAAGCTCTAGGTTATGAGAAATTAGATTATTTTTCATTGTTTACAAATTAACTTTTTAGGAAAAAATGAGATGTTATTATTTGATGAATTTTTATCCGATTGATTAGCAATCCACTAAGAATATTGGCTTAGACAGATGCAAGCTCAATGCCTCACATATCACATACAGACAGAAAATACTTATATAAATATAATATCGATTAAATACATTAAAAAAAAAAAATTGCAACTCAAAATTTTATTGTATTAATATGAAATCTCTAAAGTTAACCATATAGCAGCAAAATTTTTATCAACTGTTATCTATAAATACTTTCTAATTGTTACATGTCAACAGAATAAACTACCAAACTCAATATCTGTACAATTAACAATAAAGCAGCATTTTTTTCACAGAAAAATTGCATTTCTGAATTTTAAAATGAAATAAAAGGCTATCAATTTTCTTTCTTTGTAAAATAACTGCTAAACATTTCTTTCAAATTCATTTGTTTCTTAATCATCACAATAATAGAGACGAAACTGATCAACTGTCACAATACAAAACATTTGAAAGAAATTAAATAGCATTGTTTTTTTCACCTTCATGGATGGAGTTTTGAGCTAGTCAATGGACACACTGTTCAATACTATTCACAATCAAATTTTGAGATCATTTTCATTGGTAATCATGATTTTTTTTTTTTATTATTATATTATTTAAAAATTATTTTAAAATATATTATATATTATTTAAAAATTATTTTAAAATATATTATATTATATTATTTAAAAATTATTTTTAAAATATACTATTACTAACACCTTTATAGACTGTAATGATGTAGTAAAGTTCAATAATTATTAATTTCAACAATAAAACCATTAAAACCTCACAAAAATAACAACTTTAAAGATGTCTCTGTCTGTAAACAATAACTCAAACAAAATATTCAATGAAGCTCTAGTGTTTTCCAAAATATGCATCTCAACCACGAGAACTGTATTTAAAACATGCTGTGCTTATTTTCATTTCTACATTTCAAGATGGAACCAACTTATTAAAAGGTTAGTACTGTATAAAGAAATAACGAAAACAGCATACTTTAGTAAAATTAAAATTTATGACATTCTAGTATAGGCTGTCTTCTTTATACTATTTTAAAAGATCATCTTGAACCATCTCAGCTTGTATTATAGCTCAATAATTAATGATATATATCTAAATATTATAATTTACTTTTTACATTAACAATTCAGAGCTGTTTATCTGATCCATGAATCCAACTATTCAAACTAACGATGATGGATAACATACTTCTTTCTTCCATGGATTCCATGAATATTTCTGATTTTACTTAGATTTACCTAACAATTTCCTATGTTACTTTCATCGCAGCAATAAACACTATTATTTGTTACGAAATTACTCAAAGTCCAATGATAATAACAAATCACTCATGAATTCAACAAAAATGAATGTGTATTTAAACTTTTTAATTCACGTCAAAACACTTTAATCTAGCATCAGTTTAGAAAGAGAAGAAGTTATTCAATAAATAAAATCAGATATAACTTTGACTTACTGATTTTTTTTTTTTCTAAATTCAGTATCTTCTTTTTCTCAGATTCCATTTTGAGATATATATATATAAGTTCAATTTCAAATTGTTGACTTTTATATTCAAAGTGAAGAAGCCATTTTTTAAAATTATTATCAAAGTTTCTTAATAATCAACTATTCATTGTTTTAATATAATTTCTTCCATTTATTATACTTGGTAAATATTAGTTTCAGATTTTACTGTATATATATATGTATATATGATTAAAAATGATATCTACCAATATAGATATCATTTTTAATTTATGTTTAAAGCAGGATTTTGAAATAAAATACCATTTGCTAAAAAACTTCTTTAAAATAATAAAACAAAAAGAATTCCTTCCAGTCAGCAATGAATGATTATATTTTTCCAGAGCAGCTGTGCCTGCTAGTCGTTATTTACAATCATTTCATAAGTTTTTGGAAGTGAAGATAAGAATTTGGATTAGACATTTGCAGACCATCCTGTTTATATCTAATATTCAATTGTCAGCAAAAATTAACCATAAAATGAATTTCCTATTAATTAATTTATTAATATTTGAACTATTAATTATAAAAATAACAGAATTGAATTTAGATCCATTTCAATTAGGTCAGCTGTATATATTGACAGGCTTTACATTGATGCTCAGCAGGTTTTTGTTTGTTGCTATCTTCCTCAATCTCTGATCCCAAATACATTCCATTTAGCTCCAACTGATGATATTTCATGGCTAAATGATAATCCTCTTCTAAACTTGTTGTTGGGATTTTTTGGATCAAATGATCTAATAAACAACCAAATTTCTCTTTCCTTCTCTGTAATTCTTTGGAGCCAACAAAACCAAAAAAACCTTTTTTAAAGTAGCACTCTTTAAAGATAATCACTGCTTCTTTTGATACTAAGCACTCTTGTAGGAAAAACTTCAGAAGACTCCACTTGTTATTATTGATAGCAATTCCACAAATATCCCTTCCATTTTTTTGAAAAATAAGTTTTTCTTTCTCTTCCGTATTTGCTTCCATCAAAAGCAATTTGATAAGTTCTTTGTCCCTTAACTTAAACAACCGTGGCAACAGGCCCCCACGTGTAGCGCAGTGACTGACTGCATATTTTTTGAAGGAAGCAGGACCCTGCTGCCAAAATTCAACAAAGAGCATCTGATAATTGTAATCTTTATAACCTGTATAGATTTTATCAACAATCATCCATAATATATTATAAAATATTCCAGCACACAGAAAAGGCCAAGCACGGTTTGCTATCACAAGAAAATAATTCTGCCAGGGAAACAATAAGAAGCAATTCATTATGTAAAAGGAATAGTTTTGGTACATCAACATCTGCTGCTTCTCATTCATGGAGATGAATAGGATTCTCAAGACATTAACAAATGATTCTAAGGGAAGCTCATTTCTGATTCCTACTCTTGACTTTACAATTGCAATTCGTGCATAACTTACTAAAACGTGTTCTTTGTCTTCTGAATTTAACTTCTGCAAGAAAAATCTAGTCTTAACTTCATTACCATCTGAAATAGCTCGTTCCAGTTCGTAAGTATGACTGTACATACGGTAACCAAAACTAAGATTTTGTGGAGAATCATCATCTTCCAAACAGTACATGTAGGTTATTTTATATCGATCTACACTGCAATCATTAATTAATAGTTTTGCTGTCTCTTTTAATTCAATAGTTCCATGAGAAGTCCAACAAAATTCATCCGGCATCCTTCTAATGCAGCCAAATATCAGTTTATGATACATCATCCAGTTAAATATTTGCATTCCTACTGGCTTAATGGTGCGTAAGATTGATCTTTTCAACCGCTGTGGCAGCAAAAGATGTTTTATCTTCATTGACACTTTATCTTCAATCTCTTTCCAGAACTCCAATATTAAAAAACTGTAAGAGAAAAGGAATTCAGATATTAAAATTCTAACATCTTTCTGGTTCCACAACACAGTAGCTATATACACAAGCACTCTCTGTTCCAGAGTCGGCATCAATTTATATTCAGTCTCCATCGCTAAGAATATTGTACCAACGAATGAGCTGCTATGACAATCTGATCAGTGTGTAATGTAAAATAAACAGGAGAAGGAGATGAGGAAAAAAATCAACATTCGCCATCACACGCAGCCAATTGGTTTTTCGTTTCAGTGCCTTCTCAAAGTACGTTTACTACAAATACAAGAATGAAATAACAAGCACGAAATTACCGAGATAAGTAGCAAGATTAAAATGACTGTATCTGTCTTTTAATAAACAACGGCAAGAGAAGAAGCAGTAGCTTCTACTTCATGATTTCTAAGTGAAGTCACAGGAAGGAAAAAAGAGAAATCTTATTATTTGAAAACAGGTGGGCGATTTATCGTCACTGGAGGCGACCATCTTTGTTTTTACCACCTGGTGGCAATTTTTCAAATTAAAATCTTCTATAGAAAAGATGTCAAAATTTCAAAAGAAAAGCTCTGATTGAATCGCTTCATCGTTATTCAGTCTTTAAATATTACAGCACATAAGTCGAAAGTAAAATTTCGTTACATTGTCACTTATGCCATGAGAAATGATATGCGTCTCTTACAAGCAAAATTACAAATGTAGACAGTGCTGCCATCTAATGCTCGCATTTGGAATTAATCTGCTATTAAATCACGGTCGTCATTATCATTTTTTTTCTGGTTTTATAATTCAAGGTTTGATGTTATTTAGCAGCACCTAATAATTACAAATATTTAAATAATCAAAGGCTATTTTAGTAATTTAGATAAATTAACTGTCAGATGTAACTTCTGAGTAAATGTTAATAACGAAATGAAAGAAAGTATAACAAAAAAATAATATAAAAAATAAATAATATATCTTCAAAGAAAAAATACCGGATAAGGATAATTACTGCTAAAAGAAAAGAAAAACGATCAAGTGACAAGGAAATATAACAGTAAAAGACAATTCGAAATAAATAAAAAAACCGAGATTAAAAAAATTATGGGCAATTAAAGTTATCGAAGCCAAATAAATAAATAAATAAAAATTACTGACTTGTGAGGTAAATGAGATAAAAAATTTCTTTACTGATCAAAGAGATAGAAAGAAAGAATAGAAAAATTATTGTTAGTAGATAAGGAATTTTAGAAATCTTAATTGTTATGGTTATCATGTTGTGAAGCTATAATGATAGTGTTAATAAAAGTAGATAACCTTCAAATAGTATTCAGCATCAACTTTGTTCTAAAGACAACCATGGCTTGAAGGATTACGTAATGTATTACTTCATCACATAAGCAAACCCAGCAATTTGGAATAGGAGGGGTTATTTTAAAATATTTTACGTCTACTTAGTGAATTAAAAATATTTTGTTTAGGCCAACACTAGACTACAATAAAAACGTTTATACAACATAAAAAATTTACATTAAAAACAAGCGGTTTCGTCTCATCACGAGGCTTTATCAAGTGATTACAACTGAATTAAACATGAATTATATAGCTCGGAGCAACCAATGAAATGTCAGGCATGTGGAAATGCTTCATCCAGTAACTGGACTGACGAATGGAACACAGTCTAAAAGGCAGCAGAACTGGAAGCTGTCTGCTGCAATCGGAAACGGAATTCTGCTGTTGTGTACGACATTGTTAGGTCAAGATATAGATAAGACATCCACAGGAAAGTTTTGCTCAGGAGTTTCACTTGAGGATATTAAAGTATCTGAATAAAAGAGAGAGAGAGAGAGAGGGAAATGATAATAATAATAATAAAGATTTTTTTTATACAGGGTGATTACAAATGTTTTGAACGATTTCAAAATTTTCCTGTACAATCGCTATTGCAGTTATGATGCGACGCATGGTACAGTTGGATAGAGCACATTTTCAAGTCTGTTTTGTATATCTCAGAACTGAAGTATGACCTACATTAGTCACACAGCAACTGGAAACCGAATTACGCAGTTCTGGCTAACGCGACAGCAGTGGGTCATTGCTGTTGCGCTGTATAACAAATGATTGCCGCTACCGCTCGCCAGGTGGTGTTGTTGACAAAATGGTGTTCACAGGTGCAGAAAAGGCATACTGTGTGCTCGAATATCATGCAACCAGGTCAGTTAATGGTGGTGCAGCGGGGTTTTCGCACCAAATTTCAGAATGACCCACCTGCCAAGAATTCCATTTGCAACTGGTACGATCAATTTAAGCAGACGGGTGCATTTGTAAGGGCAAGTCAACCGACAGTCCCTGAGGAGAACGTGTGCCACATTCGGGACACGTACCATCATAGCCCTAAGAAATCAATGCGCAGAGGAAGTCCAGAACTGGGCATCCCACAGCCGACTGTGGCACGTGCTGCAGAAACACCTACACATGTGTCCAATTGTCTGCAGAGGCTGCAGCATTTGACACCAAACGACCACCGTCTTCGCGAGGCATTCTGTCAGGCGATGTTACAGCAATATGAAGTTGAGAACTTTGCGACCATCATCATTTTCAGTGACGAGGCCACCTTTCATGTCAGCGGAAGAGTGAATCGGCACAATGTCTGAATTTGGGAACGGAAAATTCCCACACTTACATAGAGCACGTGCGGGATTCCCTGAAAGTGAATGTTTTCTGTGCCATGTCGGTGAACACAGTGTATGGCCCATTCTTCTTCTCAGAGAACACTGTGACAGGCTCCAACTACCTTGACAAATTAACAGAATGGTTGTTACCACAGTTGGAACACGATACGGATGACTTCATTCTGCAGCAAGATGGGGCACCATCCCATTTCCATTGAGCCATACGTGAATCATCTGAAAGAACGGTTGCCACAATGGTGGATCGGCCGTGCAGGTGCAAATGATCAGCAGCTGTTGACGTGGCCCACCCTTCTCCAGATCTTACTCCCTAATATTATTTCTTATGGGGGTACATTAAAGACAAGTTTGTACCGCCCTTACCACAGGGTCTCAACGATGTTAAAATGCGCATTTCCACTACAATTGCAACAGTAGCGATGGATCAATGCTATGTAGCATTTGGGAAGACTTTTAGTACCGTTTGGACATGTGTCATGTTAACAATGGTGGTCATATCAAACATTTATAAGGAATGCATACAAAACAAACTTGAACATGTGCTCAATCCAACTGTACCATTCGTCACGTCATAACTGCAATAGCGATTGTACAAGAAAGTTTTGAAATCGTTCTAAATATTTTTAATCACCCTGTATGTTAAGGGATTATTAGTGGGGCTATTGGCAACTTTCAAGAGCTCTTTGTCTTTTTGTTGACACCATATTGGTATATGGAGCTTAATGAAATACATTCGTTATTACAACGATTGCCAGTGAGGATATTAACAGATTACAAAGAAGGCTTAACATGCATGGAATGAAATAAAGAAAAATAGAAATAAATAAAACGCACTTACTTACAAATAGTTGAGAGAAATATATATGGTAATAATCCGACAGTTTCAGAATATGCACAGTATTCCAAAACTGTCGGATTATTACCATATATAATTCTCTCAACTATTTGTAAGTAAGTGCGTTTTATTTATTTCTATTTTTCTTTATATGAACAGATTCTTTGCATTTCCTGAGAAAATGATTAGGTTCTTTGCATATAATCTTTGGGTTAATAAAGTCGATGGAATGATGGGTTTCATGGACATGGAAAGCCGTGAGGTAGTAATAATTCCTGTTGCAGACTGCCAATGCGTGCTTTGCTGCTCGCTTAGATGTTAATTGGCAAGTCTCGCCAATATAATGACAGGGGGCATTTTTGCATTGCAGAGAATGCACAGTGCCTTTCAGATTGGTATGGGTGGAGGGTGTGTCTCTGTTATTAATGAAATTACCAGGACGATTGTTGGCACGGGATATTAAGACTATATTGTAATGATGAAGGGTTTTTGATAGGACAGGGAATATAGTTGGGTGATATGAAATGGAAACGAATTGTAAGGGTTTGTTAGGATGGGATTAGAATTATTATAAATTTTTTTAAGTGCATTTGTAGTATGCTTGTTAATAAATGGAAGTAGTAATCATTAGCTAATAATATATTGTAGATATTTTTGATCTCTCTATTTAAATTGTGTAAAGCAGTGGTCGGCAACCTTTTGTTGTAAAAGGGCCAAATATGTTATGTGAGGATTACTGCACTTGGGCCAAAAAGGAAAATCTTAATTTAACAACCAAAAAAAAGGAAAATCTTAATTTAACAACCAAAAAAAAAAAAACAGAAAATCTTAATTTAACAATCAAAAAAAAAAAAAAAATCTTAATTTAACAACAACAAAAAAAAAAAATCTTCCAACACGCCCCGCGGGCCGCACCAAAACGCTTCATGGGCCGCGGGTTGCCGACCGCTGGTGTAAAGTATTAGATAATTGAAAGACTCTACGAATAGCCATATGAACAATATTCACTTTAAAGAACATGGAGCAACAGGACATATAAGTTAAGGTGACATCCTTATCTGTAGGTTTCCTATACACTGAAGTTTCGAAATTTTGAAACTAGTGTGAAACATAAACATCAAGGAAGGAAATGCCTCCATTCTTTTCTCTCAATTTTGAATTTAATGTCTTCATGTATGCCACCCATGATATCCAAAATTAAAAAAAAAAAATCAAGTCTCAACATACCTGTGAAAAAGTGGCAGATGTAACTGCATCAAATACAGTAAATGCCATGTCCTCAATATATATCGTCGAAAATTCTGCCAATATGGTAGAGGCAGCTAGTGCCATTAAAAGGCCTACTGTTTGTTGATAAAACTTGTCAAAACAGAAGAATTGCATGTTGAGCAAGGAATCAATGAAGGGTGCAACACTGGGAAACTAAAGGTAGGGAAAAATTGGAATAAAATTTACTTTGTGAGCTAGCGCTTTAAGAACCAGATCAGGAGAAATTGAGGTGAAATTGTACAAAAATTGCAATTGCCCAATTTTTGAAACAAACTGGGTACTATTGGAAAAGGCATGGGAAGAATTAATACTTAAACAACTTAGCTTATTATAAATAATTTGTAAAATACCTTTAATGGCTGAATTATTGCAATTTATGATAGGTCTGGCTGGATATAGTCAGCTTCTCTCCCTTTGTGAACCTTTGGTAATATCCTAAGAATGGGAATGGATAGTGAACGTTCTTTTAATTTTTCTATGTGGTCAGAACTAAGGGAGCTATTTTTTTACAAGATTTCTAATAATTTTCCTATTGAGGTTTACGACAGGATTTCTCTTGCATTGAGAAAAAGGAAATGCCTTTGGTGGAGTCTAAGAAATGTTTGACCATGGGCACGTGTTGAGCCCTGCTCATGACAAGTGTAATCCCACCTTTGTCGGCAGGGGAAACAATAATGTCACTATTCTTCTTTAATTCATGCAAAGCATGATTAATATTGAGGGATTAATATTGTGTTGTAGAATGGAAAATATCTAAATGATGTTGGGTTTTTTTCCCCAATCAAAAAAACAAAACAAAGTCCAATATGCTTTATTTCTTCTATTTTCAGATGCAGTAGCAAGGGGAATTATAACCTCTATTAAACCTTTCCCCATTGGTAAACCAATGCTTCAACATATTCTCTCTCAAGTGCACATTTCACAATTATTTGTCTCATCCACTGCTGGAATTTTCAGATCTGTTACTTTGTACCAAGTGAGCATTAGGAATACTTCTGCTTAGGTCTTTCTCCATTAAAACTTAAGTAATCAGTATCTGGTATATGGATTCTCCATAGGCTCAGATTTTTTGTGTCATTCCAAGATAATACAACTTCTTATAATAGAAACCTGGCCTATCTCAATTTTTTAAGACTGGCATATATTCCCATTCTAATCAGAATGACAATAAAAATTATATCAAATAAAGTAATTTCAAAGATTATTATCCAACAATGACCAAATATTCTAGCCATGGTCATAGCAACTCTGCCATGTAATGCATCTCTAGATCATAATCCGAAATAAAATGTTTTTCAATAATCCTTTTCTTCATCGGAAGGCCAGAGATCATCTCTAGCCTTACTTTGAATTCTAGCATTTTCTTGAACCTGTTCAAGGCAACAGGAACCTCTATAATAGCACTTGTTCCACCATATTTACTAATGCACTGAAACTGGCTAATTAACAATTTGTCTCATTTTGATAGATTAACAGCAACTTCATCAAAGAACTCCTAGTTCTAAACTGCTAATTATTGTTAAATTAGATTGTCTGAAAATTAATGGCCTTACTTTCCTAGAATGTGCAGAAAGACACAAAGAATCAAATAGATCAATTTAAGGAATATAAACCATGAATGACAATCTACAATGACACTGCTAATAATATTGTAACAAACGTTTGTAATCCAGTAAAAGTTGGTTTGATCACTGTTTGTACAGTATCAAGGATATTCAATCAATGCAGAATGATTTAAGAATTACCGTTGGATGTTGCTTTAAACCTAGTAACCAAATGCATCTTCAAAAGAATCTAAAAAATGGAAAATAAATATACTACAATAGGTCTCCCATTAGCTTTCTTTAAGATAAATAATAATTACCAATGTTAATCTTTACTGGAATATTAACATGAAATGCACTGCTACACCATATAGTGCTGACATATTCAATGATTTAATATTCCATAGGCCAATATTCTCAGCACAATTCAAGAACGAATGTAGGATTTTATTTTCGGGAGAGAAGGGACGGCCAAGATACAACTAAAAACAAAAGAAACTAGGTTTTTTTTTTCTTTCCTACATACTAAAAGATTTCAGGTGGAAATAAAGCCCTTAGTCTCCCCTACATACACCTACGACACAATTGATTTAAGTTTCTGGTTATAACTTTGCATCTGTTGATGAAACAAAAACAGCAGCCATTCTGCAGACTAAATGTCCAGGTGATTGTACAATGCATCTTGCCGTGAGTCTAATATAGCAGATATGTTTTTATGTGAACCCATAAACCACTTTTTTTTTAAAATACTTTAATGTTGTAAAATCATAATACTTTTAGAAGCATTTAATTCTCTTCATTGTTTAGAAATACACAAAATTACTACTATTTTGTACTTTTTCTGAAAAACAATACAGTTGATAAAATATCTTTATTCTTCTTCCTGTGAGATTTATTACAGCTATCACCATTTCCTCACTTCCCAATCTCCACTTCAATCTATAGGCACAGTCTTTCTCTTAGAGACTTCTTGTGATCATTGTGTAATGGATATCAGCATGCCAATTCCTTATGGGTCTTCCTCTTATCCTATGTTCTGGCATTGTCCATTGGGCTATTTATTTTCTTCCATTGTTGAAGAGGACCACAATATAGTATAACTTTCTATTTACAGTGTCCAATACTTTTTTATCCACTTCCATGGTCAATCTTACTTGCTCCTTTGTTATATGTTCCAAGACATTACACTACTTCATTGCCAGAAATCATTTCAAGTGCAAGAAGTTTCTCCTTCTCATATTTTTAAGTTCCAAGCTTCAAGTATATGTTTTGCAATACAGTTTTGTAAATTGTGGCCTTGGTGTGTTTAATGTTTTTGTTCCAGAGTATTGAATTCAGTTCCTTGCAACTCATTTTCCTTGTATCGATCACATCCTCTCTGCTCCCTGCTTTAGATTATAGTTACATATGGATTCTTAAATTTTTTACAGTGTTTTGTTTTTGTTTTTTGCCATTGTTCATAAGTTTACATCTTTTCATTATCTGCTAAATAACATCATATAAAATATCCTTATAACTTTTCAATATTTTTCATTTTTTAGTTAAAGAGCATTCTATTGCTGTGTTCAGAAATACACTAGTCTGCTGAATATTTTTTGTTGTCTTCATTATATAGAATGCATTCAAAGTTCGTTGGAATTAAACAGGTATTAAATTATGTAATTAAATAGGTTATTCTTTGGTAATTCCTCTCCTTTTTTAATATTTCTGTCTATTACCATTACTTTTCATTCATAATGTATTAAAAAAATGAAACCACTATGTGTTGAAATGCTGCTTTTATTGAATAGTTGTAAGATTTTTATGTAAGTAACTGTTCGTTAAAGTGGCATTAATACATTCTTTTTTATATATTTTTATGTACTTTAAGAGATTTGGACAAATTAACAATAATATCAGCAAAAACAACAGATATTTCATAGTTTTTATTTGTTAAATATTTTTAATATTTATACAAATAATGTTTCTTCTTTATCACAAGTGTGGGTTCCTAATTAAAAAAAATAAATAAATATGGCAATCAAATAATAAAATATAAAAGCTTTGAGTTGTTTTTTTTTCGATGATTTAAAAATAGTAGTAGTAATAACACTACTAATAATAATGCCTATATACAACTATTAATAGATATGAGATCATTAAGTTACACCATCAGGCAATTTTATAAGAGTAAAAGAAAAATAGTTTGGCAAATAAAATTCAAATGTGCTTAGCTGTTACTTTACAATGTATTAAATATGAACTATTGGCTGGCCTTTAAAATGTAACACCAAAAGCTTATTCATTAATATTCACATGATTTAATTAATTAAAAGTTTTAAGATAGAGGTTATTCTAATAACATTATTTATTTTGATTAACGTATTAGCAGATAATATCCTTCCTCCCTCAATTAATGACAGATATTTAAAATGTAAAATAAACAGTAGTATTTTTACTTATTTTGAAATTATTCAACAGTTTTTTTGTTAAAACTCATGTTAAACTATCAACTATTTAAACAGCAGCTACAGTAATTATATTCTAAAAGTAGATTGGCTACCTGCAGTACAGCAGGATACTTTTTCATTTAAATGTTTGATTGCAAAACTGATTTTTTTAAATACACAATGTCTTTGTCAACTTTTCATTATTTTGAAATTTCTTTTGTAAAGCCTTGTGGAGACAGAAGTTTGGTAAAACATTTCATTAAATTGTAGAATTCTTTCTTCTGTTTGTACTTTCATGTAAAGAAATGCTGCTAATTCTAAAAGTTAAGGAAGTGCACAAATAAGAAAAGATCCATTTTACTATTGAGGAGATCACACATCTATAAGGTGGTCCACATTTATACATATGATTGACCTTAGATTCGTATGTATACATTGTATATATAAATATGGGCCACCCTATTTATAGTGATTTATCCAAAATGGTGAATATTATATTTAACATTTCTTGCATTTACTTATATTTAATGTAAGTTTTTTTCCTTGCATTTCTTTCTTATCTAACAAGAATTGTATTTTGGAGGCCTTTCGATTTCTTATAAAATAAAAGTTGGATTTTCAGAATTTAAAAAGAAAAGTTCAGTCTGTTAATTAAATAACTTTGTAAATTAGATTTCTAACTCATCTATATAAGAAATGAATGATCAAGATTTTGTGAAGAGAGATCAACTAATCACTATGCCAAAGTTAGAGAAGGTCTTATGAATATAACCTATTGGCAAAGAAAATGATAATTTTCAGACCTAAGGAGAAAGAGCATTCTCTCTCTAAACTGTGATACTAATAGATGAAGCCTAGATATCCTTCAAGCTTGAAGCTGAAGAATGTTACTCTTACTAGAAATGTAAGTAAATTGGAACATATCAATTCATTAACAAGTACTGGGAATCAAACTCCTAATGAAATCAGTGCTGACAATGTCAACAGTGAATCTTGAATTGTTGGCTGAACTATAAGGTTCTCTTCCTTGACATTCAGGCTTTTCTGAATGCCCACACAGGACCAAGTAAATTCCACTAAACACTTCTTGAATCAAATTCAGATGATGTTAACTGCAAGATGTGCTTTTACTTGCCAGATGGTCAGAGAGCAAAGGCAATCTCCCATCTAATAATCCGTGTATTGTGGCAGGATGCATTAATCTCTCTTCATCTGCAAACTAGCACAGACATAACTGTGTAAGCAACATAATCCACAGAAGCCAGAAATAAAACACAGTCTCTTTCAAACTAAGACTTCATATTATAATTATATCCCTGAGAGCATCCTGGAGAATGACAAATGACATCTATATTGCAGTAACTGATAAAGCAGGAATGTCTCATTAGCCTGATATTATTTTTGTAGATAAAAAAAAAAAAAAGCTTCCTGATTGATATTGCTGTGTTAAAACCCAAACATTTCCAAAAAACTACTGTAACAATTTTAGCGAGATTTGACAACAGTGGAAGCAAGACAGTTTGTTCTTTTCAACCATATTCAATTTTGCCACTTTTATCATTCCTGTAATCTTTAAAAAAAAAAAAAAATCCTAACCCTTGGTCTAAATTGCCAAGTAAAGATAAAATTACAAAAATCAGAGATTCTGAACAAATGGAATTTATGCTTGTAGTTAACAAATCCCTCAACTTTTAGACATAATTCTGCTACTTCCCAATCTACCATGTTGGTAAATTACCCTGAAGTACAGTTCATAGTTAACAGTTTTTTGCAATTTTTTTTTGAACTGAGAAGGTATAATAAGAATAATAATTTGGAAGAACAAAATCTTTACATTAGGTCTTGAGAAGAAAATCATCTAACAGTTGCAAAATCTGTTATCATGGATTATATACATATTGTTTATGCAATGATTAATATTTAAATGTTAAACAAAATATGAAAAATAAAGAAATAATATTTTAACCTAAAAATATGAATATAATATATTTTTAAACAAATGGTGTTAACTTAAAAACTTTAAACATAAACTTCTCAGTGAGGCTAAAGAAATTTGAATTTAAGAAAATCAACTTTAATTCTCAAAGTTAATATGTTGTCTTTATATATATATATATATATATATATATATATATATATATAAAGTATAAGATGGCATATATTAATGTTTCATTATTATTTGTCATTTTCAAGAATTTAGAACTGACGGAATGGACTTAAACAATTTAAACAGGGATAAAATTCATATTAATGACAATTATACATTCTCATGTACCATTCAAAATTATGAAAGAAATAAACAAACTAAAAAAAATACTATCATCATCATCATCTTGCAAAGATGCAGAATGCAAAGTTAAGCAAGAGCAGAAAAGAATTTCCATCCAAATAATTTTCTTTTTCTCAATCAACTTAAAATTCATGGCTTTTTCAGAGTGACTTTCTTCCTTTCATTTCCATATCTATAAGTACTCCAATAAATTCCAACTTAAAAATAGGTGTTATTCTAATAAAGTTGCTATTTAAAATAGAAATGTTGATAAACTTTGCCATCCGTACTTAGTAAATAATTCTTAACTTTCATAAGAATAATTCAGATTAAACACATTTTAATATGAATTCTACTGTTTTGTATGTAAAGGAAATTAGTTTTATAAAAAAATAAGTAATTGCAAGAAGTCATTTGAAATGCAAAAGACAATTGTCACTGAATGTACAAACTTCACAGTAAACTTAAAATGAATCCTAGAAATGTTTTGTTTAGAGAAGGAGAAGTAATCCATTTCAAGGCATAAAGCATTAGGTACTTTGATTCTAAAACTGCCTCTGATTATGTTTCCCTATTTTTGTTTATCGAAATAACCTTCTAATCCTTATTACAACACTCACAGAAGTTTCAAAAAATATTTTGGAAAACTGAGCTGGTAAAATCAAAAACAGAAAAAAATGATAGCTTTAGCTATCCTCTGTTTTGATTTCTGTTTCATATACTTTATGTTACAAGAATGTAAATTATCTGATATAGTAAAATTAATTTGAAATTTTATAAATTAAAAAAAATATAATACAAAAATTCTTTTTATAAATACTACATAAATTTAACAATTAAGTCTTTATCAGAGTGGAGGATTTTTTTTTTTTTTTCTAATCTATTCTGGGGGAACTAGCCTCATCAATTTTAGTGTCTCATTAATGAGATTTCTGTATAAAGTGGCCAGCTGTGGGCTTGCTTTCAGACACCACAGATTCTTTCCAAACTGTAGAGGCAAATCTGCTTCTGATCTTTTATAATTTCAATGTTCATGTCAAATTTGGATATGACCAGAAGTTTGAAATTTAAGATAAAGAAATATTAGAAATTTATAAATTTCTTCTTCTGAAGTCTTGAGGCAAATAATTAAAAAATATAATTTAATTATTATTAATTGAGGCAAATAATTAAAAGTTGAGTTTGGTAAATATCTCTTTAAACCTTCAGTTTAAATGATGGCTTCTAAAAAATAAAGATATCCAATGCTTAAAAAAAAATCTAGGAAACAAACACTGTTTTAAAAACAAAATTAACAAATGGAAAATGCCAACCAAAAGCCTTCAATCAATTTTTACTTCAAGCTTACTTCATTTCCTTTTTTAATTTTATACCATCATACAATATGTATGTATGCTTTTTTTTAATCTGAAAAGTCAAGATTTCGTCTTTAAGCATTACAAAGACTTATTATCTTCTTACGAGGCAAATTATTTATGAAAATTAATTTAGTTGTTTCTTATGTTAATGTTGAAAGTAGAAACTTTCACTTTTAGGAAGCAAAAAAAAAAAAAACTTTTTTTGGTCAAACACAAGGCATAAAGAATCTTATCACTCTGAATATAATTGCTCATAAATTATTGGCTATATGTATCTTGCTTCTTCAGAACAAAATGAAACAAATTCAGGAAATCATCGGTATTTAATATTTTAGAAGTTCTAAAATTTAAATAATAATAATAGCAGTAGTTTTTGAATTGCATTTCATGAAATACTGTTATTATCTAAATCACTTACTGTTGAAATACAGTTTTGCATATTAAAAGAAAAAAAAAATCCATAAATTTGCATGGGTTACATTACATTTGTACGGATTAGATTGGATTTTAATTCAGGAAACATAGTTTTCAAACAATCCTTTTTTGCTTATTTTAAACTATTGAAATAGTGATTTGTTTTCAATGAAAATAAATGATAAAATTAATTATTTTGTGAAATTCTTATCATATGAATTATGTATTTGTTTTGATAATTTACATCTTATTATTTTGCTGGTTTTGAAGGTAAAGGAACTCAAGTTACAAACAAAACAACATAAAAATAGTAATAAAGGAAGCAAACTAAAAGTTGCTTCAATAACATAATATTTCTGTAATAAATATATTAATAAAAATATTTCTATAGTTAAAGATAAGGATTTTTTTTACAAACAGCATTCATTCTGTACCAACACTTGTGATATGAAGAAAAGAAAATATAGTTTGACTTTAGATATTTTTTTTACAAGAAACAATCATTACTTTTCTTTCTCAGCAATTTCTCTTGTATATTAATTAAGTTTGACCATTGCAAACATGCAAGGCTATTCTTTAATCAATTTCAATTCACTTTTACGCTTTAAAGAAATTTTTATACTCTTTAAAAAAAAAAAAAAAAACAGAAAAAAAAAATCCTTTTTTTTTTTTAAGCATACCGGTATTAAAAAAATTAAACGAGAATCAAATTTGCAATTTATGTTGTATAAATAATTGAAATCTGACTGATTCAAAATCCATTTCTCTTCAATATCAAGGCAGAGTTACTATTATTTCCTCATTTAAGCATTTAAAGAACCAAGGTTTCAAGGGGAAAAAAAAATCCAAATTAAAATTTAAAAAAGCAATTAAATAAATAAATTAAAAATCGGAATTGTCACAAAAATTCTAAATTCTCTTAAAAATATTCTTCAAAAAGTAATTTTGAAAGACATGCTTGAAGCCAACTTACCAAAAATTTCAATAAAAACAAATACCAACCCTTCCTGAAATTTAGATTAACTAATTTTAAAAGTAATAATTATAAAAGTAATTGATCTTTTGTACTAAGTTCCTGACTTTTATATAATATTAATCAAAGAAGAAACAATTATTCAGAAGAAAAATCTGAAGGTTATCATACATACATTTTCTTTCATCAATATGATGAGAAATGGGTACAACATAAATTGCTTATGTATTCTTTTACTTAAAATAATCTCAGTAAAATATTACTCCACAAATTTCAAGGTTGTGCCCATTAATTAAATTTGAAAAAGGAATAAACTTTGGAAACAACCTTTCAGTTATCCTCTATGGATACTTACTAGTTATAAACATGTGAATTATTCATAAATATAATCTTGAATTATAAATAAAAATAAATTGCTGAGTAATGGAATCTAATGGTTGACGCCAAAAATTCACACAATAATTGTTAAACCAATAAAAATGTCCAGCAAGGAAATTGGAAATTAGTTTGTAAATGATTACTCAGTCAACAAAATGGTCCAAAGGGCAGATCTGTTCAATTTCTAAAGTCTATTCACACAAACAACAAACAATGCATTGCAATCTCACGGTTTCACCCTCTTTTGCAATTTTTTTTTTGATGAAAAGTCATTTGCTTTTAGGAACAGGAAATACAATGACAAGGATTATGGGAGCTTAAAAAATAAACTAAAGCTACAAATTGTTTTTGTTTTTTTCAAGGGAAGCAGCATCCCTCAAAGTCAAAAACCATTTTAAATTGTTCATAAATAGGATTGATCACATTTTAAATAAATCAAGTGCTAAGATTCACTATTGTCTTGACACCAAAAGAAAAACAAATAATATAATAGTTTTTTTCCTCCTATGAAAACCAGAAGATTCAACTCCCACAATGTGAAATGTATTTTATAGGAAGAATAAACAAAATAAAATTACACAGATACAGACACAAACTCACACAAAACACATCAGCTTTTACAAAGACTGAAATGGACACTGACGTCTTAATTTAAAAGTTTCACCTTATTTTTTTTTACTTTGTTTTTCAGTTGTAGGATTGCACTGTTTCTCACTTAAAAAAACTTTATGAAAAATGTTTCTTTTTCTTATTCACTATCTCCTTGGACACCGCTCTTTCTTAATACATCTGTTACGGTGCCAAACAGATCCTGCAGGACACTGACACCCAGCTACACATGGCTTCATGCATGGACCAGCATTCTTCCAGTTGCTGCAAGTTTTTTTGCATGCTGGCCCACAGGGATCATAGATTGCACCTTTCGGACACATGACACCTGCATCAAAAGAAAAATCAAAGAAAAATAATTAAATCAATTACTGCTATTTCATTGGTAAATAATATTTTTAATAGGAGACTGTACTTTTTTTCTTAAGCATTTTATAAATTAGATTTAGAGTGACTTGTTAATTGAAATTTAAGTCCAAGACCAAGTTACAATTATAGATCCGAACTGTAATAAAATATCCTGAAAAACAAAAAGTATTTGGTTTTTTATTCCTTACAGTCAAGTATTTTTAAGGCTAAATCATCATTTTTTCATTTTTATACCAGTTCATGAGAAGAGATTATATCCCCAGGAAATTTTATCTCCATTCGTTATTTCTTCAGTGACAAATTGCTTCAAGAGGCTTCTCTTTATCTCTTTAAAAATATTATGTTATGTAATATTTGAATACTTTTATTTATGGAAAAGTTATTAAGAAGAATGAATTATACTCATATCTAGTAAAAACGATAAACAATAATAATGTTATTCAGATTTATTATTATTTTCTATCAATATTCTATTCAAATGTAAACTTTGAATACAACAATTTTATATTACAGATTTAATGTGACACAAAAGTTAGAAATGGCTTCTAGTTTGCATTTTATTCTGTACATACTGCAAAGATTGAAATCCATGGTTTTATTTTGAGGATAATGCAATTTAAATAAATCTCTATTGGACTTAATAAATGTTAGGCATTCAACAATATATTGTCATGTATAACGATTCTTCAAGTTCTTGTTTTGTTATAATTGTTAACAGGCTCCCGATCATTGATTGTTACATTCCTGTGTTCCCATTTAATGTTGTGGAATGATTTTGTAGTTTCTTTTAGCGGTAAATTTTATATTTAAATATTATGAAGTGTGTCCAAAATCCTTACATCGTGGTCGCAGAGCTGCGTGGTTTGCCAATTATGGATGAAGCAAACAAAAAGAAGCAAATAAATGCAAATAAAGCCTGAGAAAGTCATAAGAATATCAATTGGAACTGGCAAGGTGGCAGCTAGCAGAACATTTGAGGTAAAAATTGAATTATTAACAAATAAAAACTATACAACCAGTACCGTAGCTAGAGGATTGGGGGCCCCAGGGCAACAAGTGATTATGGATTCGTAAAAAAAAAAAAAATCCCCCTTCGTTCGGGGGGCCCCCTTTGCTTGGGGGCCCTGGTGGTAGCTACGGCCCTGTATACAACCCGACGAATGCAAATGATAGGTGTATTTAGGGCAAGAAAATTATGGAAGTCTGTAATACTAGCAAAAGAACCCCGTGTGGACGATTATGATGTAAAAAGTAAATTAATTTTTAAATCAGAATATGAAAAGTGGGATGACCAGGATGCAGAAGCATTCACCTGAATTATTGCAAATATGTCAAGACAGGTATTGGCTAAATATTTATCATGTGCCCGAGCAAGAGAGATTTGGGAATGAATTGAAGAAAAATATGATGCATGATGTGGAGAATGCAAGAATAGATGCTATGTTAAAATTAACTAGCCTAACTATAAAACCTGGCGAGTCAATATATGAATATTTTGACCGAGCAATTACTATCAGAGAGGAATGTGTGTTAACTGGGAAAAATGTTGATGATAAGGAACTCATCGCATATACGAGCAGAGGACTTAATAAGAAGTTTAGCCAACTTCCAGCAATGCTGGAAATGACGGACAATCAAACAATGGACAACTTTTCCTTATGGTACAAAGACTGGATAAGTCAGAAGATAAACCCTCGGAAAAATCCATGCAAAGTGAACATAAACATTCCAAAGATACAAACAATATATGTTTTGTATGTGGACATAAGGGTCACAAAGCTCATAGATGTTGGTACCGCAAAGGAAAACAAGGTGAAAGATGTAGTAAAAATGAAGTGAAGAAAGGGAGCAGATTCTGTAAAGAAAAGAAACCTGAACTACCAAACATATAACCACTTTATCCACGAATCATAAAAAATCAACTGTAATCTTATCATCGATGGTACATTTGGCTGTCACAAAGCATAGTGTATTGACAAAAATATGAGGGAAAAGATTACTAAAGATGACAGTAAAATTTATTCTGCTGTACAGAATACAGAAACAAAAGTCATGGGTATAGGTGAGGTACAAGGGCTAACTAAAGATAAAGAAGGAAACCTTAATCCGATTACATTAACCCAAGTCTTATACATACCAAATTTATGTAATAACTTGCTGTTAATCTTAGCACTTGATGATTTAGGATATAAAAATAATAACAGAAAATGGCATAGTTACCATATTACACACCCTCGAAATGGTAATGTTTATGTTTGCAACAAACAAGAAGATGGTTTCACAATAGACATTCATTGTAAACCGGTCAAAGCAAGTCAAATGAAAACAAAATCAGTTTCAGAAGTGTGGCATGCTAGACTTGGACATATCAATTACAAATAAAAAAATATATTATGGGTTGGATTTACCTAAAGGAAACCTTCCTACAACATGTGAAGTTTGCATCTTGGGAAAGATGGTCTCTAAATCCCATAAACCAATAATCAAGAAAAGGTCTCAGATCTTAGATTTAATGCAGACAGATGTGGTAGGTCCTATACAAACTGAATCCTTGGGAGGATCAAAATATTTTGTTACTTTAATTGCTGATTTTCCTGGAAAAATATTTGTAGAATTTGTGAAAGAAAAGTCTTCAGTAAGAACTGCATTAATGGAGTTAATAGTACAAATTGAAATGAAACTGGAAAACATTAAAAAGAATCAGATCAGATAATGGAACAAAGTACGTGAATCATGAAATATTATTTTTCAAAAGTAAAGGGATTAAGCATGAATTAACCACTCTACATTCACCTGAATCTAATGATGTTGCTGAAAGACTCAATAGAACTCTATAAAATGTAGCAAGATATTTATTAATTGAATCCAAATTACCACAAAAATTTTGGGCCGAAGCAATCCTAACAGCTAGCTATTTAATCAATAAATGGCCAAGATTTGGTGAAGGAAACAAATGTTGTTGATTTAATCTGGAATAGGAACAAGTCCTGTATTCGTCAGTTATGAATATTTGGTTGTCTTTGTTTCTTCAAGGTACCGGATGAAAAAAAAGAAAGAAAATGGATCCTAAAAGTAAACCAGCAATAATGATAGGATACTCTACAAATTTGAAAGCGTGTCGATTATGGGACCCCTAAAGATCAACAATTGTGATATCGCGAGATGTACAGTTTGTTGAAAACCAGCTAGGCATTGAAGCAAAATACTGGGAAAGAAATGTAAATAAAACTGAAGATCATTACAGCTTAATTACACTATTTCCTAATTCTAATGAACATGCTGAAAATGCAGACAAACAGCCAACAACATAATTTTCATCGGAAGAGATAGATTGTCAAGAAACCTTATCAAAGGAAATAGTGAATGAAGAAATCTCAAACAGAAGGTAATAATGATCAAGAGATACAAACTACTTCATTAAGAGAGAAACGAGGTAGACCAAAAGGACACACAAAACAATATTGTTCTGAAAGGCAACAAAATGCTTTGAGAAGTCGAGAAGAAAATTTAAAAGAACTTGGTGTATGCAGATCTAAACGAATACAAAGTAAACAAGAATACAAAGATGAAAGTGCTTTAGCAATTAAAGTTGAATCAATACCCAAATCCTATGAGGAAGCTCTAAAAAATTCTGATAAAGATTTATGGATAAATGCAATGAAAGAAGAATATCATTGACACACAAAGTATAGAAGCTCACAGAATGCCCTTCCAATGTAAAGCCAACAAAATCATCATGGAAATTTACTCGAAAATGAAATGATGACAGCAGCATTAAAAGATATAAGGCACATCTGTTTGCAGTTAGGTGTGGACAATGACAAGGATCAGATTATAAACAAAAATTCTCGCCAGTTGTGAAATTAGATACATTAAGGACTATCATATCCTTAGCTAATGAATTTAGATGGCCACTACGTCAGATAGATATTAAAGCAGCATACCTGCAGGGTGATGTAGATAAGGAGATCTACAGGTATCAACCGAAAGGCTTCGATGAACCAGGGAAAGAAAAACTGGTTTGTAAAATTCAACGTAGCATTTGCAGTCTTAAACAAAGTGGACGGTGCTGGCACAAAAAATTATGAGAAGTGCTCATCAAATTAGATCTAAATCCATCACCGAGTGACCCATGTTTGTTTATTAGAGCAGATCAAGATAGATTTGTAGCTGCAGATGTATAAGTAGACGATTTCATGATCACTGGTATTTACGATCAAGCGATCAACAATTTCCTAAGGGAATTAAATAAATCAATAGAAGACGTAGATCTTGGTTTTCCAAATAAGATTCTTATTTACTATAACAAAAGATGATGATGTTATGAAATTGTCACAAACACACTACATTGGCAAACTACTTGAAAAATATCAGATGACGAATGCGAATGAAGTAAATTCACCTTTGGACTTAAGCACTGATTACAGAAACATAAAAGATTCAAACCAGTGTAATACAGAAAAATTCCAAGAAATCTTAGGTAGTTTACAATTTAAACAAACCAGATATTGCTAGTGCTTTATCTATATTAGCTCAATATAATCAGCTCCAACAGAAGCACACCTAAACGGACTATGTCATATCCTTCGATATTTGAAAAAAAATCAAGAAATATGGAATTGAAATATTCAAGAAGTAATCAAATAATTGAACCCGTAGCATTGTCTGACACATCATGGGATAATATGGAGGGTAGCAAGTCCATGTCTGGGTATATCATTATGTTAGCAGATAATCTGATTTCAAGCAGATCACGTAATAAAAAACAGTAGCATTGTCTTCGTACAAAGCAGAATCTAGACTTCATCAAACAACTAAAACGTTTGCATGGAATATTAAGTGATCTAGTTATTCCACCTCCACCTAAATATGCATGTGGTACAATTTACTGTGACAATCAATCCACCTTAGATCTGGTCAGAAACAGATCAGTGTGTGACAAATCCAAACATTTTGTAAGAAAACTTATCTTTACAAGAGAATTTTACCATCAAGATAACTTTCAACTAAAGTTCATCCCTACAAAAGAAAATAAGGCAGATTTCCTTACAAAGACTGTGAATGGGAAATCAATTATGAACTGTTTAGAACAATTTGTACATACAAGATGAAGGACAGTAAAAAAAAAAGAAAGAGGGAAGCATGAAGAACAGGGGGGATTGTTAGGCATTCAACAATATATTGCCATGTATAACGATTCTTCACGCTCTTGTTTGTTATAATTGTTAACGGGATCCCAATCATTGATTGTTACATTCAGTGTTCCCATTTAATCGTTGCGGAATGATGTAGTTTCTTTTAGCAGTAAATATTATATTTAAATATTATGAAGTGTGTCCAAAATCCTTACAATAATACTTTTATAAATTCTTTATACAGTTTTCAACTAGAAAGGAAAATTCATTTTCTTCTTCAAGCAGAAACATGAACATTTCTTGTGCAAAAAGACAAAATTAGAAAATAAAAATACATAAACATGCTAATAAGCTGAGGGAATAATTAACATTGAAGGGGTTGCAAAAAGAAACAAACCTATTGAGGAAGAGTTGCGGATCTTTTTACCTCCACAACGAGTAGCATTTCTCCAGTCAAGAAATATTCCTGCTCGAGCGCATTCATGAGCATAAGCAGTGAGTGCTTCACAGTAGCAGTTCAATCCAGGAGGACATTCACACATATCAAGTAGGCAAGACCTTAAAGCAAAGAAACAAATAAAAAAATATTAATTTATAATGAAAAATATAATATAGGTTGCTCAAATACTCAACCAAATTGAAATAATCTTTCCATATTTCTTCCTAATTTCTTCTCTTCTAGAACTATTATTATAAATCCACAACATACTCACATAAATAAATGCTATCAAACATACATTTATTCAAAGTAATTTTCGAAGAGATATAACACGTCTCTTCTTCTTCAGCTTAAAATTGTAACGAAAATTAAATTTAATTTAAATTTTTTCGTTTTAAATTTCCTTTTAAAACTTTCAACATAATGAGACAAGGAATAAACCTTGATTCTTTCTTGCAATTGAAAAAAAAAATAACATACATTTATAAATTATATTGCCTTTTTGGTTTGGTTTTCTTTATAACTAATATCTTTTGTACCCTAACGATTGTTAGGTCAGAGGTTCTTTATGTGCACTTTAGCACTTATTTTTAATTGTTGCTTATTTTGTTTGGGAGTCACTTTCGAGAGTGAAGGTGATTTCCATTTCTTTTCATGTCTTTTTTGGTTTTGTCATAAAGGAGGGTAGATCAGGCTGATTAGGACAAAACGGACATTCCTGATTCCTTCTGTTGACAATCTCAAAGGAGTGATTTGTTTATTTACATGCAGTCATTGGTTTTTATTTCTTCATTTATAAATTTTCCTTAAAAAGTTAATGATTGATGTCTGGATTTTCGTGGACAAGCACAGTTTTTCTTGGCTAAGTGATTATAAATACTTTTCAAGTTATGTTAAGTCAAGTAATACAGTTTTATTGTGCATGTAATGGTATTTTTTACCTTTTTTTTTTGCCTTGAGTTAGGCCAACTAAGGACTACGAAACTAGCCCAACCTGACAACGTCAGGACGAAGCTAGGAAATTCGAGAAGGGGGATGAGATTCACATCCCGTCCAGAAGAACCTTGAGATAGTAAGTCCCAAGAAGAAACAGACAAAACACAGAAGAAGAAAGAAACAGTCACGCCAACGCCAGGATTCGAATCCAGATTCCAACACATCGGCCTCACGGCAGACCGCCGCCTAGACCGCTTGGCCATTATTTTACCTTTTTATTTATTTATTTATTTTTATTTGCTTAGTTTTAGAGCAAATGGTTATTTTTTTTTTAATAGCAAAGTTTATTAAATAAGGATATATTCAAGAAAAAATATCAGAGCATTTTCATCGTATTTAGGAATATCTTTTTTAATGAAGTATTAAGGTTATCAGTTTGCTGTAAAGCATTATTTTTCTTGAAAAATTTATTTATTATTTTATTTATTTATTTTTTATCATTTAAAAAAAAATATTAATCTATTTCTTTTTTTTTATGTAAGATATTAGTTGAGTTATTTATTTTATTTTGATGGGTCAGTTTTTAATTAAAATTTTGGTCATATTTTTAATTGTCTAAGTCACAATGCATCAAATATTTAAGATATTTAGATAAAAACAAAACCAAGGCACTGTTAAAAATGTATGACAACAAAACTGATTATCAAAATTATTTAGTATCTTTAACACTTAATACTCAATTAAGAAGATTAATATTACTGTTTTTTTATAGAATAAAAACTTACAGAATTTGTAACATCCTAATATTCTGTTATTTAGGGTAGAAATAAAGTTAAAGAACTGCTGATAGACTACTACTTAAAAAAACAAATGGTTTAATGTTAGGTTTCTTACTTGAAGTATCTCACTGGATTCACTTTTTTATGGCAACTTTTAAAAATGTTGGATTTCATACTGTTACATTTTCTAACTCCTTTAATGCGAACATCCCATTTATTTTGGCACATGGGTTCACGTACTGGAACTGGCTCTGTTCGAGTGCATCGCTTCACTCCTCCTACACGCCAAGATGATCCAAAATCGGCTGAATTATCCACTACTTTTCCTTTCCTTGTCTTAAAATCATCCTTTTCATTGTCATTGTAATTGCCACAGAGACCACAGAGCCGATTTTTATACTTTGGAGGCATGGTCACTTCAAGAAAACTGTCACCATCCCAAAGAAGCTTTACACCTAAGAAATGATTACAGTTATTTAGTGAACAAATGGTAATAAATAAATTACTTAATTTAATGATTGAAAAGACATAAATAGCAATATCAAATAAGCTTTGATATAATAATATAATAAGCTTTTCTAAATGTTTTTTTTAATCAATGGTCGCTAATAAAATCAGAGTAAAAAGATAGAAACCATAAATGTGTTTGTTTATTCTGCATTTCATGCAGCAAAACTGTGTTTATCTCCAAAGCATATACTGAGCAGTCCATCACAGCTTAGACAATTTTCAAACTCCATTCCCTATTAGCTATAATTAAAATGACTATCTTCCATTTCCTACCCTCTGATATACTAGATACTAACGAGGCAATTTAAAAACTAAACAAAATATTAAGTTAAAATAATACAGTGCTTGAGGCCTCAATACAAGATCCCACTGAATAACAGATTTAGAATTTATCAATGATTCTAATGTAATCACTTACTTAAAACATAACTTGCTTATGTAATTTTTATTTGTTTTTATTTATGGAATTTTCAATTTTTTTTAAATATAGTATTTTTTTGTTTTGTTATCTAGCTACTAAAATAAAACCATGGTAGATCTCTGTTCAATTCAGGGCATAAATAGTGGGAGGTCCTTCATTTAATAAGCATAATATAAGAATTTTGAAGATGGAAGCATATCACTAAAGAAGGAATTAACTTTCATACAGCTGAAATGGCCCCCCAAAAAAACGTTAGTCACATTCATTTTGGTATAATGAATCTTAAGTTGCATTTACAGATATATTTTGTTCCGAAAAAAGCACAACAGGTTTAACTAACTTCTGCAAGTTGAATTTAATCCCATTCTCATTTTATTTGTGTGATTTGTATGTGTTCAGATGTACTGTATGTTTTGTTTTTTTTAAAGCAGAATGACCTTACCAAGATATGTTGATACTAATACACTATATCCTTCCTTAGTGATAGTAAGGATGTCAGGTTCTTGATATGGTAGCTGGACTTCTTTCTTGTTGACTTTTGCATTCATTTTCTGCTCAAGAGTAACCTTTATTCCGCCAATCTATTAAAATATAAGATCGTATAATTCAAAATTAGAAATGACTGGAAAGACTCCAATTAATCAAAAGTTAACTTCATCACGAACCATGAATTTGGCATTTCAACAATGTTCGTTCAGAAATAAAATAAGTTTAAGAATTTAAAAGAGTTAAAATTTTTCTAAGTTTTACTACAATAAAAATAAAAAAAAAGAGTAATTTATATATATGGCAGTGATTTTATTGATGAAGATTTAGAAGAATTGGTAGAGAAAAGGTAGTTAGGTGTCTAAGGGCAGTAATGCGTATCTTGAAACTGCACAAGGTTCTTGCTCATGTCATTGTTGTTTATGTTTAATACATTCATTAAATTTATCATCCATGACAATTTAATTTTCAACAGTGTAAATATACTTTCAAATGATAATTTAACAATAAATGAGAAATATGAGAACTTATGGGAAAATTGATTGACTTCTTTAGATTTCATATTCTTACATTTCCATATCCAATACAAATAACATTTGTTTGGTATTCAAAATTATTTCTCTCATTCATTTTTAACTTAACCAGGGTAAGGGCCTCAACTGTCATGAGTCTAAAGACATTACTAAACATAGGATAATTTTAATGATAACAATAAACATAAGTGACAGGTTCTACAAAGACAAATCAGTAAAAAATACCCATAAAATATAGGAGCAAAAATGCATTATTTATTAAACATCAATAGTGAACATAAGGACTATTTAATGACACAAAAGTTGAACAATGTGTAATATAATTGTTTGGTTTGTTTCCGTAAACAACCAGCATCTATACTTGAAGTGAATGGCAAGAGGATAGTCACTGTTACAAACTTTTATCAGAGTTTTTTGTAAATATGCTTGAAATGTATTATTAAAAAATCCAAAAAAAAAAAAAAAAAAAAATGCTTTTATTCATTTTTTTTGTCTTTAACAGTTCATTAACTGCTAGCGGTATGAGTTTGTCTTTGCTGAAATCGCAGACATGCATTTGAAAATGTACTTTTGAAAATGATGCCTTTGGAAATGAACATAAAACACATCAGCTATAAAACGAACATAAAAACTTCACCATCTGACATTTGGTGCCACAGATTGACACTTCAGAGAAAGGGGAAAATTTGAACCAAAAGCAAAGAGTGGAAGACCCAAAAATGTTACCACACCCAAAAGAGAAAATCAAATTCTTGGCGTTTGATACAGGAATAAGTAACAGGACCATAGTGAAAACAAAAAGGGATTTCCCATACATCCATTGGAAAGAGTTACCATAACCCTTTCATCTTCAGTGCATCCAAAGGTTAGTTCCTGCAGATTTTGCTTTAAGACTGCAGTTCTGTCATTGGTTTCTTGGTCACCATGTGGATGTTATTATCTTTGCATCTGTAATTTTATTCACTGACAAAGCTTCATCTTTCTTGAATAGTACTATGAATTTTCATAATGTGCATTTATGGGCATAGGAAAACCCACATGGACTTGTCTAAAGAAAAAACCAACATCAATTTTCTTTAAATGTGTGTTGGCAGGTATTTTGATGATCGAATAATTGGTCTCTATTTTGTCCAAAGGCAAAGCGTACCTTGATTTCCTAACAGAGATGTTGGAAGACATTCATCTTGATACAAGGAAGTAATTATGGCCCATGCACAAAGGAGCCAAGATCCATTTTTATCATGAAATCTGTGCTTTCCTCAGCTATCACTTTCTACAATGCTGGATTGATCCAGTTGACCCTATTACTTGGCCTCCATGGTCCTTAGATTTAAATCCTCTGGATTTTTTATCTTTGGCGCCATATGAAAACATTGTTTATCAAGCAGACAAGTCTGCAACTGCAAGCTGGAATAGATGATAGACAACAATTTTCAGAACTGGAATACAAATGGAATTGTCAGCAGATTAAGAAGTTCACTATCCCGCGGGTCGCATGCCTATATTGAGGTAGGTGGTGAACATTTTGAACATTTACTTTGATGCCTGTTGTTGGTGGAGGATTTGTTGAACACTCACTGCTGTAACAATTGTTACCCATTTTTTTTTTTTTTTTTGGTATACTGTTCATTCACTTGTTCAATAAAAAATTAAAAATCTTTTTTCATTGTAATTTTTGGAATTTTATACAAAATACATGTACACAATATCATTACTGTATACATTGCTTATATACAATACTATGTGACATAAATAATCATACATCTAATGTAATAATGGATATTAAATTGTAAACAATGCATTTTCAATCTATGTTTATTGGACATTTTTTACTGCCTTATGAAGAACCTGTCACTGACATTGCCACTTTTAAAAAATACAAGTTTAGTTCAATTTTGAGCTGTGTGGTTAATTGGACTGCTAGGCTGTGAAATTGTCTGCAACAGCTTTCTAAACATACTGCGATGCATTTCCTTTGTAAGTAAGTCATACCTGGAATTAGTGGCCAGATTTAATAAAAGCAATAATTAAAATGTTAAAAAAAAAAAAAAAAATTAAAAGCTTTTTCTCACTCAGTTGTCTGTTATAAACAAGTCTGTGTGTATTTTACAAAATGGTAGTCCTTCGATAAATATTGTTGTAAAACATCAAAAAATAAATAGAAAAAAAAAGAAAAAATGTTTGTAAAAAAAAAATCATACCTGGAAGAATACAGTTTTTGTCCAGGAAAAGGATCGAGTAGCACGACCATCATTTCTTACTCTGACTGAAAAGTTTTTTCCAACACAATCTTCTGTGAGAACGTATTTACATGATCCTTGAAAGTTGAAAATCTTCCCGTCAAAGCTTTTGTAATGGGGGTCACCAAATACAGTACATACAGCATCATCTAAAGAGAGAAAGGAATTAAAATTATGAAATATTGTTTTGTTATAAAATGAGTAATTTTCAGAATGATAATGTTGATTTTCCCTAAGCATTTTTCCAATTGGAAATTCTTATTGGTAAACACCAAATAATCCTATGAATCAATGGTTGCCAAAGGGGGAAGGAAGGGATTATCTTCTGTCTGCCCTTTCCTAGCATCCAAAAATTGGTCTTTTTTCTTTGGTCTTTTTTTATAGTTGGCGAGTCATCCGTTTTGTTGTAAGCCCTTCCCAACATGCAATTTTTTTTTTTTTGGTGAATGGTAAGGATCATTAGAAGCCCTCCTACATTCCAAATTTCTGTGTACATTTATGCTTCTTGATTTATGAAATGTTTTGAATAAGACCTTGAAGTTTCTTGATTTAGTTTCATGTTTCCAAGCTACTTGATTTTAGTAGCTTTCTTAAAAATTACAACAAATTTAAGGTTAATAGTTAAAGCAATTTTCTATTAACTTATAAATTTAATCAACATTAACAAGTAAAGTGGTCACAGATGGACAAAACAAGTTGATGCAAGTACTGAAGTAGTAGGAAAGCTATTGCACTTTCATGTATCTAAACACGAGACAATGATAACTTAGGTAATTTTCTCTCTTTCTTTGGAAACAGGGAGAAAATAGATGCTATCAGTAATTTCTGATTTCATTAAGAATGTAAATAATTTTAAATCAGAAATCCAAAAAAACAAAGATCATAAATTAAAGAAAATGCATGAATTATAAAAGGAGGATATTGATTATCTGGATTAAATGCTCTGAATTAAAATACAGACTGAACCATAATACTGTCCTGACAGCAAAATAGTTTATAGTAACAGTTAGAGTATGTTACCTTGGATGCCAAATGAAAAAATATTCTTAATTACTTTTCATCTGAATATTAACTTATGATAAAAGTAGAAAGACTCTTTGGATTTCACAACTATCTTCTACTTTTTAGAAAGAGAGGCAGTTCATAAGCACTTATGCAGGTAACATATAAGACTGATGAAGATGAAGATAACCAAGATATCATGATTAAAATCAAGATTACTATCGTAAGAGTCACTAGTGATAAAATGCATAAAAACCCAACCTTAGCTAGTGACTTTATCCCTTACTGAAAACTTGTTGCAGTGTTTGATTGCTGATGGAGTAATAAGTATAACTGGGCAAGATTCTACACTATAACAAACTTTAAACACCCATCAGGAGAATTATATCACTTGAACAAAATCAAACCTTTTTAATGTTCATAATATTTTTGACAGGTGCTACTAGAAGAAATAAGCAGGAATACCTAAGTCTTACAAATCACCACTGAATAATAGATGAATTTTCAATCTTAACCGCTTGTAATGAGAAAGAATAAATACATCAGATTATCTGTAAGAAAGAGCAGATGCTTTGAATCATGGAATCAACTAATTTTAATGTCATAGGAGATATTTTTGGATACTTCCTTTTTAGGAACAATGAACAAATATTAAATCTTTACTTAGTATGGTGAATTGGCATTGTAATTGAAACAAATTTACCACTTTCACAATAACAAGCTCAAAAGTATTGTACGGTATTTAGAAATTTCAGTAAAAAGAAATCCAAACTAATTTGCAATATCTTTTGTGTACTCTACCTACATTTGCAGTAATTAGAAATGAAAAGAAAAAAAAAACAAAAGAAAAGTTATGGCAGTGTTATTCAGTAAGATAAAAAAAAATGTTTAACAGAACTAAGGGAAGAGAAATTAATAATTCAGGGATAAGATAGGCAACTACATAAATTAGAAAATTAATTCAAAAGCTGTACTTTTCTTTATCATAGGGTAAAAAATGTAGTAACCATTTTGTAGTGAATCATTTACAACAATGGCATTACAGTGAACAAATGTAGTTACTGTAGTGCTGAGAAGATTCATAAGATTCTTTATTTTCTTTTATTTTACTTCAAACGTTTACTGTTCATTTTCAGTTGCATTAAGCTTTTTCTAAAGCTGTTCTTTTAATTTCTACTAAATAAACCAACCAACTATCCTCAGGATTAAACCAATACTTCTATTGAAATTGATTAGTAAAAGAAAGAAAGCTTTGAGAATCTTTTCACCTTCAATACATTCAGGACAACACTCTCCTGGCCTTTTCTGCAAACGATGTCTTTCAGGGCAGGTATTAGTAATGGAACACTGTTCTACATAACAGCGTACTTCTCCATTTTGACAGGCGCATTTGGTACACGAGTCAAGTTTCCAGGTATCTCCATTCTGTGTATTTAAAAGAAAGAATATAATAAAGAGTTAAAATGTAAATTAACCAAGGTTGTTTAGGTAACATCAACAGAAAAAAAATAGAAAAGGCATAAGACATATTACTTTGTTTTAAAAACATCTACAAATATTCAACATTCAACATTTCAATTTTTTATGCTTTTCTTTTATTATTATTATTCTACTATCAATCTCGTTTTGTTTTTTTTTTTGTTTTTTTGTAAAAAGTTAGTAAATTTAATGAAGGAAAAAGTAAGAAGATAAAAAGTGACAGAGTTTTTTTTTTTTTTTTTTTTTTTTTTTTTTAATAGCACATTATATTTGATACAATAATTTTTATTGTGTATGAAAAAGTTTAAAAGATTTGTAAATCAATCAAGGCTGATATAATATTGATAATCCCATTTACCACTTACCTACCCATAGCGTTTAATTTCCGTCACAGTTTTATATGTACTACTTTTTGTATTTCATAAAGTTAGTGCATATGAAAAACTTCATTTTTTTTTATTTTATTAAAAAAAATTGCATTTTAATTGTTATTTTAAATAAAAATGTTATTATCCAATGTAGATATAATACTGCATTTAATTTTGAACCGTTTCATCTACCTTGTATTCTTGTCCTCCAGATATGCATTGTCGTTGTATTTCCTCCTTACGACACTCGGGGCAGCATTGGCCAGGAACCATTTCCCTGTATTCAGGAGGGCATAAGATAGGAGGGCAAACTTCTCTCTCACAAATACTTGTAGAACCCTTGAAAAATAAAAAAACAAGATTATAATAATAATAAAAGATTTTTAAGAATTTTCTTGTTTATTTTATCTTGTTATAAATATAAAACAGGAACTGATTAATACTTTTATCATACACAACTATTCAGTATTTTTCACAAATAGTTTTTCATTTACTTCTCAATATAAAACAAAACATCATAACTTCAATACAGCATTCAAAAGGCATTATAAGTCAAAAAGTGCATATCAATATGGAGGCATATATAAAATTTTATTTTGAAGGGGAGGGCCAAGTTAGGAAGCCAATCTCCAAAATTTGAAAAAAAAAAAAAAAATTGGAAGCAAGAGGGGAATGTTCTCTCAATCAATCATCCAACTAAAAAAAAGTGAAAGATATTAGGGCCTATTTTATATATTTTGGAAAGGAGGGAGCTTCTCTATATATACCACAAGTGATAATATATATTCAGATAGTTAAAGGAAGGAACCTGAGGAAGCAATTGTATACCAATCAAAACATAATAAAAGAACTGACATACCAAAGGGGTGCAGGATTGTTAAAGAGTTGTAACCCCCCCCCCTCCATTGCATCCATAAATGGAAGAAAAATAGGATTTTGAACCTGATTTTTTGGTTTGAAAATTCATTGGTTTGTTTTTAATCCTCTATCTGGAAAAGGACATAACTTTTGTTTTTGGTTCAGCAAAAATAACCATCATAACTCCTCCCATTCCATAATCTAGATATGCCTATGCAGTAATTATATTAGAAAATAATAAATCAGTAGAAATCCCACCATCCAATTCAGCAAATGAGATTGTATGTAAGAGTTATAAATTCGATACCTTTGTTCAAGTTCTGATTGAGAATTAGTGGATTACTAAAAAACACCAGGATTTTAATACATCATTCTTTTTTTTTTCTGTTATAAAGAAGTTTATAACTTACTGTTATAAAGAAATTTCAGTCTGTTCTGATAGATATGTGTATTTGTTCTTTGAAAGTACCATACCACTCAACAATTCCACTTACACAGAAGATAAAATTAATTCTGACTTTAAGTGTTTACATTTCGGCTCTTTAATTTGATCTACTGAAAGTTTAGAGTGTTTCTTTAGAGTAGGGACCTGACTAAAGAAAAGTAAGTAACGTTCACAGTAATAGTTATTTATTGCCATTCACTGTTTTTAACACTCGTCTACTAAATGTAATATAAAAGAAATCATATATACAAAGTCAGCATTGCAATTTCCATTGGAGGAAGCTATCTGTAACTTGCTGGAAAGTTATTAATGGTATTTTGTCTCATTCCTCCTGGCAGGCTTTCCAGAGTCCCTCAACAGATCTATCAACAGAAGTCCATGGAATGCAACTGATGATTTTCCAAGTATGGAACTACTTTAAATAGCCTGAATTCCCATTTCCTGAAGCCATTCAATTCATGTAGAGCACTATTGATTTGCTGTATGAGACAAGGCCTTGTCTTGATGGATGTACACATTCTTACACTCCTCACTATATAGACTAGGAATTTCAGTAAGGTATAACAGTTCCAAAATGTTCTCTCGGTAATAGACAGTTTAACCTTGGCGCTGAGTGGGCCAATGTTTTACAGGTTAAGACAGCAGAACTCATAGATTCCATTCCCAAGCAGGTTAAGGCCTTGAAGGAATCAAAGAATGGGACAACTAAGTTTTAATATGCATATCTGGCATTTGTAACAAGTGGATACCGTGGAATAAAAGAGAATGTCTGAAAATCAGGGTGTCTATTTAATTATGGGTTGTCTATGTATGTACAATGACTTCTCTTGAGGATATTGACCACCAGTCTAGCTAGACTTCTCTTGAGGATATTGACTACCAGTCTAGCTATGTGAGGGTGTTCTTTATTTTCTTGAAGGAGAACTGTTGACCTGCATAAGGATGAACATAGATGTCCAGTACGTATCCCTATATGGCCTAGCATTTGTTTCCTCTTGGAAGCACAAATGACATGTCATGGTAAACCATCACAATATCGCCATGTTAAGGCTCTCTTTCACGGATATTAGAGGGATGATAGCATGTTCCTAGTTCTTTTCAGATCAGAGCATGTCTAGCATCAATCTGTAAAGCAAATCTGGACTCATTTGTGAATGTACTGCCCTCAATTGGTTTTCAGTTCAAATGACATGAGGTCTTCCCATTTCAAATGTTCTGGTAGTGGGTAAGGGGCTGGACAGATTGCTGGTCACTTAGCATAAGAATTCTGTCTTGAAGTCTTCAATGCACAGTGGTAGCAAATACCTGCAAGGGCAGATTCTATTTATATTTAGGTATCACTGCTGCATAAAGACCTCCTTTGAACAAATGGAAGCAGATACAGTGTTTTTATAGCTGCAGCAAGAATAGATCACAAGCTGTTTCGGCTAGCAGTGTTGTTTCTCCAGTAATATAATTGAAGATAGCAGCCATTCATGGAAATTATTGCCCTAGGCCTTCCATCATCACATATTCAGCAAGCTGATTATACATTTTAAAATTGATTCTGCAGTCTGCAGATCACAAAAGGACTCACATTCAGCCATGTTGTTACTTCTACCTAAGTTCATCTGTTAAATGATGTCTTGAAGCCATTCCAGCACATCTGCTATCTCGGATTTCTTTCTTCACAATCCAAATATGAATTGACAAACATCTCTCAAAAAGTCCCTTTAATTCTGCAACTTATTTGCATATCATATTTTAACTCAACATTACTTTTCATGTCATATCAAGTTTCAAGCATTTCCAACTCATTTTTATCTTATAATTCAGATTTTTCTGGTTTCTTTAATTAATAGAAAATAATTCTTGAGGCTTACAGCTGAAGAATTCGTAAGTACAAATTCATGAATATATCAATGTAAAATCTGTAATATTAAATTTAAAAAAATAAAAAAAAAATAAAAAAACCAAAAAGAAACTGTAAAGCTCTTATTCCCATAGATAAAGAACCACATCGGCAATACATAATAATATTTAGGGGAAAACTGTCCACTTGCTCTTCTTTGCGTTAAGACATTTTCTGTCATTCAAAAAGAAAATCCTTACACTTTATATTGAGTTATAATTTTTACTTCTGTTGAACTTGCAATTTACCTTAACTAAGGTATCTAAAGGTAAGATGGCCACATTAATTTGGATTTTTTTTTTTTACATGATTATGATATTCACTAAAAAAAAAGTAAATGTGTAGGCTTGAACTATATCTATTTGAACATATGTAAAAAAAAAATTCAAGAATTTTTTTTTTAAACCTAAGGATTATTTTTTTTTTTCAAAAAGCTTGCATTGTGCTGGTATAATGTCCAAATTAAAAAAACATATTTATGGTCTTAGGAAAAAAAAATTATTAATCTTTAATAATTTTGGATTGAAAGTGAATGTGTCCTGGCCCCACGAAAATTCTCACATGATAATTATTGACTTTCTATAGGCCTACACAGAAATTATTTATTTGTTACAATTTAAATCTTGTATGTATCTACAGAGTTAGAAAAAAGATATTAAATGATCAAAGCTTATAGAACATAAAAAGAAAGAGAAAAATATCAATCGTAGATATATGTGTGACAAATGAGTATGTCTTTATTGTCTTTTGTGAGTCCAACACATTCCTCGTGCATGTAACAATTGTGGCCGTATTACCTGAGTGCAGCACTCGAAATATCTCTTAACTTATCAGTCTAATTTGAATGCATTTTAAAGAAGCATTGGATGTCTGAACAAGATAGACATGTGCAACATGGAAAGTAATCACCAATTGCATGCAAGGAAATAAAAGACAAGTTTTCCATCAACAATATTATAACAGTGCCTCGATTCAGTGCCTCAACTCAAATGACGGAATTCCTCGGACTGTGTTCACAGTATCCCATAAATGATGCTGGCTTCCTACCTCATAGTTTGACGTGCTAGCACTATCTTTTGCATACCTTTTCAATTAATTGTAGGACAATAATGTGGCCATATTTGCATCAACTACCTTATTTCTTATTAATTGAAAATGTTAGTGTTTGATTTTGAGATAGGGGTAGGATGGCACACTAATAACTTTTCCAGCCATGCCAATAGTTAATTTTAATTTGAAAACCAGATCAGAACTTTACGATCTGAACATAGCTCCCTTCAAAAAAATAGAAAATAAAAAGCTTCATTAACAAATTGGTATTTCAGTTGCACAGTTATGAAAGAGGTGAAACTGTAAAGTGCTACTTTTTTTTTTTGATTGGACAATGTAATTAACTATCACCTCTAATTATCATTAGATTTTATCTAATGCAGTTAAATTTTCAGTCCTTCAAAATACTTACTTCCTCCAAAATTAATGATCCAGTCTTTCTCTTAGGTCCATTAACTTAACTATTTTAGGGTCTCTGCCATGTTGCTCTTACAATTCTTGCATCTAATGGCTAATTTTCCTCTTAAAAGTTTATTCACAATACAATTAATTTTATACACTGGTGGAAATGAAAAATGAACACCCCTAAGAAAGTGAATGGGAAGCACCATATTTGCATGTAGTAGTGGTAGAGGGCAGTAAATGTGATGATCAAAAGCGCAGCACTGTGGAAAAATTAGGAAGTGAGTTCTGGTCGTGGACAATCAGAGCCCCAATCAGCAGTTGTTGACCTGCCACAAGACTGATCGGCTGTTTCCAGCACCATACTCTATGCCAAAGTGGTGGTGAAATTTGTATGCATATCAGGACGGTGTATGCGAGCACAGTTTATGTAGTTAAAGGGATTTGAGCGAGGTCATATTGTAGGTCTGTGAAAGGCCCAGTGGATGTTCCGGAGAATCGCTCACACATTGGATATTAAGTGTCCACAACATCAGTGTTGACAAGGTGTAGATGCTCGTCAGCCTGGTTCCGGATGCAGTGGCATACTGATACATGCCATAACCATGCATCATATGAGGGGCCAACATGGATCGCACGACCACTGCAGCACAGATTAGGACCAGTGTCGTCAGCCAGGACCATTTGCAACCATTTGCTAGAAACTGGACTATGATCATGGGTGCACTTGCCAGACTTCCCCTCATGCCTTGCTACTGTGCAAGCCACCTCCAGTGGTATCGTGAAAGAAGCACCTGGAGGGATGAATGGCATCATGGTGAGGGGAGCCCTACAATGACCATTCGCCTCTAGTTGTCCTACAGGGAACATTGAGCAGTGCAGCATACATCCTGATCATCATCCAACCCGTTCTGTTGCAATTTCTGTAACATCAGGCAGATGTGCTCTTCCACCAGGACAATGCCCTCCCACACACCACTTATGTAACCCAACAAGCTCTCCAAGATATTCGTCAACTTCCCTGGCCAGCACAATCACCTCACCTGTCTCCCATTGAGCATGTGTCGACTCAGTTGGAGGGCGTCTGGCTTGGTCTGCAACAGTAGCAACAAACCTTCACCAACTACACCACTATAGGTGGAATGTGCTTGGACCTCCATTACTCGGGATGACATTCGGCACTTCTACAGTAGTCAACATGCGAGAGTGCAGGCTTGCGTTGCTGATGGAAAGGGTACACAGAATACTGATATGGTCGTTTGACACACACTGTAGTCTTTATATAAAGGCATATTATCCCATGCACATGATCATGTATAGTGTTCGACCTATAGAATGTGTGATTAAAATTTCATTCTCCTGGGACCATGGCTTCAGGGTGTTCATTTTTCATTTTCCAGCAGTGTATTTACCCATTTGTAACCTTAATTGTAGTAATCGAACTGAATGAGATGGTTCTCAATTACAGATCTAAATAAAGTGAATGTTATAAGCTGTTTTTGTTTTGCTTTTTCATCACTAATACACTCCATTTATGGTTTTGTCATGTTTCCTGATTTGTATAACATTAGTCCCTAACTAACAGTGTTAAGGATTTAGTCAACATTAAGGTCCAGTAAAATTTTCAATTGAATTGTTAATTAGTCTCTTTAAAACTTTTATTAACTGTGTTTAATGTATGTTTCATTCTAAATTTTAAGGATTCAATTTATGTCTTTTATGATGTTGCATGAAATGGGATACGAAGAGAGGGAGGTATGGTAAGGGTTGTGATCCTCCTCCATACCATTGCATTCGAAAATGGAAAAAAGTCTTGGATTTTGAACTTTTTGTTTGTTATGAAAATGCATAAATTTGTTTGTATTCTCCTATTCCCAAAAAGGACATGGCTTATTTTTTTTAGTTAGAATGGGTCCGATCATTATAACCCCTCCTCCCTTTTCAAAATCCTGGGTACACCGATGATTATATGGCATAATGGATTTTAATTACATGCTATTGTATATTTAAAGACACAGACTTATTTACTAAAGAGAAGGGATCCGGACTGATAAAGTCATCTGTTCTTTATAAAACATATCTATAAGAAGCTATAAGAATTTGTTCATTAAAAATCCATTGTGGTTTTGATCTTAAAGTTATAGTAGTACCTTGCATTCACATCGGGTACATTCATCAATTATGAACTTCTGTCCTGGTTTGTAGATTTTTGTCCTCAGTAAGCATTTGTCTTTTAAAGGATAAATTTTTCTAGTCCCTGCAAAAAGAAATAGGCATGATAAGAAATTTAGTTCCAAAATAAAATAACTGCTATTATTAAATAATATTATTAAAAACTATACACTTTATAAACTGTACCTACATTTAAAACTATAAAACTGCTATCTTTAGCAGTTAATAAAGATAACTGAATAGAGCATTTATAAAAAGAATTACAAGCATTTAAAAGAGCATTTAAAGGATACAAAAAAAGAGATCTTATATCCTTTACTATATAAAACTGTTGTTTAAGATTGATACTGTTTGGAAACATTTTAATGCAATGGATTTTTGAAAAATTTAAATTAAAAGCTTGTAAGATCATTTCTACATATTAATATAATAATATAATATTCTATGTATTAATATATATCAACTCTCAAATTTAAGTCACATAGTGATAGCTTAAAATATCAAATTAAACTGTATTATCAGAATCACTCCAGTGACCTTCGAGAGACGATTCTTCCTAATCTTTTTTTAATCCAAAGTTTTTTTAAAAGCATCTGCATCACCACAGATGGAGTTCATTTTTATTTATTATTCTTCCAAGAAAAATCTGACAGATTTTGCTACAATTTCAGTTCTAAGGCTAGCTCAGGGCTAGAGAATTTTTATTTCCCCAACATCGTAGAAAAGAAAAAGATAGGGGCAATAAGTACAACTTGAGTGCACCTGACAAATCGTAGGTCAAAAATAACAAGTACAGCCATGTTATCTCAATTAAATAAAAATGTCAGAAATTGTGTCAAATTCTCCTAAAAATAAGTCTTGGCGAACAACATCAAAGGAAAGCTTCTTCAAGAAAAGAAAAGAAAAGGAGATAATCATTGCGATATCAGCTCCAAAAAGGACAAACTTCCAAAATCACAGCAGCGAAGACACACATCAATGCAAAAAGTTATTCCTTTGGTGATTCAAGAACTGAAAAGTAATTCTTAAGAACAAGCCTTTTTGAGAATAAATTGCTAATAAAAAAATTTTCACTGTAGTTTTATTAAAATCAAGAGAATATTAAATTAGAAATTATTTCAAGTATTTCCATAAACTTGAAATTTCCTAAACTAAAATATGTTTTTAGTTCCGTCAAATGCTTTCGTAATTTTAGACAAAACGATTAAAATACAGAAATAAAATTAAATGCCTTATTCCTTTCCAACTTTTCTTTTTCATTTCTTTAATATCGTTATTTGGGTAAGTAACACAGATTTTTTTCATTTATTATTGACGCACTCATGGTTATGATTGCCAGCTCTTTTTATTAAGACTTGCAGTTAGTAATTGAATCTGTTGCGATTCAATGGATTATTCCAATGAAATCAGCGATGTCATTTCCAGAAATGGAGCAATCCTGTCCTAGTAACTATTGTGAAAGTTAAAATAGTATATCAATAATCTGAATGAAGATAGACACCGGAAATATTTAGACAATACTGGTATTTCTTACGTGTGACCGTCTGTCAGATTTAGGGATTCAACCATTTTTAGTAGATTATGTTAATATTGCGCTGTTTGAAAACTCAGAACAAATAATATCCACATTTTTGTTGAATTAAATTAAGTTATTTTATGATACAATATTCAAAATAAATTATTAATGAAGAAGACGCACACCATCGTATCCGAAAAAACGAAACCTCAACAGCCACTTCACCTATTTTTAATTCCGAAATTTCTCAGAAAATTCCCGAAGTTTAAATGTAAGTTGCAAAAATAATGTGCTTTCTTTTTTTATACAAATATTTTTTTTTTCTATCTCAGAACTTTTTCTATGCAGAATAAGCTCCCTTTTTTTAATCGGGCAAATTTGACATTATTTGACATTTCATAGTGGTAGTGTTTATTTTTATTACATTATTAATAATTACAAAATAATCTAAAAGTTATAAGTAATAGGCTTTTATAAATCTATTTTGCGGATGACATTTCGTAGATTTTCAAGTGATTAAAATGATTTTCAAGTGATTCAAGTCAAAACCATTGCTTTCTCTTAACTCAACAGGAATGGAAACACCTTTGCCATTTGATTTAGGAAATTAAACTTAATTTCCATAGCGATGTTTAAAAGCTTTATTCCGTTACATTTGTTTTTTGCCTAATTTTTAGAAAAGCCCAAAAGCCTTTCAGGATATTAAATAAATTCTACTTATTCCTTATAAAAAAACCCGTTCGACCTTAAAATTGTAGATGTTTTAAGACCAATTGTAGTCCACCCTAACCAATTCAAATTAATGATATGATGGTTTTATTTTGGTTGAATCCCTTCGGAGGCTGTGGCTTTGCCTAATTGCTTCTTCTTACGTCCGCTTTTTCGTCGGGCGAGGTCACTGAGGTTGTGGGATGTCCATCGTTGCGGCATTGGTGTTTCAAGGAGAGCCACGGGATCAATTACAACCGATTAGTTTCCAACGGTGGCGTCAATTAGGCAGGCACCTCTCACGCCCACCCCATTTTCCCACTTCTCAAGGACCCATATGTCTTGCTTCAGCTCAGTTGGCCGATATAAACAGGGCCAAGAAATAATTCATGAAAGGAATTTAGAACATACAATCTAAACTCAAATGATAATAATAATAATTATACTTAGAATGCAGCTACCTCATTAATATATTCTACAAATATGTATATTTTGTTATATAATAACACTTTTCATTAGTTATTAAATATTAATAAAGTATCAAAAAATAATAAAAATTTTATAAATGTTTCCATTAAATTACAAAAAGAGCTATTATTAGATATGAGAAACTAACAAAGACCATGTACATAATTTTAAAAAAAAAATTAATTCTACAATTTAGTATTATAAGTTAATAGTTGTTAATTGTACAGAATTACATTTAATGTATGGTTTGCTTTATCTAATGCTTGACGACAGTGGAACAATTCTACAGTTCTGCCACTTTAAGCCATCAACGAAGTTCTTTAGCTAGGACTGAGACCAGTGCTGTTTTGTTATTTCATTGAAGCATGGAACGAATGATAACAATTGCAATGTTTAAATCAGGTCCAATAGAGCACAAGTAATCTTCTCATTAGTCTTTTCATCCACGACCATTTGTATTCAAAAGAAAATGCTGTTAATGAGTGAACACTTGACAGTATTAAGAGCATTAACTAGGTGCTTTTATTTTTTAATTTACTTTGATGAATATTATACGCTTAACGTTTATATCGAAAGCACATCACATGATGTATAGTGTTGATAATGTCTACTTTACATTGGATTCTTCAAATAAAGTAGAAACATATGTTTGACAAAAGAAGTGTTGTTGAACATATTTTCCATTTACCTAATAATAAGAAATATCGGAATATCTGAAACTGAAGATTCTTGCATAGGACACTGAAGAAGTTGCTCAAATCGCACCTGTCATTGTTTCATTGTTTACCAATTTATAAATGGTGATTACCGCCATCTATTTGGTGAAAAGTAGTCTTCATTGAGCTCCCATTGAGCTCTCATTGTAGTTCACTTGCTCTTTATTTTGTGCATCCTCAAAAGAAATTCTCCATTTTCCTTTAATATTTTCATAGTTTTTGTAACGCTTTGGGACTAAGGTTATCTGAAATATTTTCATTTCACTAGATCAGACTGTTAGATATACTTGTATGAAACATATTCGAGATCTTACAATGGTTATTATACTCTTGTAAGTTATGGGAAAACACTTTTCTCAAAACGGCGACGTCTCTTAAATCGCACCAGTGCGATTTTAGAAACAATTATGTGATAAGCATTTTCTCGGTACAGGAATTAAGCCCAGTTAACGTCCCTCTCCTAATCACGCTAAACGATTGAAGAAACCTCCGCCAAAAGCTGAACTATTTACTGAAACTGAAATTTGAAGAACAGAAAAAAAATGGAAGCACTCCCAAAAAACTCTGATGAAACTCGGCATAAGAAGTCTAAGAAGCAACAGCAAATTTCGTCAGCTGCTTCTTTAGCTTTGGGTGAAACTACAACATGGCTCTGCTTCGTTTGCAAGGAAGATGAAGTGGAGGACAGGGTAAAATGTCAACTTTGTGGAAAATGGGTCCACGAAAGATGTGCAGGAGTAATAAAAAAATAAAGTCATTTATTTAGATGTCAATCTTGCAAAAAGCATTAAATAAACAAAAATCAAAAACTAAATAGATATAGACTAAATAGATTGGGGGAAAGCCTAAATACGTTTATCTTTTTTGGTGATAAGATGCATTCATTTTCTTTTTAATTCGTGTTTAATATTAACTTGCTTTTCATTTCTATGACTGTTCTGTCATTTCATTTCGCTTCATTTAGTCTATTAGAGGAAAAGGTGTAAAAACGGGCATAGGTGTAAATATGGGCACCCTTCCCTAAAGGGTTGTGGGAGGTGCTGCAGTTTTATTACGAGACTTTAAACTGCGCCACTTGTTGTTATAAGATAGCAGAGAGCATTTGGTAACTTTGTTTCAAATAGTGTGGAAGCAGCGTCAGTTATTGTGCGAATTGGTGTTTTTTCTGGACTGCAAATATTTGACAGGTATGTGAAATCGTTTTCTTTTCATGTCCCTGTGGTTAGTTTAAAATAATTTCACAGTGATATCTGGAAAGCGGAAATCCTAAGCTACTTTTTGAAGCCCGCCTTTAGTCACTCACGTTTTTAGGTTAAATGTGATAGTGGCAGTCTTGCTTAGGTGGGGTTGGTGTAAATACGGGCACCATTTCTTGGTGTAAATATGGGCCCCCATTTAAAGCCTCTCCTTCGAGTTATAATGATATACAATCACATAAGGATCTAGCCATGCCAATTGATGAGGCTGCTGAAACACCGCAATGTTCCCCGGAACTTCAAATGCAGTTTCTCCGTTCGATATTACTCCTGTCCCCAACATTAAGAAGAGAACCAGTACTCGGGGACATAAATAATTTTGGATTTGATTTGATGTTCATTTAAAATTCTCAAATATATATAACTTGCTCTTTGTATCGTTTTGTATTGTTTTATCCTGTTTTAAAATATTTTAAACCATTTTTTTGTGAGTTTTTTGGAGGGGGCCCATATTTGCACCCCATTTTTTCAGATGCTTTTTTTGAAGCTTTTTCTAAATCTTCGTTTTCGAATTAAAATAATTGATATTAATCATTGTTTTGCCTCCTCTCATTTAGTAAACTTGTTATAGTTGTTAATGAAGATCAAAAATCTTGAATTTTTCCAAAAGAAAGTAACTTTAAGTCAAAAATACGAAATGGTGCCCATATTTACACCTTTTCCTCTATTTATTTGTCATCTTTTGTAATTCCTGAAATAAAAGTATATTTACTTCAACATTATCTCATAAGCTAAGGATTTTATGTGGCGTTTTGTGAAAAGTGGTGCGATTTAGGCAGCCTTCCCCTATTTACTTATTTGTTGTTTGAATAAGTATCAATAAGCATTCCCCTCTTAGCATAAGCTTAAGATCATTTGTATTCCAAAGCTTTTAAGTGCAATAATTATAATCTAAAAAACTTTTTGTGTAGTTTATTCATTTTTCATTCAATTATAGATGAATCATCATTTACATTTATTTAGATCTACTTTTAAATTGCTTATTTTTTTGTAAATGATTTCTTGTAGAAAGCACAATGTTATATGCTAACAGTATAGTTTTTGATTGTTGGTTAATATATATCAATTGAAAAACTTTCAATATTAACTAATGTTAATTAACGTTATTAGTTGATGAAATTTATCAAAAAAAAAAAAAAAGCACAAGTTATACAGGTAAGTAATACCGAGAAGAGTTTTCAGGAAAACAAAATAAATGTAACCCAATACTTCAGTATAACAGAAGATAGAGGAATAGTTCTTATCTGTAATAAGGAAGCTACAGTCGGAGAATATCTGGGCGTCGAAAACAATTCTAACTGGATCTGAAAATGTGGAATGTTTTCGATAAGAGTAAGAGACAAACCAACAAAAGCAGAGAAAAGACAATTCCTTTCCACAGAGTAATAATGTTTTCTTGGATTCAAGCAAATATAGAAGTAGCATCAATATTCTTTTGATACTGTTCCATTGGAAGTTTTGATCAAAAGATCAACATTAACCTAATACGTACAAAAACATAAGGTTTACGCACTGCGTAGTATTTGAAGCAATAATGAAGTCATACACCTGTGTAAAGAAATTAACAATTTATACAAATAATGAAATACACGACGTTTCACTGTCGAGAGACAGCCTTCTCAAGGCTTGAGAAGACTTGAGATAGTTTCTTAATAAACAGAAACATTCGTTCTGATATTTCAGGTTTCTTGGAACATTCATTTTGGAAGTATTGAAACATTTACCATGTTAATGTGGTTACTGTAGTGTTTTGGATTTGTTATATGAAGAAAATAGTTACAAAAGTACAACGTCTAAAGCCATTTGCCAGGTTAGTGAATAAATCGGACAATCAGTGAATGCACAGAAACATGAAAGTATGGAAATTCTTGATTATTTAACAAATACATATTCTGGCAGAGGCAAGACAAAGTAGATGGTCAGCGCTAAGTAGAACAGTTTAATTTTAAAAGATTTGGCTTTGAACGGATTTAAGTTGGAAATATTAGAAAACATAATCTTCTATTAGTCCTTGTCATGGAAATTACGTTTAATGCTTTTCTATTCAAGAATAAATCAAAATAGAAATATGGCATCTATGGAACAGATGAGACATTATTTGTGGAATGAGTTTAATTTCTCTCATTTCATAAATGTAATATAAGTGGTTGAAACAACTGCTAAGAATATTCTAGAAATGTTGTGGATAGAGTGATTATCTTTAAACATTCCTTTCATTTTGTTAATGATAGAGCAATGGACAGATGTAAAACAAATTGCTACAACTTTTGCAATAGGATGTTTATGTTTAGAATAATCGTCAAACATCTTTTCAAATATCCTAGAATCGAAAATTTATAATTTAGTAAGAAAAGTTTTTTTTTTTTTTTCTGGCTGAGCTCACCATTGCATTCGGGGCAGCAAGAACCAGGTTTCAACATAAGTTTATTATCTGGACAAGGGAGAACAGGACAGGCTTGCTTTTCACAAACGATGTTACCATTCTGGAATAAAAAAAGATTAATGTCCTATTAAATAAACAAATGAAAAACAAATTATTGCACCTTAATCATTATTGGAATTTTTAGATTATTTAGAAAAAAATGAGTGACTCTTAGAATAACCACATTAATTCAGTTACTGTAATTGATTTTGTAACGGAAATGTATTGATATTAATTGATAAAAAAAAAAAAAAAATCAACATTGAAAATTAGCAAAGACATAAATTGGATGGTGTTATGCATCATTTGACCAAACGCCAAAACAGGTTTTGTTAGATTATTGCTCCATCTACTAGGGAAAGGTGGAAACTATTTATAAAAAAATGTTCCTGCTTTCCATCTCAACATAATTCTGTAGAAAATTAATTTTGAATAAACGCCAATCGACTAATCGTAACGAATAAGATTTGCATCATGTGACTAACGACGTTTGAAGGATATTATTAATGTTGGTAATGATCCGATTTGTCCTGTGAAAGTATCTTCATTTTGATATATTCTATATAACACTCTTCCTTCCATAAAAAATGTGAAGTAATACATAAGCGTTTATGCGAATCTCTCAAAATCGAATTTTGGCGCTTGGTCAGATGATGCGTAACACCATCCAATTGTAAGTAGAATTGCGTCGCCTGTTGAAGTTAAGCTGTAATATATGCAGTCCTTTTCATAGGATAACTCTTACGAACAACTTAAAGATACAAAAAAAAGTACTTTTCGATGGCTGTAAATAGCATGGTAATATAACAAATACTACCCAGTAGATTATCTAATTTATATAATAAATCTATAATATTTGATCTTAAACTAGAAGAATTAACTTTTAAAAAAGTCTTCTTTTAAAGCTTATTTCTAAGAGCTATTATTATAATCTCGGTATCTAATAGAAATCACAATTCTGGAAGGCAATCGGTTTTCACAAAGTATTTCATCTGATGACACACACAAAGCTGATAAAAGTTAATTTACAGAATATTGTACAAATAAAAATTTAATTCGACAGGATGATCAGGTCGAATGTTTAACATTACAAATCTAATCATGAATGAAAATATTTCTTTAAAATTTAACGGTATAGTTACCTTGCAATTACACTGCACACACCGATCGTCATCGATCTGAACCATATCCCCTTCTTTATAGCGAATGTCATTGAAGAAACATCCTTTGAAAATAAAAACACGGGATGTAAAGCAGATAAATAAAGTAAATTTCTTTCCAATAATAAAAAATTAAATAACATTTAGTGAAGTTTCATAAAATTAACTTATCAGTATATTGTTGACTGTTTTAATTAAACATTTCATCCAAAGAAAATAAAAATATTTTATATATATATATTACAAAGAAACTGAATAAGACTACATTTATATTTTTATTTTGAACCAAAAATTTATATTTTTATTTTGACAAAATCAGACATCGTTATAAACTGCAATATGTAAAGACATCCTTCAACATTCACTATTAAACTCAAAATATTGAATTGCACTGCTCTATACTAGTTTAATTATTCTTCTATACATTTTAGTTATATTCTTATTAAAATAGAATGTATCCAAAATTATAATAACTAAGGCTCGGATTATAAGCAAAATGCATCTTTGTTATTAAGATGTATATCAACAAAATTGTAAGTTTTCAATGCATATAATGTAACCAATATAGCGTAATGAATATCTGAAGAAATATTCATTTGGATGAAATGTCACTGAATGAAATGACATCAAATGGCTGAGGAAACTTTTCGTTAGAATAGGAAAACCCTTAGACGAAATGGAATAAACCAACTGAGAATTTCACTTGTTATCAAAATAAGCAATTTCTACCTTTGAAACCAATAAATAAGATGACCTAATAAAAGAATATTTATCAATCTACTAGTTAGTAGGTAATTTCCAATGGAATAGAAAAGAACTTATCTGTCAAGAAACATCAGAAACAAAATACAAGTGTAAAAGAACAAATCAGCTACAAAACGGTTTCTATTTGATTTTGTAATATTTTTGTCTAATGAGATATATAAATATAGTGCTTTATTGAGATAATGAAAAACAACGCTACCATTCAGGTTCCTAGCAGTTGGAAGTAACTTCTCAGTCTCAATTTATATAAATATGGTTGGGAGAACTTCAATTTAGAACTAAAATAATATAATAACAATGGGTGAGACCAAATTATTTACAAGTGATATCCTGGAACTGTTTCACGCTCGTTGGCGATCATCAGCCAGGAGAAGTCACAGTAATAACAAGGTCTCCGTAGTGAGGCTAGCATAAAAATAATATAATAATATATATTATAATAAATAATATAATATTATTATATAATAACAATATATATATAATTAAAAATAATATAATTTCACATTTTTACGTTTCTGATAGAGAGGCAAGTACTAAGTTATTTTATAGTTATTATATTACATACTGAGGT
>JAFIDM010000001.1:81481517-81549617 GCA_023159025.1 Thereuonema tuberculata | reverse complement strand
AAGAAAAGAATTAAAAGAATACTTAAGAAAAATTACTACCCTAGTTATTATCAACGAAAATGCGTTGGTTAAATGTAAGAGTTGAAATCAAAATGAACTTCATATCGTGAAAAAGTGACCATTGCGCACTTTCTCCGCATTGTTACATTGCTTTTGTAGTTATTGTTGATTTTTAGATTTTTGTTGGTCCACGTGAAATGAATTCATTGAAATGATTTTTTTCCCTTTGGATTTACTTCTCTCCATGAACTTATGTTTTTTAAATGGATAGGAAAACGGAAACCGCAACCTCAAGGAGCAACCATTCGTCTTTAAGGCGGCATCGAACAATACGATCTCCTTAAAATACTCCTCCAACTGTGTTGGCACACGGTTAAAAGGTGCATTTTCGTGGCCGCAGACGGTTTAAAGATCCCACTGACAGATTTAAAAGTCGTTAAGTGGAGAAATGCAGTACAAGAACTATTCACTTTCATGTAAGTTGCCGCAGCATCCCACTAGAGGGAGCCACATTCAAAACCACAATGGAATCCAAATGGAAAAGGAAAATCGTAAATTCACAACTGCCTCCATTTTTCCCAGTAGATAGATAGATAGATCTTATCAAAATACTAATAATTGGCGTAATTTCAGATACTTATCACTATTAAAGAATGATTTAATGCTTATTTTATTATTATTCATCAATCGTGTTTTAAGAGGACACTATTCTTATTGATAAAATTAATGTCTAACAGATGGATGTTGACGATCCCGTATTTTCGTGATTTCACGTAATTTACGCGAGAATAGTCTCATCCATGTTTTCTCATAAAATATTGAAATATGTAAATGAATTATAATACGGGGAAATGCATGAGACTTTTACTACATTTTAATATAGTTTTAATAAATTGAAAACAGTCAATAAACAAACAATAAATTCATTATGTAGCATTTTCCTAGTGACAGACATTAAAAATACTAAATTCCTTGAGACCTGCTGAAGAGGCTAATGGCGAGATCTCGTGTTTTTCGTAATTCTCGCGCAAACGTGATCGTCAACATCCATCTGTTAGACATTAACTTTAATTTTCATCTAAATGTTTCTTCATTGTAAATAACATTATTATTTTTAAGTTTTAAATATTTTATTTAAGTTAATTGTTGTAATATCACATAATATTTACACTCCAAAAGACAGGAACATTAGAATAAGATATTGGGATTGGAAGTCTTTCCAGAAATAATATGAGTTATAACAGAATACTGTAGAACGTGAATAATTAAATAAATCTTATTATAATATATTTTTAAAGCCCACATCTTTTTGACTGTCGATCTCCCAGTGAAGAAACAAGTTCAGTGTTTGTTGCCCCAAGTTCCAACACTGGTGCCTTCCATTAATTCGTCAGGAGAAGCCCCTACCCTTCGAAAGAGGAGCCCCAGACATTTAGGAGTCTTCAGTATTACCTCCGTCTACAATGAAAACTTCAACAGGAAACTGTTTCAAGTATCGAGAAAGAAATCGATCTTCTGTTTCCGAATCCTAACCCATCGTCGAAACTTGGAGTCATAAACGGCCTGAGATGCCTCCCACGAATGCCGGCTTGGGATTAATTGTTTCAAACTGATATAAAAGTTTCTTAGTACGACCAAATGCCATAATGTCATGGATGTTTTTCAAGCGTAATGAAACTGTAATTATTAGGCATATTTCAATACCTTATATAGTTTAAAAAATATTACAAAATAATAAATTGCGGAATTGAATGAATATGGAATATTATAATGATCCTACTTATATATGTACAGTATTGCACAAGTTATTTATTCGTTTATTTATTTATGCTTTTAAGAGAATACATTTTTGTCAAATATTTGCAGTTCCGCATTTATAAATAATTTAAATATAGATAAAGAAAGCTTACTAAATTTTTAAGTTTCAAGGAGGTTAAAACTTTTAGAAATTGTGGAGGGAGTTGTTGTTGGCTTCTTATTGTAATTTATTACTAAAAAGAAAATAGAAAGTTTGTACTGAGTTCTTTTTTTAAAAAACAACAACATTCATTTACTCCGTAGGTACTTAATCGAGAAAACAGAAACGCGGAAAATGTATATTAAGAAAAAGAATAATAAAGGGGGGAAAAAAATCAAGTCCGTTTCGGGATTCAAACTCAGATTCATGTGTATCATCATCTTGACTGATTGCTTTTTTTTTTGTTTGTTTGTTTGTTTAACGTAGCCTACAGTAAAAAATACTCATGAGATAATGTATAATTTATTTATTTAAAAAACACAAAACCAAATGTACCAAAGTAAGATTTTCACATCGACGAGAATCGGAATTATTAGGCGTCTTCAGCCAACCATTCCTAATATTTAGTCACATATATATTATTTTTAGAAAATATTATAATAAGCCTATTTTTTTCCCATTCCTCTTCTGATCAGACAACGCTGTTATTTTCTTCGGAGGAGAAATAAAATCTCTTCAGTGTTTCTCAACTTTCTTCCTAATGTCTAAAAATTTCCACTTTTAAAATCCTAAAGGCCTTTTAATTTAAATTACAATCTTCGCAACTCCTCATTAAGTTAAACTAAATCATCGTATACAACTTGGTCTCACCCATTATTAATATTAAACTAAATCAGTTTACTTTTAAATTAATTTCAACAAAATTCCATTCTAACTATTAAAACACTGGATATTACAATTAATTCACCGCTAATACCTTTTCAATCAGTTGATTGTTAATTAGATGTAATCATCAGTTGCTGTCACTGGAATTTTCCATTAGCAAAACTGGATATTAGGTCGAAGCATTGTCTGGACACGCAACAACGGTCTAATGTGCGAACAGAAAGGTGGTTTAAAAAAAAAAGAAGAGAAAGAAACGGTTGGTTTTTCCACGAAAAGCCTCTCGTCTGCCGACCCCTTTTAATGACGGCAGCGGGTGGGGAAGAAGGGTTTTTCAAGTGGCTTAACTCTCCTCATAAATCTGTCACCAACAACTTCTGGTGTTTGTCAATGGGCGGAACAGGGATGTACCGTGACCAGCCACAGTGGACATTAGGTCCTTTCATTCACAACAATTGGTAGGAAGCCGACAACAAGACAAGACATCGCTCGTTTCAACAAAAGCAAAAAAAAGTCTTATTTGAAACAATTAAAAATAACTTTGGAAACATTCTAACGCATTGAATAGATAATATATTGATAATACAACAGTTTTTTCCAAAGGATTATCTTATTACTTTGGGTATGAATGGTAAATAGCTACTCGTTTATTGGAAGTGACAGGACAGTGACCAATCTCTTATGTAAACGATAGCCAAGCGTAGTTCGACGGATAACATTGTTTTTCACTCATTTGTAGTTGAAATTAAATGCAGACTACAAATTTCCCAAACTTTGCAAATTTTCAGGAAAAAAAAATGGGTTCAGCTGAAAGCTACTTAGAAGCTATTAGTTTTGATTTCACCAACATCAGTTCTACTCTCCATCAAATCCAAAAAATATAACACATTTTAAAAACTGTTGTCCATTAAGAAATTCCTGCATCGAATCACCCAATTCCCAACCGCCTAAAGCCAGCCTTAGCAAAGTGTGATGGTGCTGCCATTCTTATAGAGACAAAATGAAGGAAAATGCATCTTCGAAGACTGACCAATGCCCTACCGAGATCCATCTAGCATTGCTAACGCCTTCGAAATATTGGAAACGCTCGAGGTAATTTGCATCTTTTACTTTCCATTGAATGTATGGGATTTCGCTCGGTTCTGTAAAGGTTTCGCAACGCTTGTGTAGACCGAGGGGGCTAATTTTATGACCCTTTATGGTCATTAAACAATTTGGAATGTCATGAGATGGAATAGGATGCAACGAGAAAATAAAATTGAAGAGGCTGCCAACGAAGATTCAATTGTATGTCTCTGCAAATAAGCTTTCAACTTGAGAAATGCAAAGACAAAAACGGACGGAAGTACTGATAATAGATGGGATCAAGCGACTGAACACAACCACATTGGATTACAACCGTACTCCAGTTGTATCAAGGCTTTATAAGTCGCAATACAACAAGTTGATTTCTGCCTCAAGTGGTTTGAGAAAGGATTGTTGAACAATTATGCTGTTAAGCACATTTTTCCTTAGATTCCGCAGGTGACATTTTTTAGTGTAGTTTTTGATCAAATAATAAAAAAGGTGTTCCACTGTAGACCGTTCAGATCTTTGGGTACGCGGAAGGTTTAGGCTCCAATGATACTCGACCAACGGGACTAATTGATGTTGGATAGTCATTCCGACGCTCACCCGCCTTTAGCCTCAGAGGAAAACAACCGGATAGCCATTTGACAGAGGGCTGAGTGAACTCTAGTATCCGTCCGGAGGAGTTACAATCGTGAAAAAATCCTCGCCACTGCCGGGAAAGCTCACTCCACTCCGCAATCCAATGCCTAAACCCTCTGGGCTACTGGATCCACTTTTGATCAAAGGTTAGATCAAGAAATTCTCTGATTAAAAAGGAAATTACAAACTACCAAGTGTCAGATTAGGCTGTGCGACGATCCCTCGACAGCAAATAAAATGATCACATACTATCTGTGATGCAGAAAAAGTAAAGTCGTTTATATCAGCCCATTCGTATAATCTATTCACAGCAAACTCCAATTGTCTCTCAATGAGACGTAGTTGAATGATATGAAATCTGTAAATCATCAAGGTAGAAAGCTTGTTCCTAACAGAAGAAACAGAAATAGGTAAACAAGCAGTGATTCCATTTATCTTGATAGAGTAAAGTGTTATATTTTAACTTTTACACAGTTGAACATATTACAAAACTGGACATACACCGGATTCAACTAATCCTTTAGTCATTGAACGTGAAGAAAAAATTCAAAGAATCGATATGCTGTATATCTTAAAAAAGAATCCTTACAATACTAAATTATCTAATGAAGTGGTGGGAAATTATGTTTTATACACAAATAGATTATATGTATTTTAAACCCCTGGTAAACTAGTATCAGTCGTGGCCATTGTCTACAATAATTCCTTTGCATGATGAGCCATAGTTCGTTATGTTTTGATATACGTACAGTATATGTCAATTTTTAAAAATTTTAGTGTATTTCCGTTTTTTATCTGGAATGGAGTGGTTTGTTGTTTGCTTATATTTTCTGGTTTTTCGTTGTTTCATTTGAAAAAGATTTGCCATTAAAGAGGCAGTCGAAACTAGTCATGTCGTATCGGTTTTTTTCAATACTTTTGTGTGTTTTTCAATTCTATAACTGTTATCAGATATTGTCTATTCACAAATGCAGTACGAACTTTGTCCTCCAGGCGAAGAAAATGATCAATAGTGGATCGATATTTGCGAAAGTCACATTGTGTAGAAGTAACAGGTTTTTCTTTTCAGTCACTAATCGTCGATTCACCATACATTCAATTATTTTACGTAAGCAGATAGTAAGTGCAGTAGAATGGTAATTACTAGTCTGATCACTGTTGTCTTTTTTGAGTTTAACTACGACCTTTTGTGATCGACCAATCTCGTGCAATTTCAAATTCATATGTGATTTTAGTAGAACTTACAAAAAGAATAAAGGATTATATTATAAACAAATATAGTAATAATAATTATTATAATATAATAATAGTTAGAGCAGGAAATTGAAAAAAAAAAAAAAAAAGAAGAAAAACTTCTTGACAACAAGTTTAACGTGCGAACAAATTGACAATACAATAAACTAAAAAACATACTCGCACATAAATAATGAAAAAAAAGGAATCACTGATCTTTTTTTGGTATTTTTGATACCGGGAATCCAGAACAGCTGTTTCAGTGTTCCTACTCTTCATCAGCTGGATTCGCCCAGTATCTGACAGCCAGTGATTCCAAGAAACATATAAAGAAAACAAAGATGCACACGAAAATGGCCCTTCGTAAATAAAAACAACAATATATAAAATAATAAAAGAATAAAAAAGGGCAGAAATTTAATCCCCGCTAGACATAGCTAAGCTTAGGATGGATTAAATTGTAAAAGGAATACATTTAACAACAAGTTTAACGTGCGAACAAATTGACAATACAATAAACTAAAAAACTTCTTGAATAGACTATTTACAAAATCGAAATATTTCTATTTTCGATCCAGTCATTCCTCGCTTAATGTCAGTTAGGTTCCTTGAAACATGTCCTGAAACTTATTTTTCGCTTAACGATAACGATTTTCCATAAGTTATACCCCACGTTAAAATTTTAGATAAGTTCTTAGAAAACTGGTGTTTACTGATTTATAACTAACTATATAGGCCAACAAAATTGAAAATTAAAATCAAAATTGCAAATTTACGTGTGTTGAACATATCTTAAAGCTCACAAATTAGCCGACACACCTGCGTACTGGAATTTAAAATTCATTTATTAACGACTATAGTTTCGTGTAGATAAATGGAATACACATTCTCAAGTAATGAGATAAAACAAAAATATATAGGTCAACAATTTGGAAATAAGTTTCCAATCAACTTTTTTTTTTTTTTTAACTGAAAGAATAACTTGTAAAGAAACTACTGATAAACGGAAGAGCATTTCATAATGTATTCCGTCGGAATAATAGACAGAATTTTGGAAGTAGTTCAAGACAAACAATAATTAATCTAAAGAAAAAGGTATATTATAAGTATTATTATTATATTATAAGAATTGGATCGAAGTGGAATACCTAACTTGTTTTTTGGTGGTTTGAAGAAATGTTGATAAGCTAGAGGAACTAGTGTTTCCAAACGAAAGCCGTAACTTGATTACACATACTGCCGATTTGAGTAACATTTCTCTTAAGAATTGTTAAACCTTTATGGGAATAGTGACCATGCATTCTTTTTATCCTATCCCAAAAATAAATGTTAGGAATCTTTCTGGACAATCGCACATAAGCTCGGACCTTCTTAAAGGTCCACAGGATTGATAAAGTAAGATAAAAGTGGAAGGTAGTCCAGGCTCTCTTCTGTGTTTTCTGCTTCAATTTTAATTAATGTTTAAGGTGTAATGGGAATCGTTTAAAACGTCTGTGGAATGTCAGCACAAGCTTTAGATATGATCATATCATTTACATTCTGAATAACATTGCTAAAATCGTGAGTTAAATCAAAGGATTGAAGATTACATCTGTGAATGAAGTTTGGCCAATCTGGGAGTTAAATTTCTAATGAGGGGATGAGAAGTAAATTAAGAATATTGAAATCGTGAAGAATGACTGAAAATGCTTACTGCCTTTACGATTTTTATAAATTCTCTAGGATTACCAGAATTTTTTTAATGGTTGTTGAATCAAAAAAAAAAAAAAAAGTCATGTCCTTTTCGGGATGGGTTACAAAAAATCCGATAAACTTTCGAACAAAAAAAAAAACAGGTCTAAAATGCTAGATGTCATTCATTTTCGGATGCACTGGAGATGATTACAACCCTATCAACCGCTCCTTCCCTCTGCCCTCGGTACGCCAACGTAGTACACACATGTAAACTGCAAGGACCTGTACCATGAGAAAGATCTCCATAGGTGGCCTTAAGCAGTTCTTCTCCATTTATACTACCTAAATCCTACTTCACAATAACATTTCTTGAAGAATTCAGGGTCTAGTGCTTTGTTGCAGACATAACGATATTATACAGTGTTGTCAAAGACGTAGTATCTGCTCGGCTGTTCAGGAAGATAGTAAATCGAGCAGTAAATCATCGGATTTGAGCTTCTTAGCTGAACTAATCGTAGATGTTCCTTCAAGTATAGCCTTGGAGATTAAAGATAGGAGACATGGTTGACAAAGGTTGATCAATTATGAAAATTATAAACATAGGTGTAGTGATTGCTTATAACAAGTGGCTAGTAGATGGTTGGGAATTGCTTCCCAATGTAGGAAATTCATTCGATGGAAGAAAAAAATTCGCATTCCTATCCACCACGGAGCTCAACAAGGGGGTATCATGACTGCCGAAAAATCTTTCAGGCGACTTCGGAATAACAAAATTATATCCTAACAGAAAGGTAAGATATTAGATTAAGAATCCTTCTGAGGCTACTCAGTTGACCCTAGCCAATACTTACCTACCGAAGTAGCAAGAGGTGACCAGCCGTTTGATTTCAGAAGGGTGGTCAGGGACTACCCCGCATCCTCCCGTTTACCAGAAGCCAAAGTAATACGTTACAACTGCAAGTAAGATGAAAAACCAGCAAGAATCGCTCAAAGTAAACCTTACTGAGTGATTACTTCACCACATACAGAGACCCCCACAGAAACAGAAAGCTTTGTTCATATAAATATTTTCATTTAACAGCGACATTGCAATTATCTTTTATCCTTAATCAGCAAAAAGCTTATTAGAAATTTAATATTCAATTGAAAAGCAACATAATGCCCTTTTCGATTCTAGTTCATTTGTTTGAGAACGATTAATAACTTAAAAAGGCCATTGCAATATTCCGAATGATGAAAAAAAGAATCTAGAATTAGAAAGGTGAATAGATTTGAATTCCTGTATTTTAATAAATAAGTAAAATAAAATAAGAAATATCGGGACAAACATTTCAAGGAAATAAATGACTAACACCTGTAGAAAAGGTTGAATTCGTCTTATGTGGCTATAACTTAACTAATCTATTTATAATACTGCAATGCAAGATATTACCTTTACAAGATGGACAACAAGTGCCGGTCTCAGGAGGAATTGGATTTCGACACGGTGTATAGCATTGCAACCGAGATGCAGTCACCACTCCGGCCTAAAAGAAAGGAACACAAATAAAGAAATTATAGGAGCAATTCTTCAACATTTTATAAAAAGATTATAATATGAAAATATAATAACATGAATCCCTTAAGAAAACTAATTGAATTTAAATAATAATAATAAGGAAAGACAAAGAAAAGCTATTGAGTTTCTTTTCAAAATCAAAGAAAGAATAAATAAAGTAAGTTTACTCTGCAGGAATAAATCTGACACGGATCAATGGAATCAGTCCACTCATGTCCACTTCGATATTCTTTTCCTCGAAATGTACAACCTATAAACAAAAACCCATCAACAATTAAGAATTACTTCACTTGTTTCGAAAAAATCTATAAGCAAAATCCATGTTATAAATTTTATCAATAAATATTACAAAATGTAATAATAATTTTTGAACTTTTAAACTTTAAATAATAATAATCTTGGATCTTTAAAAGTTACTTTTCTGTAAATCAATTAAAAATTTTGAAATCTATCCATAGAAACATTCAATCCGTCTCTGCAACTCCGAGGGGAAGCAGCACCTGACCCTGGCCATTTTCAATTTAGAAGTTCATCGTAAAGACCAAATTCCTGTGTCGAGAAACTATTTAATATTATAACTCATCAAACATTAATATTGATACAATTTAAATTACTACAGATGAGACCAAAAATTGTTTACCAAGTGACATCCAGGAATAGCTGTTTCACGCTCTTTGGCAAGCATCGGCCGAGAGCAGTCACAGTAAACAAAGAGGTCTCAGTACTGAGGCTAATAGGAGTAATTACTTGGTAAATAATTTAGTCTCATCCATTGTAGTTTATTAATAATTCAATGCGTAGATTGAATTTTTTATGCTTTAAAAAATTCATTGAGACCGGCGGACTGCTGGCACATGAATTTTCTCACTAAAATTTCATTAGTGAGTTTTTTTTGTTTACTTTTGCTTTTGAGGCACCACTGGGATTCCGACGATTATTAGACTATTAATAAGTTTACAATTTTAATTTATTTCTGAAAATTACAGCAAAATGATAAGAAAATAGGGATCATATTCCGTGTCACCTTAGTGTTGTTTTTTGAATTATTAACTCTTTTAAGAAACTGATTTCTTTGCTTCTATTTCCCTCCTTTTACTAAATAAAAAAACTAATCCAAAGAACCTAAAACAGAGCAATCAGCAAATCATGACGGAACTCAATTTCAAAATAGAAAGTCAGGTCTAGTTTTGATTTATAATTCACATTCTGAGCACACATTTGTAACGCACACATTATATTGTTAATGCGTCGTGATTTGATTTAAAAAAGAGAGAGAGACCTCAGAACTAACAGTATTATTATTATTATTATTATCATCACGGGAATGCCCGCGAGTGTGTTGATTCATTGCATCACAGAAACTGAAGAAATTCCACATTTTTCCACCCTTTTTTTTCTATCTTGTTTTTTTTATTGGATGGATCTCAAATAAACCCTTCCATTCCAAATGAGCACTGGATTGCTTGTCATCATTATTACTTACTGAATTTTTTTGCATAAAAAAAAAACAAAAAAAAACAAACCCTGCTATAAATTGCTATAGCATTCATAACACGCCCTAGTCTACAGCTAGAAAAAAGTGAAGATCGGTCTGCTGCAAATTTCAATCAAAGTAAGTATCTTTGTCCTTCCGTGAGAACTCGACTCCTAGTTATCCTACCAAGATAAATTATTTTAACGATAGGCTTATGTTACAAAATGTTGATAGAAACTGAACCTTTAGTCAAATTTAATAATAAATCATTATTAAATATTGTCGTTAATCATACCCTCAACCAATAAAACAAATCTTCTATAAAATTGAAGGTTTATCCTATGACTGTTTAATCCTAATTCATATTGGATTCAAGAAGTTTGAGATTACCAGAAAGATATTCACCAGATGATATTCAAAATTCAGTATCCAATTTAATTCTTTTATTATTTGACTAGCCGGTACCATCGCTTCGCTCCAGAACCCTTGCATACATAGCATTAAAAAAAAACAACTTTAATTATTTAGCAAATTAATATCGAGATCGGAAAATATACGAGTTCCCGGCCCGTTCCCAGGCCTTCTCCGGATAACTCAGATATATTGCGGGTTGGCGCGACACACCTATATATCGATAAGGCAACTTTAAAGTGGGAATTTCGAAAAATCCGGCCTTATTCCTTGTCTACATCATAAAGGGAACCTCTGTGCAAAATTTCAGCTTTCTAGGTTCAAGGGTTTGGGTTGGGCGTTGAGGAGTCAGTCAGTGAGTGAGTCAGGACTTTTTCCTTTTATATATGTAAGATTATGAAAAAAGCATGTATCAATGATATTGTTTTCTTCAATAGTTTTCTAATAACAATAACACTAATGTCTCAATTTGTTTGGGAGAATGATCTATTAAGTAATGGTTACTGATGAAATTTAGTTATAGAATTATAATTAATGATAGCCATCGAATTGATTCTGAACGCTGAGTTTTTTAGTTTGTACCCAAAAAAAAGAAAAGAAGTCTAAAATAATCCGCCGGGAAAGGAAGGAAAGAGAACATTAAAATTCTCGGGCAGTGAATAGCAATTTCTGACATAAAATGCGCTTCATGAATTCATTTGAAATTCCAATTAAGTGTTAATTTCAATCGGTTATCGTCTGTGCGTTGGAGGATGATAGGAAAGAGACGGGTCTCAACACATAAAAGACCTTTTCAAATAACGGATTAATAGGCGGCAACCAGGCGACTTTTTCTTTTTCCAATTTCGCAGAATTTTGTGTTTTTATTGCCACCAGATAATCGCAAAGCCGTGAAATGATTTCGATGACGTTTAATGATCAACATGAAAAACCCCATTTGATTGGTTTCGAAATAAAACGATTCATCAAAGGAACTACTCCAGAAAATGAAATTCACCTTGCAATTATCTCAGGGCGAAGTCATTCAAACAGTTGGCAATTATGCTTTAAAATATTGGTAACAAAAAAATCAATTTCAATGATCAATAAGAAGCATTTCATTAAAAATTTAATATCCTTTGCATGAATGTTTTAATTGCTCAAAAAACAAAACAAAACTGAAGATTGAAAGAGACAGTCCAAACAAAGCCTGCTAAAGCAACATAAGTATATATAAAAAAAAAAGTATTTGTATATTGCAAGATAAAGGATGGTGAAATCTAACCTGTCACGCCATGTGTTAAACAACTATAGTACAATGTTAGCTAGCGTTGAAATGTCGTAGTTAAGTTCGTTTTGTCGAAGATGTTCAACAAAGGTCTGCAGAAGAATTTAAGACAGATGATACATCTTTTTTTATAAAATTCTGCAAATTTACTACTGAAAAATTCTTTAAGATGTGTTTGAAGCTTTTTTCTGAAGCAATGCTTGTAGACCCCGATAAAAAAGATAAAAAAACCAATAGTGTCAAGTCTGATAGTAAAGCGGGTAAGCTAAGATTTCCCAATCCAACTCGCCTCATACATGATGCCTTGTTATCATTGCAGAATGTGATCTAATATTATCATTTTAAAACAGTAGACCGCGTTATTTACAATCACCTACTTCAGAGTTTTCAGTTGTTGACAATATTTGCTGCATGTGTGATTTCTCCGGATTTCAGCAACTCGTAATATTCTACCCCTTTACTATCTCACCAGAGAAAATTACCTTTTCCAAATGCAATCCTGGTTTTACGTGGTTTGAGAAGGCTGTCCTGGTAGAGCACAATATCGTTTTCATTTCAGGTTATCGTGCAATATCCATTTTTCACCCCCATTATCAATCTGTCCAAAAATAGGTCTTTTTTTTTTTTGACGGCCAAGCAAATTAGCACCGCCGAAACTCTCCATAACAAATTCCTTTTAGACAGTTCGTGAGGTATCCACATACTTCAATGAAGCCCATCTTCTTCAAAACAGTTGTCTTGGGGATTGTAGCTTACTTGGAATTTCCTCTGTTAGATTCTTTTGAATTTCTGCGTAAGTCATCAATATTTTAACTCCGTCCTGATCCAAGCTCATCTTCAACATTAAATTTTCATTTTTAAATTTGGCAAAAATGTTTTCTCTTTGCTTTTTCCATAAACTTCCCAAATATTTCTTTTGGTAGCAGCCACAGTATTTTCTTTTTTAAATTCTTTTAGTGTCTCAAAATCAAAATGTGTCTCAACTATCCTTTTATGTTCTTCATTTTTAAAATACAATAATTACTAATTTAAACTTGCTATCGTAGGAAATGCACACACAATACTTGTTCGATGACACTTTGAAATTTAAGACGCATACGCATTTCTTAATGCACGAAGATTGGCGATAAAGAACGAATGTTTCCGAATGCTGCCCGAACGGCATGAATTTTCGGATGACCCAATGTAAACATACAGTAAAACCCCGCTAATCCGGCATCCGATAATCCGACACATTCAATAATCCGGCATCGGTCTAAGGTTTTTTTTTTTACACTGAATAAGCCTTCTGGGCGAGTTCTGCAGAGTTTGCGGGCAATCGGCTGAGGTCGGGCGTACTCGGCATTGATGACAAATCTAATAAAGTAACTATACTGTACTGTATGTACTGTATTAAAATATAATACTACATAAAAATATCTTTTGTTGTTTTGTTTTTAACATTTCCCATCACTACCGAAATCGGAGAAATCACAATAGAACATGGAAAAATGGTCTGATACCTATTAATAACCCTTTTGACTCTCTATTTTAGCGGTATTTTCGGTATCCTCGCAATAACGGCTATTTTTAGACGGCGCTCAGTAATCCGGCATTTTCGGTAATCCGGCACTGCCGAAGTCCCGAACTTGCCGGATTAGCGAGTGTCTACTGTACTACCGCAACCACACGACTGATTCCGAAAAATGACCCAAAAAAATCTTTGCGCTAAAGATAAAAACACCTGTGCGCCAGCGCAGCTTATTGGTTTACATCACCGGTCGGCAACCTTTTGTTGTAATAGGGCCAAATATTTTACATGGGATAAGTGCGGGCCCCCTTGGGCCATATGTCATTACAGTATATATAGTATACTGAATATTTGTGCACAACTATTTAAGTTTTAAAAATAAAACGCTAGTTGTATATTTTTACGACATTTATTGTACATAGTTCAAACGAAATATAAACAAATAAAATAAATCAATGAGATTTTTGTGCGACGCGACGCCTCGGGGATGGCATGCGGCCCGCGGGCCGCGGGTTGCCGACCGCTGGTTTAGATAATAACCATTTTGAGACTTTACCTCATATGCAATCAGAAAGAAGTCACGGACTTAATAAAGTTTCTTGGAAGTTCTAGTGTTGCTGCAAAGATATCTACACTAAATTTAAACAACAGCAGTCACATTTTATGGTTCCTAAACCTAATGAATTTCAAATTAACTAAACAATTGAAACATCAACCAAACACATTTAGATTATAATAATGGAAACGAGAAGGACCGCACTGTAATCAAAAACATGAACTTTCTTAGTTCATGTTCTTGTAGTGCCTGGTCATTTCCATTATTCAACTCCTGTACGTTAAACCAATCATAATATATTTAGATTATATTTAGTGAACATTTCTGTGGAATTAATTAGAAATAAAATTGCTAAGTTTTACTTCACTATGTTTACACTTGAAATTATTTGTTGCAGTTTGAAAATTGAAATAAATTGAAATTAGAAATCGAAGATTGAAATAACTAGTTAAAACTTTTTTTGTTTTTTTTGTTTTTAATATTAAATCTTAATGTACTACTCTAGGTATAATATGTACAATCTTGACGTTCGAATGACGCTGATACAAAATACCCTTAACTTCATAAATAATCACTTGTTGTAATATTAAAGTTCTTAAAGTGATTCAAAGAAATGCTTCTAACATTAACGATTAAACAGTTTTGCTAATATTTTCATTAAATCTTCTCTGGATCTGTTTCCTGAAACAAATTGTTACATTAGTTACCTTTAAATCCTTTTTTAACGTCTGAAGGTGCGTATTCCGATAACTCCACACCTGTATCCTTTCGTTTTTATCTTGCTTTAAATAAAATGTTTCATGCCTTTTTACTAGATAAATGTCCCATCCATGTTCTCAAACATTCTATATCTCGTTGCTTAGTAGCGATGTCCGAATAACGACTTTTCTTTAAATATTATTTTTTCGGACGGTACAGATGTCTTCAAGTGGTTGTTACGATTTGAACCATTTATACGAACTTGCAATTTTCTAATGTACCTTAGGACAAATATAACTATTTATCAAATACACGATCTACTCCGCACGGGATTCATGTTTCATCATCTACCATCTCTTTCGAAGTAACGAAGTTTTTGCTTTTCATGCTTTGTTTTTATTGTCTTGAACAATACTATGTTACGTGTTGCAGTCTCTGACTGATAATGTTTACATTCATTTGTTAACTGTTGTATTAACTTAGGCACAAAAATTAATAAAATGATGTATGTTCAGCTTACATATGTAAATATATACTGTATATACTAGCTGATATACCCGTTCTTCGTACGGGTTACAAAAAAAAAAGTCTTGATGTGGATGAAAAAGAAACTGAAATTGTGAGATCACCTCGAGACTTTCCCAGCTGGTACAAAAATCACGTGATACGTACAAAGTTACATTCTGAGAGTGCATCTGTAATCAACATTTATCTTCACATTAATGAAATGCTCAAAAGCGTGAATTGAAATGTGTATTAACTTCTTTTTTTTTCTTGTTTCAATTTTACTGCACGTTACACTCCCCTATATTACGATCCCGTTGGTCCTTGTCTTGTTTTGTCCCTTTATTAAATGCCTTTATTAAATGTGGCTGGACAAGGTTTTGATGCTGTACTAATTACATTTAATTTGTTATTGTTGTTTGTTTGTGTAGGAACCCACTACCGGAAGAGGGAACGAACCAAATTACCTTTCACCCCTTTGAATCGATCGTCAATGGGTAAATCTGGCTGATGAGTCCTAATAAGGACGAAATAGATGTCCAGATTCCCGTCTGACGAGAACTCAAAGGCGTGCATTTTATTTACTCCTCTTTTTTTTCATGTGGGAATTTATTCACTTTAATAATCCTTTCCAAAGTATTTAGAAGCATAAAATTTACTAAAGAAACTGTAATTGTAAGCCAAGCTTAAATGTTTTTTGATTCTCATCTACTAAGTTTATTCAAATGTTAAAAGTTTTTAAATTTTAATCCAATCTATGCAAGTGTTTTGTTTTCTTCCATCTAATTCTCTGCTGATGTTTAAATGCCGAATAACATTGTTATCATAAATCTTTACTATCAAGTCCTAGATACACCAGCATTGACAACCATCTAAGTTTCCGTCAGAAAAGCAGATCGGACTTTATAACGTTTCTTAATTTTGTATTAAATAGTTAAGTTATTTTTGACAAAAAGTCAAAAATCCATTTAACTTTTTTTTTTTTTTTTTTTTTTGAGGTCTGTCCGCCGTTGCTGCTTTGTTCTTCTCATCGATTCCATTCGACTGAAAACAATCCGCCTTAATCGAAAAAGACAGACCATGATAGCGTTTTAATTGCAAGAGCCGTAAACCATCCAAATCAGAGGGTTTTAGAAAAAGATAGCAAACACCCATAAAGAGGGCTTTGTGTTACATCCGGCAGTGCGTGCTCATTAACCGCGTCTAAAGAATTGAGGATTTCGCAGCAGATACAACCCTGGGAGGGGGAAAAAAAAGAAACCAACTTAGTTTAATTCTGATCAAATCAAATCAAGGTTCAGCTTCACCAAAGCAACTGATTTTGATAGATTCCATTGGCTAACTAGGTTAAAGGAGATTTAGAATTATTGGAATGACTTAAATCCTAACCAAGAGATGCGATAGGGAATATGAGGCTTTTTTTCTGATATTGGGATTTCGATGTTTCTTTAAATATGAAAAGATTGTAACCTAAATTCCTGGGCTACAGGAAAAATCCATCGCTCTAAGTGGTATGTGGGTGCCTTTCCCTGAAACTTGGAATGGGTATTTATGAATAAGACTTTGATTTAAATTTTTTCTAGGCGAATCTTTGTAGACAACCATTAAGTTGATAAAAATTCCAATACAATAGCATTAAATGGAAAGATGAATTTTTGTCGATGTTTTATGCTGACTAACATGCTTAGCAATTCTCTTATTATCCGCACATGCTTTAATTTGATGAAAATTAATTGGATTTATGAAATTTAAGTATTTAATGTTAATTTAATTTAATTGTTTGTAATCAGCCGACGTAATTTACAGACAAACAGAGCCTTTTCCTTTCAGAGGTTTTTATGACTACCAACAAATAAGAATGAAAAAAAACTTAATAATTTAATGTCAATATGACTTAAGTGTTTCAGGATCTTCTTATTTATTGCTTTAATGTAATGAAAATGGTTCGTATTTGGATGATTTCATATCATAAAGAAAACAGACTTTGGTTTTTATTGTAAAGTGAAACAAGGTTACATTTTTAATCTTATTCTTTGGTCAATTGTTTAGGGAAATAGTTTGAATCATTAGTGTCTTTATTCACTTATAACGATATCATAACTAGATATTCCTGAATATTAATGAAAATGACAAACTACGAAAAATGTTTTTGTTGAAGTAGCTTTTCCCAATAAAAAAAACAGTTTAATAAAAGTTTTTCTCAACTGACAAGAAATTCCTAATTTCTTCTCTTCTGGAACTATTATTATAAATCCACATGGATGTTGTGGATTTATGACAAGAAATTCCTTTGTGGAAAAAGAAAATTAGCAGAATTATTATCTGTTCTAATTTGAAAAGTTGAGATTTAGCTATAATCTAATATCAGAAATATTTGTGATCTTATTCTAGTTTGTTCGACTGAGTTTTATTCTTTAACCTATTTAATTATAATTAAGGATAGTTAAATTTCATCAATGAGAAAATTTCATCAAAATTAAAGCAGCTGGAGTCAAGCTGCTTCATGTGAACAGACAGACAGACATGAAGATTAACAAACGTTCATCTTAAACTGCATTAAATGTTAATATAGGAATTATGATTGGCGTTTTATGAATACTGGACATATCGGAGATTAGAAGCAAAAAAAAAAATAAAAAAAAAATAAAATAAAATTGTTTCAAAAGCCTTTGTAAGTAAGAATCCATTTTATTTCTACAATATAAAGGGATGGGATACAAAATGGGATAAATGGAGCCAACGAATAGTTACATGAAACAATTCATCAATAATTATGAACCCATCCGTATTTCTAAAATATTTTTTTTTTATTCTTAGATTTTTTTATTCTTACTTAATAATCTTAAACTTATAGCATCTAAGCATCTTAAACTTACCTATATACTGTTGTTATTGCTATTTTTATAATATTTACTTTTTTTTAATTTATATGTAATTGCAAATGTCTTTATAAGATGTCAGTTGTTTTTAATTAGAGTTTTAATGTTTAAGTTTATGTATGTGGCTACTGAAGAACGAGTTTCAACATTATTTTAATGTTACAATTTGAACTAAACAAATTAGTCTCTTCCGCGTAGTTACTGGCCCTGAAAAGAACCTTTTTATATTTGGATGAATTCTGGAAAACAGCCAAGACCGGGGTTAACCTGCAAAAGATGAAAATAAGGCGATGGATACTGGCAGCCCGTGAATTCGTCATTTGTGCCATTGTTTTTCTTTGCCTGTATGAGCATTCACCCAAATCTCATCGAGATACACGGACGTCTTCCCTTCCGAACGTAGTTGTCTGATTTGCCTTAAGTACCTGTGTCGATGGACTGCAACGTCAGATCTTTCCATGCAAAATTTGTTTTTTCCTCATTGATAATTCTCTTCACCATCGAATGGGATAAATTTGTAGCAATAGCAGTTCTTTCTAGTAATTCAGAAATACATATTCCATCAGCCTTACTCTTAAAATAGTGGTATAAGTTCCAAATTATGTAGTAATTGGCAGTACAGAGTCTGTCCTTTCTCTCTTACAGAAACGTTTCCTATATTGCCGGCCAAGGTTACTAAAGAGTAGTCGTAATCATATTCTCTCTGCAGCAACGATTAACTTCTAAGCGATTAGGATTTTTCCATATATGGAAGGCCACGACTATAGAAATAGTGAATGCCTACTGGAAAAGTAATTTTTTTCCAGGAAATACGTGTTTACCAAGTTCTTTATATATTAGCCTGAGAGAAAGAATCGTTACCATCTTATCTATGGCTATGTGCGTCCTTCAACCTGTGAATGTATCTTCTTGAAACTTGGTATCCATACATTTATTGAAAAGAGACATCTACTTATTGTAATTGGAAATGAGACCCAAGTTAAGGTTCTTCAGAGGAGAGCATTAAAGTAAAACAATCGATTTCTTCTATATCTACCAATGCATCATTATCCAATTAATTGGTTTGCACGTGCTTTGATACGATTAAAAATGAATTGGATTTAGATTCACCTTACTGATGGTTGGGTATTTAATTAGTTTGCAGGAAATGGAAATTGCAATTTTTGTTTTTGTTAGATTTTAGAATTTATAACTATTTTCCTTCCTATTGTTTTCACAAATTAAAAAAAACAAAAAAGCAAAACAAAAGCTGCAACATTTCAGGAAAAAAAGGCTTAGAAGTTCTTTCGGAACTTATTTTTAATCTCTCAAATTATTTACAAATTATTGTAATTTTGCCTCTAAAAAATATTATAGATCATACTTGTAAAATTAAGCTAGAAAGCTAAAAACTGAACTGAAATTAGATGGAGATCCTTTGATAGCCTTTGGAATTCCTAAGATTCTGGAAGCTTTTTTGTTGTCTTTTTTCACTTTTTTTTCCTTCACTTTTTCTTGTTTTATGGCAGAAACAAGTTTACAACTGTGACGTCACTTGTGATTATTCCTTGACGGAATTCGCGGTGGGTGGACAGTGAGAGATGATGAAGGGGTGGTCGCTGGTGCCCACCTGTCGAGCGGAAGAGGACTTTCCACAAGGGCTTTTTCAGGGGTAGTGGAAGCTGTCACCAATACCTAATTACAACTTTAATCAATTTCGGGTCCTTGTAAGTGGACAAAGGACGTCTTCCTTCCCCCAGTCGAGAGCGCCTTTCATCTTAACAGGCCCCCATCAGTGAATGGGACCCAACCCAAGACTTATTAACACACTTTGTTCTCAATTCTGTATTTGGGCAATTAAAGAGAAAATGCAGAAAAAAGGCTGTCTTCAAAATCTCTTTGTTAAAGTTTGGTTATTTACCCAGTAAAAAATGGGGCCACGTGGGTCGTGCTCTCGGACAGCGGAGTAATCTTCATTCTTCGAAAATGTTTGATGAAACGAAACTTCAATTTTTTGGCAAAAATAGTTTACAATTTGAAAACAAATTTCAAAAATTTCTTCAATTCAATATCTAAAAACTGAACTGTAATCCTTTGAATCTCCATCTTTGGAAATCCTAAGATTCTGGAAGCACAAACCACGAAATTTCAAAATTTATAGATTAACCCTATTTTTCTTTTAAAAAGTTGGACTTTAAACATTTCAATAACTCAATTTTTACATCAATCGACTTAGAAAATGAGGCTACAATGTACATCACAATTTTGCAGACTGACGAAATACTTTTGGCTATAATCTCAGCTAAAGACCTCTAAGGTAAAAAAAAATGGTAAAGCCGTTAATATTCAAAGTCATTCAGACAACTAAAAATGATAATGTTTTAAAACAAATGTGAAAATCGATTAACAAACAAACAATTTTAGTTTGAAGACTAATGCATCAATATTCACAATTGGAAAGATACAGTTGGATCTGGATATTTGGTACAAACGATTGTTCCAGAAAACTATAACGATTTTGTTTTTATTAATTTTGAATACGCTTCAAAAAAAATAGATTTTTAAGAGAAATATTGAAAATAATAACCCCGTTCAATACTGCTAATAAAAGCTATTACAATAGTTTGAACTTATGAATGTTTTCTTTTATATTAATTCAAGCTTTTACGGCTTCAAGCTGACGCTTTATTAAATCCACGTGAATTTTAAAAAGTTAAAATTGGAAACTGTTAACGGCTGCTTGGGGAAAATCTGTAAAACCGATTTTTTTATTACAAGCAGTAAAGTTGGTGAAACCAATTCTCTTTTGCCTTTTGAATTTAAATATGATTTTAGATTAATCATGATTTTAAGTTAAATATAGTTACAATTTAGGAAAATTTTTACAAATAATATAAAGTATTTTTACCTACTCCGTTTTTCTATTTCGTGTGTTTCATCAGATATAATGTGAACTGCCTCGTAATATGTAACCCTGAAAAACGATTCAGTAGCTAAATAGTTCTTAAAAGTTGGCAGTAGTTGAGACAAAAGGCGTAAAGTGCCAACAGCCCCAGCATTGAAGAAAAAGTTTTTATTCTTTGAAAAAAAGTAACAGTATTTGATTTTTCTGACATATTTCGTCTGAGGAATGTCTTTCTTAATAATAAGCCAAACTGGAATTCCACTTGCCTTCGTAAACTCTATTGTATCGTGGAAAATTGCTGGTGAGCGCAATCTCCACGGCCTTGGATGATTTCTTAAGTTCACCCAGAAGATTTTTGGGCGAAGATCTCTAATGATAAATTATGAAAAACAATACTATTTCTCAAACTGCTCCAAGTTTTTTGACGAGTGCTAGATTTACTAGAAAGCAGAAAAGCAGACAAGACACGATAGGCATGAAATGAATGTCACTAAATGGGTGTCTATTATCATACAACTACTTTTGTAACTAATCAACAAACTGCAGATAAACAGAAATACACTGAATTTACTAAAGTTTTTCCAAATATCATTGTCGCAGAAAAAAAGAGTGGCCGATCAAAGACACACAATAATAACCCGCATTCTCCTACCACAAACTACCTCAGCAGAACTCAAACAAAGTTACAGAAGTAAATATCTTCCAGTCTATTTCTGATGGCATACAAAATCACAACCCAACAGCATGCTTGGATCCACAATACAGATCAATAATTCCTAAACAAAAGACTTGCCGAAAGTTACTTTCTATTAATGAAATGTTAAACGATACTTGTCAACCTAAATATCTCCAAAAAAAAATATCCGTTTGATGTTATCCAAAATATATACAGTAATACAGCCGACTATCTTGTATATCGAAGAAATAAAATAAACTTCTGCTCGGAAAAAAAGTTCCATAATAAGATTAATAAGCTTCGGCTTAAAATAGGACATTTGACCCAATAAAATAGGGAAACTATATTTTCCTTGGAAATTAGTTACAAATCTCAACTAACTAAATCAAATTATATTAATTGCATGAAAATCAAAATACAAATATTAGTGAATTCCTGGATATACTAAAACAATAATGAATTTCTACTCTTAACCATCCGTAGATTAAAGATATCACTCTGCGTAAATACCAAGACAAATTCTTTATTAATAATAAGAAAGAATTCTACAGATAACTTCATAAAAAGCAATAGCTTCACCACCATTCAATGCATCTGAATAAACTGAAATAGAAGCACATTCTGGAAATCTAGGTTCAAACATGTTTAACATAATATTGATGCACCCTGGATAACGAAGGAATACAATGCTTCTAAAAACATCAATAAATACAGATCACACAATAACGCTGAATGGACTCGCATCCAACATCAAAACATCGCAGAATTGAAAGACAATTCACATGTACATATAACTACTTAACAGATCACTTAAGTATATTTCTAATGGAACCTGTTCTCTCGCCATGCTTCTCGGAAGGAGTAACAGATATTAAGCCAAAAATAACTCACCATAGATCAGCAAATTGTCGCCCCATCACGTGTCTCCTAACAACATACAAATATTTCTCGGCCTGAATCTCCAATCAAATTCGTGAGCATAGTGAAATCCACAACCTCGTATCTGAACAATAAAAAGGTACCCAACAAACACAAGACTGTAAGGAACAGTTAATCATGCTCACCACAAATATGTGATGTAATATGATACTAAAGCTCACCGCAATATCTATGAGAGATATACTGGCTATCAGAAAGCATATAAATACAGTATCGCATATGCATATCCTTGAAATCTACAAGGTAATCTTTGTCATCAACTTCAATTAATGAATCCTTGGAAAACTACAGGAATTCACCGGACAGTCAAAAATAAAACTATAACCATATCTCATGTTTCTAAAAGATGAGGTATGCACCAATTGATTCATTAGCCAGCCTCTAGTTCTGCCTAATCAAAGTAAAACTGATATAATCAATGAACTTTCGACACACTCCTCCTCTACATAGACGATATTAAAGTGTTCACCTCAGCAAATCTCACAGAGCTCCTACATATTTCAGAATCTTTTTCTAGAGACGTTTGTATGGAATTTGTATGCTTTTAAATGCTAAACACAAGCCATCGCCAAAGCAAAAAACAGATAATTTAACTTTCAAATCTGGAGAAACTATTACTGCCATGCGAGATGAAGATGCATATATCTGGCAATCGACACGAATCAACCACACAGATCAAATATCTTCTGAAAATAATATTCAATCAAAGACTCCATCTTAAAAACACATCTCACAGGGAAAAATACAATCAAAGCCGTTAACACATACGCCATTCCCTTCTTATCTATTCTTACCTATTTTGTAATAATCCATTGGACTCCAACTGACATTCGAGACCTCCAAAGAATAATCATACTCTAATTCACCTCACATTGAAAGAACCACCCATTAGCCTAAACTGAGAGACTCACTTCCAAGAGCAGACGGTGGTCGTGGACTAATGGACAGCACAAAAATCTTCAGCACAGCTTTAACCTTCATTCAATTATAATCAAGTAAATGCAAAAAGCTACTCTCAGTCTAAGCTAAGTACATGTCATAAAGTTTGCAAATTTCTAAATCGTAGAATTCATTTATCTTGCGACATAAATCTCCGATGAGAAGTCATATCAAAAACATCCGTCAAAACTGAGGCAAAGCAATAATAATAATAATAATAATAATAAACTGTGGCAACAATTTCGTGGTCAAACAAAGTCATTTCTATGCGAATAACCGACTAATTTATATATTGTTTGGACATTCTTTCTCATTTTATGAAACATCTTATTTTCGAGACCTGAATCGTGTAAGTAAGAAGAAATAGACAGTGGGTCCATTATATCAATTACTTTAACAAGTCTCTCTTTTAATTGTGAGAAAGTAGAAAGAATGTTCATTTTTATTGCATGGCTTATTTTGGAAGCCCTTTAGTTTCCCTTGAATTATAAACGCATTCCATCGAATGGACTCTGTTCGTATTGTTTTCTCTACGTGACTCTTCTCATTAGATCCTAGGGCTGTTCGATCATCTCCGGTTTCACCAAAGACTTTTTTTTTTTTAATTTTTATTTCTATTTTATTGTGTGTGTATATTTATTTACATTAACAAATCTTTACATGAAGCTAAATTTTTATGGAGAAAAAAAAAAGTGTGACGGAAAAAGAGTTTATTTAATTTCCTAGGGACTGTGCTACTTTTCTATTCGCAACTAAGCAAAGATAGCTAGAGAGAATAAAGAACAAAAATTAAATTCATTGTTTTTAAATCTAACATTGTAAATGCAAAATAGCTGTTAATATTGTAAATGATTATAACTCGACCTAAACGACTAAATCAAGTGTTTATACATAACAGCCCAGAGAAAGAAAAAATAAAAGAAGATAGAAACAATTGTTTGTCTTTGTAATTTCAGAAACCTTTAATTAAAACTTAAATATAAATATTTTTTATTCTTGGTCTACAGTTATTTCATTAATGAAAATTGCACATCAAGTGAGTTTCAAAATAATGATGACTATTTCCTAAGAAAATCAAAATTTCATTTTTTTTAAAACGACTGTCATCTCTTTTTGTTCTTGAAAACATATTTTGACGCTGAACCATTTTTAATCAACCATTTAGTTTGAATCCTCATTGATTTTTTCAGTTATTGCTATGACAGGCACTATATTAGTATTTTGATACCTATGATTTACGTTGGTTTATTAGAAATATTAGCATTTTATAAGAAATAGAACCCCTAATAATTGCTCCTTAGATATTTTATGTTTTCTTACCTTTGCACACATCACAGCAATTGCGTTGTTCTTCGTACAAGACCAGATAACAGTTCTGTGTAACATTGCAGGCTTGCTTCTTACAAACCACTTCACGGTTCTGAAAATAAAAACAGATTTCTTCAGTAATTTGTTGAGAGGCTTTGAATTAGCAGATGCCTAAATTATAACAAAAACAATTGAGGTTATTTTTGAGTGATAAATGTTTCTAAGTGATTTTATTATCATTTATTTATTATAGAAACTTTTTTATTAGAAGAATTTTTTAAGTTAACATACTAGTGAATTTAATTTTTTGCTTAAACAAATTTTAAGGGCGACCCAAATTAATAATAATAAAAAAAAGTACAATATGTAATGAAAAATAACAATTATAAGTTAGGAAAAAAATAAAATAAAAAAAAAAAGGCCACGCGGACATTGAGAAAAAAATAAGTAAATAAATAATAAATAAATAAATAAATAAATATATACTGTAACGGGACTCAACCGACAACCTTCAGTATGAGTCCAAAACCTTAACCATTAAGCTATAGCTGATAACTGAAATAATATGGTTTCATTTCTAACATTTAAGCTAATAGCGGAAATCCAATGAAAACAATGCCAAATATCTCGAACATTGGGGGGCGTTGGCCCTTAAAAATACGTTTTTTGGGCCTCTGAACACGATGGTGAAGTCCGTTTGTCGATCTGACCTTTCGTTCGGGAGTTTTTAGGAGGGTACAATGGCAACAATGCAAATATCTTGAACATGGTTGGGGGGGGGGGAACGTTGGCCCCTGAAAATACCCCATTCCTATCTTCCGATCAAGAATTGTTAGAGGTGGACAGACACGGACAGACAGACGGACAGGACAAACGCAATAGCTACCGATTTTGTCCGCTATCAGAATAGTTCCCAAATGAGTCGCTAAAAATTAAGCAAAAACATCTTAATTTCACAAATTCGTTTTTTTTTTTAAATTCGTTAACTAGTGACAGATACAAAAACATAAAAAACTGGAATTGGTATTTCTTAGCAGAATTATTTTCTCTCAAATTAATCAGAGTTCAGCGGTCCACAGCGCACCTGGACGAATAGCTGCAGCTGAGGAATAGTTTAACAACAAATACTGTTGAATAGGCTTAGAGGTGCAATAAGGCGAGGATCAATCACTTTGATCGTCCGTCACTACGAATCAAAGAGAAAAAAATCTAACGAATATTCACTGCACATTCTAAAAATGATTTTTTATTCTGCAATTATATAATAAATCCATTCTATGATGAGGAATTGGGTGATGAAAGATGGATCATTACAAGAATTGGTATCTAGTAATTTCGTTCGTAATTGAAAAATAATCAAAACAAAAGTAAAATCAAAAACTAAACGAATATATATCTGTATAAATCAATGAAAAAAACAAGACAACTTGATCATTTTGTAAACGATTAAAAATATCAGAATGGGATGTGGGAAAAAAATGTAGGCCTTCTTTATCCAGAATTGAAAGAATCAATCAGAGAGAGCCTAGTGGACAGAGGAATCTTTAGATTACAAAATTATTATTTTATTAAAGTTTTATTTTAAATTTTAATAAAATGATTACATTTTATTGCTTTTTGAACAACTTTAACAGTTGAATGCGATTTGCTAAAATAAAAAAGAATTAAAAAATGATGTCAAATTATTAGTTTTATTTGTTGAAATTCATCAGTTAACTAAAAATCTTAGATCAGTGGAGAACGAAAAAAGCTACACGGAAAAAAAAAATCAATCTAATAAGGAAATAACGTTAAGGAAACTATCATTTCAAGGAATATGTAATTTTGATTTTAAATTAATTTCAAGTATTAAGGATTTTTTTTTAAATAAACAAATCATATGTCTAATACAGTTTGTCTCATTAATGATTCTAATAATGAAAACAACATTAACGGAATGACGTATTTTGAATAGTATCTTTACTTATTTATTTATTGACTTATTTGTACTGCGTTGAAGAACAATGAGTACTTTGACAGTTCCTGTGGTAACTTGGAAATTTTGTTTCTCATCTACTATTGAGCTAAGGTAGACTAAGATAGTCTCGACTTGTCTAAGATAGTTTTTATATACAAGAACTTAAAATGAATAGAGACGACAAGAGGGAAATCTTATTTCTTTTTCAGATTTTTTCACTAATTTTTTGTAGTTGATTTTATAAATAATTACTATTGATTTATTTTTTTCTCTTTAATTGTCTCGTATATTTCTTGAAAGTTCATTGGTTTTAAATTCTCTGTTTTCTGTTAGTTTAACCAGTGTTTGTATTTCCAAGGTAAGGTAATTCTATCTCGCTTTCTCAATGGGTTTTGGAATCTGGTTTTTGGTCCAATGTATTCGGAGCGTCTCACCAGTGGGTGGTTGACATCCGCCGGCAAAAGAGACGCTGCCAATTTCACGGAGAAGTATGTGCAAGGCATCGCGCCAATTCCCTAACCCCTTTCCACCAATTGGAAATAACCTTACAAAACACTTCGTCCCAAAAGAAAAAGAAAAAAATAGAGCTAGATAGCATTCCTCACTAAAAATGAATGAAAGAACGTAAAGGGATGAGGAAGAAAAGGAAAAAAAAAGAGGAAATGAATTCGGTCACAGCTGCAATGATATTGGAGAAGGAACAAGATTGAACTTAAGATTACGTCGAACACTGAAGCTATACGAGGAGAACGATCACAAAGAAAACAACAAGGAAAAAAAAAACAGACTAACAATTAAAAAAAAAAAAATAGAGAGATGAAATTCGAGCGACGTTCTTACCAATATCTGCCATTAAACTGCTATTGAGGATAGTTGATAACTATAGTCAACTTCTGATTCACTTTTTTTTTCATTGATAACTTGTTCAAATTACGTAAGAATTAGTAATTCTCATGATTAAAACAAAAAAACACAACATTTAATAAAACAATCAACAAATTCTTAACATCAAATTTATTCTCATGGAATAATTTGAACAACAACAACAATAATAATAATAATAGAACAATAATAATAATAATAATAATGGTTTTGTTTAGACTGAGAGGCAATTAATATAAAGACCAATGGAGAGATGACTGGAAAAATACTATTATAAATAAATGTCTCATCCTGTGTATTACAGAATTCAATGCCCGTTTTGTATGAAAGTACAGATGGAGTACTTCAAAAATATACATGGGTCTGGGATAACATGTCACTGATTTCTAGATTTTTTATACTGTTTTCACTGATTTTCAAGTATTAGCTTATTAACTTATTGTTATTCGATTCCAGAGGAAATGTTGGTGTGGCGTAATGCTTAAGCAGCGGATTCGAGATTTAGGGAGGCAAGGTTCAATTCTGTTAAGAGGCATTTCTTTTTTCCAGGTAAGTTATGAATGTTAGGCAGAAAAGGAATATATGATTAAAAATAAATAAATAAACATTCTCTTTAACTTTTTTTTATTAGAAGTATTTTTATTTGTTAAAATAAAATAAAATACTTTTTATATAAATAAGCAACTTTTTTTTTATCGTATTTTCTTTCTTTCCTTTACTAATAAGCTTTTCTTTTGTTAACATTATTAATACTTGAACCATTAAAATTTGTGGATAAGAATTCTACGATTATTCATTTATAATTTAATACGTTTAAGTATAAAGGATCATTTTTTTTTTCCTGAAAAGTAACTTTTTTATAGTTGTTCCACCGATTGAAATATTTATCTTAATAATTCTTTGATGGCTATGTATCTCTTAGCTTATTTCAGGTCATACCTTTCACATTTTTTTTATTTAAAAGTACTTTATTAAATGCAAACTTTTCTTAAAACTTGAACAATTAGGATAGCTACCATTTATGTAAGAGAGGTGACGTAAATTGACAGGGAACATCTCAAAAAAGTCCATTAATGCACATCTGTGAAGTTTTATCCCCAAATCACAAATTCAAAAAACGGACCAACAAAACTATATTTATCCCCGAAAAATAATATAAAAAAAAAGGCTAATTAAAAATAGTAGGAGGGCTATAATTTAAATCAACCTTAGAATTCTTGTACATAACTTTTAATGGCTCAAGTATTAATAATATTAACAAAACGCCAAGGAAAAAGGATTTTAGTGTAACTAAAAAACCAAAGATTAAGAAAAAGTTTAGTTCTATTACGTTTTTTACATGTTTTACTTTATTTTTCAATTTTTCAAAAATTAATAAATTTTAACTTTTTTCCCTTTATTTTCATTTACATTTATAAAACACAATTCATATTTTTCTGCTGATATATAACTTTTCATTACGTAAATTAAATTTCATTTCTTCTCTTTATTCTATTCCATCTTTACGTGAAGAAAATGTTTCCAGAGATTCACAAAAACACTTTTCCTTGATGACTACTATCTGCTAGGCATTTGGATTTTGTGTAGCCGTAGCTGATTAACATATAAGAAACGGCCATTCCAGGGTCCTACAAAACTTGAGCCGTCATCATCAAAAGCTGTTAGTAGTCACGTGAAAATGGACTTGAAGCCAATCTAAGGAAATAAATAATTCCAGTCCTTTCTTTACTTGAAAATAGCTTCCTTTAAAAACAAAACATAAAACTGGATCTTGATTTTAGTCATATTTAAAAGGAAAAGAATTAGTTTTCTTTCTTTGATAATTTATTGGAAATCATAAAGATACGATGGATTATTGTAGTATCTTGGTATTAGTATGAGACATGAAGTAGGAATTTGACGAATGCGATTTGGATTTTGTGTGTATTCCAGAAAACAGTTTCTTTTTGTGCTTTTTGGGGCCTCGAAATAGAAATTTATCAAGCAGACCCAAAGCTATTATTGTATAAACCTTGCATTTAGGCTGTTATTAATTTATTGAAAATCTAAGATATTGAATCTTTTGAATAGAACTTATTTTTATTGATTATTACTACAGCATCTCTTGTTTTATTTTCACAGCTATGGTTTCCCTTAAGATGTCAACCTTATAACATTTGGTGAAGGAACAAGATTTTTTTTTCTCCAAATAAATGTTCAGAAATGAATCGAAGCACAACATTTGGGACATTTCTTCCTTCCCCATTGAGGAAGTAAGACCCTAATTCTTTTTTTTTTTTTTTTTCCCTTCTAGAAGCTTCTACAATTCATCAACCAATATTGCTAAATAGGTTTCATTAAGATTACGTCAAGCAAAATGCAATTAATATCATTTCCTGTAATTTTTTTTTAATTCGAAAGTCTATTTTTCTAAATTCAATAATGATTCAATAATAAAAAAAACTGCTTTACTTTTGACCTACCTCTTATGACCACAACAATTATATATATATATATATATATATATTTAACTGAATTAATATTTTTTTTAACTACATTAACTGGCATAAAATCTGTGCAAAAGTGAAACAACAATTGCTCATTTGACTTTGAAAATTAACAAGAAATAATTAAAAAAAAAGGAAGGCTATTTTTGAAAATACGTAACTTCTAACGAAGATCCTGGCTTGTCATTCCTTTATCTATTTATTAGGAAAAAGCTGAAATGTTTTCATTACTTTTAAATTAGTTTGAATTAAAATTATTGTAATTTAAAAGTTCTAAAATTTCAATGAAAAGCAAAAGCAAGAATCGAATCCTTAAAATTGATCCAGTAAGACATCATTGAATCAATTAATGTTTGCGAAAACCAAATCTGCTCCTAAATAAGAATTCACTGAAACTCTTAGAAGTGTCTGTAGCTGAAGGATTAAAAAAAAAAAAAGAATTAAAGGATTTAAAAAAAAGACAACAAGAATCCTCGAGAATATCTTGAGAATTCAGTTAGTTATTTATATAACTGAAACAAAAGCGCTCGCAATAACTTTTTCGTACAATGGTTCCAAAATATAAAAATTGGAGGCTGCTGATCTTAAAATCAAGATCGTTGATATTAGAAAAAAAGTGATTAAATAGATTTCTGCAAAATGAATTTTATATCTGTACTACTGTATAAATGTGCATTTATATGCATCTTTTATTGAACTTTTAGCGAAATAATAATATTCCAAAGTTACAAAAGGATAATTAACAGTTAGGCAAGCGCCAATTTTCTAACAATATAGCAACTGTTGTTATAATAAGGACTGGGTACTGCCTCTAAACTTGACAAACGGAAAAAACATTATCATAAATGACTGTTTGTGTGTGTGTGTGTGTGTGTGTGTGCGTTTTTTTTTTTTTTTTTTATTATGCGACTATTTCTAGACTTAAGTAGCGAAACTATGGGTAACTGTCGTCCTCCATAATTCCAAGGAATTTTGTGCTTCGCTTTTAAGAAATCCAATGAAGACACTGTGTGTGACTGCCCTCTTGTTATCATCTTTCGTTTCTTTGATGTATATTAAGAAAGGACTGGGTCCTCTGCAACCTTATCTACTTTCTTGGAATCACTGCGACGGGATTCTGTCGGAAGATGAGATACAGTTACTATAACCTTCTACACTCCAACCACTGGCGCCAATTAGGATTAGAAACAATAATGGGCCTTTCAACATATCCGTACATTTGAAAAATGTTTTTCAAAGAAAATACTTAAAATAAGAATTAAAAGAATAAAATTGAATAAGAATAAGCATATTTTTAAAATTAAAATAAACGATATTTTCATTAATAAAATCAACAATTTGGAAACAAATAAAAGAAATCTTTTATGTATATGTCAACGGCGAATATAAGGGAGGTCCCCTCCCTCCGAAATAATGAATATAAAGAAAAAAATAAGTACCGTAATCTGAATTATTTTAATGACTCGTGCATTTATGCAATAATGAATTCAGCATTCAGCACAAATTACCCCCTGAATATGAGCAGCAAATATAAAGTATCATGGGGTGTCTACTTCAAATTACTTAACCTAACCTTACATTAATCTTGCCCCTCCCCCCCGAAAATATATTCTGTATTCGCCACTGATATATGTAATACACATACATCTGCTGTTAAATGTATGAGAGACAGTTAAGTGATTCTCAAGAAGTGTCTGAAAGTAGTTAAGTTAAAGTTTTCAGTAATTCAACGATTTGTCAGTAAAAATCTTGACTGTAATTTAATTATCTTTTATTGGAGTAACATCCGAATTTCACAGTGTTCCTAAAAGTTTTATAAATAGATTTTATACATGCAAACACACACACAAGTATATTATATATATATATATATTAAGTTTTAAAATATAAATATATAGCCTACATATGTATATGTTTTGCAATAGAAACATATTCTTGATTTTATAATACCTATTATCCCACATTGGTTCTTGACAATCTACTTTTATTCTCGACAATCTACTTTTTTGCATTGCTATCATCTAATTTATATTTTCTGGATTAATTTCTGCTAATTGAACTGTATTTTACTAAATTCCGTTATCCTCTGTTTCTGCTCTTAAAAAGTATAGTTAGAAGATAGATGAGTTAGAAAGAGAGGATAAGAAGAAAGCTATATCTTGACATTTCTTAGGCAGATGGAAAGATAGGAATAATGGATGAGATGATGATGATGATGATAATGATGATGAAGATGGTGCGGAAGTAAGCTGAAATTTTAAAAGGAGAAAATGTTATTTATTTCAATGCCCTATCTAGTTACGAAACAGGGTCATGAAGATGGGAAATAACAAATTGAAACATCTATTTTATACATAATTGATTGCAAGAAATCCTTAACTAAAAATTTTCTTTAAATTTTACAAAATCAAGTCTTCACCGTTTCACATATGTTAGATACAATTTTTCATAATTTTTGCATTTTTGAAACAAAAGTAAGACAACTGTTTTTATGATATGAGAAAACTTTTGTGTATGTGTGTGTGTCTCTTTTATAAAAAAATCCTCAATAATTCGATCCCGAGGCTCCACTGTATGGTTTCTTGCGCCAGGCACTTCGCTCTATTGACTTCGGCCGAATAAACAGAAGAACAACGAAATTTATTACGTAACAAAAACAAAATCCAAATCACTCGAGTTTTTGTTTAGTCAGAGGACATGAAAATTTACAGAGAAAATAATCAAAGCGAATCGGAGAGAAAACAAAGATGGCAACATGGTATTAGGTTAGTTTGCAAGAGATAAATCTCAACAAACACAAAAAAGAATTGTAGCAACGCTTTCGTTTGAGCTTGTCTTGAACGATACACAGATCACAGTAAACGATTAACATTAAACGATACGATTACGGAAGAAGAAAGAAACAACCTCGCTCTATAGGTATTGTCTATATAGTCAGTAAAAATTAAGAAGTACCATCAGAAATGAATGATACTAATAATAAAATAAGTGACTTTATTGTATTTAAATACAAAAAAATATGATGCTAAGAATATGTTCTACAAACAATTATTACTTCCAGTGATTTTGATGGAAAAACGAAATGCATCAAACTGGGCTACTGACAAATAAAGTAAGGTAAAATGGTTTGAAACCAACCCATTCCTGCAGTGGCGCACCCAGGATTAAGGTCTGGGGGGGAGGGGGTAAGGATTTTTAAAGAGTCCATTTAGATGTAGGTACATTGAAAAAATAAATGTTTCAAAGATCTACTTTCCAAAATGATATGATACAGACATCAGTGCTTTAATAAAGGTTTTCTTCTCGTTCATTCTTTCTTTCTCTTTTTTCTCTTTATGTTTGGGTTTGGGGGCTTCAGCCCTCTTATCCCCCTCATTGGTGCATTCCTGAACAAGCAACTAGGTGCTGGTTAATGGTGGCAATTATCAAATTGCTTCATTAAGCCTCATGTTTCTGGAATGTACGTTTTGTAAGTACACTGTAATAACAGTTATATGATATATAAGTTAATAGTTTTGCTGAAGTCTTATACAATAGTTTTGCTAAGGGTTGTTAATAAAATAAATAAATAAATAAAAACTATGGAATGTGCGATAAAATTACAAATCCACAGAATAAAAGCCACAGTTAACGAAGGAGTTATTAAAAGCTTCATGACAAAAAAAAAATTACAATTTTGCAAATAAAATAATTTTGAAATGAAAATGAAAGTTAAGAATTCCTGAATGTCTGTTAATAAAGAAATAAAAAGCTAAAATGGATCAACTACAACACAAAATAAAAAAATATACTTTAATTTGAAGAATTCGTTAAAGAATTTATTTACAACAGAAAAATGTAGTAAAAAAAAAAGGTAATAATCAGTATAATTGTAAATGTAAACAAAGAAAACTGAAGTCATCAAGAAAAGAAAAGAGACAAAATAATAAATGAAATATGGTCAACATAAAACTATTTCCGAAATAAAGGCTTTTTCATTAAACAGAAATTCCTATAGAAGCAAAGTTACTCTGAGAGATTTCGATGAAGCGAAACTGAAAGACATTATTAAATGATGAATTACAAAAAACTGGAATCTTTTTCTCAGCTATCGATATTTTATAAATACAAAGAATTAAGGAAAACCTATCAGAAATATCCAGATTATAAGATAAGATATTAAACTATCAGGCTAGATTTAAGTTTCTAAGCACCTTAAGTACTGAAACTTAATTTAATTTAAAAAACCTAAAACTCTTCGTCTTCAGATAAAAAAAAAAAAAATCGAATCATTCGAAGGAGACTGTGAACAATTTTGAGTTTCTTAAATTTAACTTATTTTTTTAATTTGATTTGTAAAAAACAAAATAGGTCAATATTTCATCATAAGTTTTGTTACAAATAATATTGGAGAGGATTTCAATTCTTATATGTTGAAATGTTACTAATTTATTAATGTTTCGTAAAAAATTTACTTATTCCAGATTGTAATTTTAGCTGATCTCCTTTTTTTTTATTCAATTTATTCAATTGATTTTTATTTAATTTATTTTGACAGAATTTTAAACGATCCCCTCTTCGAAATATTGGTTTAGTTTCAAATTACTAAAAATAAAAACTTCTGTTTTGTTTTTATTTTGTTTTTTCTATTATTTACACAAAAAGAACAAAGAGTAGATTCTTTTTTTTAATTACAATCAAATTATCTGATCAATTTTCTCGTGCTTCTGATCAAGTTCAATAACTTTTCACTGCTGGGGGTCCAAAGACATCAAAATAGGAATATTTCAGTGTATTATAAAACCTAAATGCCATTCTGTTGTCAATATTAATGTCTTCAGTTTATTACGAGACTGAGGATGGACAGACGTACCTAATGCATTAGTACTTCTCTAGAGACGGTGATTCTCTAGCAGGTTTTCCTGGAAAACGAATCTGAAACTTGAATCCGTAAAACTTCATCCATTTATGTCAGTTGTTAGGCTAATAGACAATCGAAAAGAAAGTGCTCTCTTGTTCTTCCGAGTCCCATCGATAAAAACTACACGTACAAGGGCAACTTTTCTGCCCCTGACAGCGAGCAGCAATGTCAATTGCAACACGAGCCATAAAAACAATAGAAGGAAAAAAAAAAAGACCCACATCTTGTGAACAAGGGACGTCTGTGCAGTGGTCAGCTCAGTTACTGCGAAGAAAAAAAAACAAACAAACATCAACAAAGAAGAAGGATGAGTTGTTCGTCTCTTTCGCTGATTTTAACAATGAGTCATAAAGCGTCTATAATGTCTTTCTTTTTTCCTTTTACAGTATTAGAAAGAAACTGTAAATTACTGATACCGTTAAGATGTGCGCGCTAGTAAAACAAATATTACATCCTAACTCTTCACTGCATCTATAGAACAACATATCGTTAAAGAATTAAAGAAAATTCAGCTTCAAAGAATAGATCCAGTGCAGATAAAAATAAATTCACCTATTGTCAATAAAATACTGTTTTTTTTCTTTCACGATCACCTTTTTTTAAGTTACAGAGAGGAAATCTCTTATCTGCAGACTTGAAGGAAACGCAAATTCTTTTGTTTTAGGGAACTGAAAAGTATTTAAGATCATTAAGAAAGAATTTCTGCAAAAACAACGATTTTCTTTTCTTTTCTTTCTTTTTGATGTTATTTTCATTTGCTTAATTTGGGTCTTCAATTCAAATGTGGTGAATTTCAACCATTATAAACTTTGAAAATGCGAAAAGAAAGAACTCTGTTTCGGTCTTCACAAAAGTTTCAATGTCAGTTCTTTTTTAAATCAGAATCCGTAAATGAACAATAGTTCAATTTCTATATTTTTTTACATAAAATCCTTGTGACATTAGCTTTAACTTTCTTCTAAAGTAAATGATCCGTGATCACAGACATACCAAATAAACTACAATACAAACCATTCCATTAGTAATTCCATTAATAATATGGGGACTATATTATTTTCACAGTTATGAATGTATCATATAAAACATGTTGTATGCTCTTTCTTCCGAATTAATATTTAGCATTGCTATACCTAGCGTTGAACAGCATTACAACTGGCCTTCCTTGTGCATTTCTGGAGTTGAACTTCTTTACACAAATTTGATATTAATAATTAATTTATAATCGGTGGCAAAAAAACAAACAAACAAACAAACCGACTCACCCCCAAAAAAGAGTGAGAGCCACAAACCTCGGGGTGAAAAAGCTTTTTGCTAGATATGTTAAAGTTCCACCGCCAAAGAACGAACGGACGTTTCCAGAGTACCAAAGAAGGGCGCAAATGCGATTGGTTTTCTCTTTCGTTACGTTGAGTAGTCTGTGAAGATAATTCTATGATGCAAAACCAACAACTAAGCAAGCTTTAGAGACGTCGTATCATAACTTAAGAGAAGCGGAATAGTCATGCAGACGCGTCCGCTGACATCTTGATGTTGGCAGCAGTGAATCTAGGAAGGCCACACATAACAGTTATGAAGGATTTGTCCTAGAACAAGTGCACGAGAGGATCATGCGATTATGAGAGCAGCCACAACGACATCAAAGACGGCCAAGGCACATACTTCCCCTAAGCATAATATCAAGAGGCACCATTCGGCGACGTCTACTGACATCTATTGATATTCGGCGACGTCTATTGATAGCTGAGGTTACAGTCATCTCCTATTACATTTGATCTCCCCTAGTTTTGCTACAAGATACTTTGGAAGTGCGTTGCCAATATTCTGCAGTCAATTATATTGCATTTCAGGACTATTTACTAGTATCATAATGCCAGACCTTAGACGACGAAACTCTATCAACAATGCTTCCGTGGTGTTCTTACCCTCTCATCCTCAGACCTTTCGCCAATCGAACATGTCTGGGATAATATGTTAGCAAGAAAGTTACAGCCATCAGGAAATCTGACCGAACTAGCCCAAAGATTGTAGAACATCTAGCAGAATCAGCCAAGAGCAACATTAAACTATACTTTATAATGTACATGCCACTACGTATATCGGCTTTTATCGCCCCCAGAGGAGATTTACCACATATTAACACGTGACCGTTCTGTTGCCGCTGCTCTGTAAGAAAAAGTCCTTTTGAAATCATTTCTTTATCTTTACACACTCATTCATAGGTGAAGCTTCATAGGACACTTTCTTCGGAATGGATTGGTTGTTTTTTTTTGCAACAGAGTAGGTTCCAATTATTTAGACAGTAGGTGAAAGCCCAGTTTCTATTTTTACGTATCAAAAGATTTGAAAAACAAATAGGAAGAAAGAAGTTTTCTCTACAAAACAGGCATTTGATTCTCGAGGTGATCTGAAAGAGAAGGTTAACAATTTAAGACGGAAAGGGGGTTAAATTTACATGTTTGCTTGTTTTTGCTTTTTTTTTTTTATTAGGGATTTCTGTTTTTCCCTAAGTTTATATCACAATTATTATTATTTATAATCTTGTCACATTCGTTGGTATTTTTTTCCAGCTTCATTACATACCATACTTTGTATGATCATATATATAGCCTATAAAATGACTAGTAGAGGCTTAAATTCGATTCTTAAAGGACATTATTTATTTCAACTATTTAGTAACAGCAAAGAAAATGTAACTTTCTGCATTTATTTTAGATATGTAGATTACATTTGTCATTTCTTCTATAAGTTCTAATTGATAAAAAATACAGCATCTTTTTATCTCTCCGTCTTACGAGTTCTCAATAGAGACTCAATGGATCAGTCAATATAAAATAAATACATTTTAAAAGTTATTTATTAAAATATAATAACCTTTCTTTAAATGTTAATTTCAATCTTCCAGTAATTTAAGATATGAAAATGATATTAATTTACTTTTAAAAGCATCTTGAGTGGTAGGATTTTTGTTTTCCTCCGGAACAGTAAAAACTTTAGAAACTTTTCGTGCTCCTGAAGGGGCTGATTTGACTACGTGGTTAGTTAATCTATTAGTTGCTTCGAAATTTCGACTAGATGCTTGTATATTTTATTTAAAGATGATATATTTGTCTTTGAAAAATTTCTCTTCACAAAAACATGAAAAGCACAAATCCAACTTTAGATATTGTAAAATGAAATGTTGCAAATGTTAATCTTGAACCTAAGGACTTATCAAACTTGCCAACTGTAATATAATGTTTACAAATTCTGGAGGCTTAATTCTGTGATTTAGAATCATTAGCACTTTTCCTATTTTGGTTCGGTCAGTTGATATAAGTTGAACAAAGTCACGTCTGATCTCTCCCTTAATTCTACTCATATGAGAAAACAGTTTGATTCTAAATCAAAGTTGTAATAAAATAAGTACCTTACAGAGACAGGAAATACAAGGTTGGTCAGCTATGACTGGTGGTTCGACTCTTTCTCCTTCATTGGAACACACTGCTGGTATACCTAAGTGACGACAAACAAAAAAAAAAACTCAATGTTTCTGCGACAAATCAATAAATAAAAAATAAGCTAATAGTAAGGATTTGATATAAGTTTAATTTCTCTTCCTCGCAAATGTTTATTTGAAATTTTGAAAGGACCTCGTTGCTTGTGCCAATTTTAAAACTCAATTGTTTGATAAAAAGAAAAAAAAAATGCTTTGAATTTGCAACAATTTAAGCAGACAATCTTCACATGGTATTTTTTTTTTAATATGTTTTTGACTCAGATTTTCAAAGATATCTCATTTGTAATATTAACTCTAATAATTTTTATGTAAGTTTTTCTAAACTCTTATCTTTGCCTACTTCAAAATTTAGAAACTCTGCTAAAACTGATGTTTTTTTCTTAAGTATTTTTAGCTTCCATAATTTTCAGTTATATCATTTTGTTAAACAAGCAAAATCTTTTCTATTTTTAGAAATTCAAAACATAAATTCAGATAAAGAGACAGTACAGTTCATAAAAACACCTGAAAGGAAACGAGATACGACTCTGATTTTTACAGGATATGTTCATTAGGCAACACAGAACAAATAATTAACCGCTCGGCATCATAGGTCCATGCGTACCGCGTCTAGTTGGCAGTGGGTAAAGAAGCCAGGTTGCAATAGTGCAACGAACGAAGGAGTGGCATGACGGATGGCACAATATATATGTTTAGGCCAAATGATGGCCGCATCTTTGTCCATAGACAACAAGTGGAGAGGCGTGGGAGAAATTACTCTCACCAAATATACAGCACCAAAATCAGGCATTATGTGCTATACCGTATGAAAGCAGATCGCCTCTCGTGAGACAATGATTCTTCCCGGAGTCAGGACAATGCCACACCACAAATTGTAGCTAGAATTCTTCTTCACGAGTAACAATGTTCCGCTCCTCCCGTGGCCTGCTAGATTTGTCACTGAAAGAAAATATCTGGGACATGCTGAAACAACAGGTGCAATGGTACGACAGTTCGCCAGCAACTATTGATGGTCAATACAGCCTTGATGGCTATTCCACAGGGCACCTTCCAAACATTATTTGATTCTATGCCTTGGTTTAGGGGACACATACCAGAGGTGGCTACACCGATTATTAGATACGACGATGTAGTTGGTACGTATGAGGTGCCAATCATTTGTTCTGTATTGCCTAACGAATATATCCTGTAAAATCAATCTTAGTTCGATTCCTTTCCGTTCTGTTTCTCTTTTATTAGCAGTAGTGTATATTCATGAAAAGAAGTTTACATTTGTTTTCCTTTAAAGAACTTATGATTAATGATCCGCTTACAAAGATTGTACAAATGGATTAAGACTGATAGAACAAGAAAAATGTTGTTCCATATTTTATGTATCTTTTTTTATATATATAAAATTTCTGATTATTACAGCACTGTATTCAAAATTTCCACAGAGGTCTCAGATGTTTTTAAAATAGATTTTGTATTATTATTATTATAATTATTATAATTTCAAACATTTCGAGCTGTCGGATTGAATCAATTAGTAGTAGTAGCGAAATGTTGCCAAAATCTTCAATACGAATCTTTGCTTAATTTGGTTCATGACAATTATTAAAAATTACTTAATTAAGTTTGACTTTTTTCAAAAATGGTGTTTTTTTTTTCTCAAAAGAAACCTTCAGTTGCCAAGAAATATATATAGTCTATATATTTAATTTTGTGGATTTATTCATTAATAAAGGAAATTCAATGAATACAGGGTTTCTTCAATGCTGCGATTCTTCAGCGAGAAGGGAAGCCTGTTTTTTTTTTGTTTTTTTTGTTTTAAGTGTAGAATAGTTGTTAATGGAAATTTCGTGAAGGTTTGGGGAATTCTAATTGATTGCCCCCTGATGTTTGTCTTGTAAAACCAACAGTGCTTTTTTTCCTCTCTCTCTCTCTCTCTTCTTTCTTCTTCTTTCAATTAATTCATTTGGTGATGAAACAGGCGAGCTATGACTTGGCACAAAAATTCCGCCTCCCAGTCCTGTTTAGCCTTGAAGACACGAACCGCCCTCACCACCACCCCTCGGACCCCACACAAATCAATAACTCAAAACAAAAACATCAAGAAAACATCATTTCTTAGAATCAACTTTTCATGATTTCCTTTCGGTTATCAGCTTTGAATACCGGAAGAAAGCATTGGTTTGTAAAGCAGGAAACTAAGTGTTGTTCAAAAGCAATCCAATAACCAAGTTCTTTTCAAACGTCGTACAATAGAAGAAAACTGAAATCAACGAATTAAACTTAACTGACCAAAGAGCTTAAGATTTCATGATTTTATTTTTATGTAATACAATCCTGTATCATCTTCATTACTAAAATGCTTTTCAAAAAAAAAGGAAAAGAAAAAAGAACTAAAAAAAAAAAAAAAAGTAAGATCTTTGTTTCCCTGAAAAAAATAAGGTTTCACAAAGTGAAGTGCAATGAGAACTTCCAAAGCGTTTTATTGTAGAACATTCAAAATTTAAAAATAAACTAGGAATGAAATCCTTTCTCATAGCTTAAATTGAATCTAAGATAAAAGCAATATTTTACCAGAGCTTTTTCATTTGAACTACTTACATATCAAACTGTTTTATATATTTACATATCATCTGAGCCACAAACAGTTCATTCATTCACTCTCGAAATCACTTTCTTATTCACCTTGTTTTGATTTGTCCTTAAATTAAAAATTAAAATTTGTCCTTATCACACATGCAAACACACACACTTTCCCAAGATTAATACGAAATTACTTCTAAATGGGAATTAAACTCAAATTAGGTTGGGGTTTGTTTGTTTTTTAAGTAAATGATGAGTGAACTTTCATTGGGTAAATGTCATTCATCATTTACTTAAAATAAGCCCAACTTTTCTTCAAAGTTCGTGAAATTGTATTTTATTTAAAAGGAAAGATTAAAACGAATGAAATTTAGCAGTTTTTGGTAAGTAAATAAAATATAAAATGAAAGGAAATTTAGCCGTTCCGGCATGGCCGAGCGGTCTAGACGGCGCGGCGGTCTGCCGTGTGGCCGATGTGTCGGAACCTGGGTTCGAATCCCGGTGTTGGCATGGCTGTTTCTTTTTTCTTCTGTGTTTCGTCCGTTTCTCCCTGGGACTTACTATCTCAGGGTTACTCTGGACGGGATGTGAATCTCGTTCCCCCTTCTTGACTTTCACTAGCTTCTCCCTGACGTTGTCAGGTTGAGCTAGTTCCGTGGTCCCTAGTTGGACAAATTCGATAAAGGAAGGAAGGAAAGGAAATTTAACGTGCCCATTGCTTACTCAATTCTTTAAATAAAATATATTTATTAAATCATGAAAATCTGATTTTTAAGAAAAAGTTGGAAAAGACTATCCATGACAATAAAATAAAATCTGTGAAATTGATTTAAATAAAAAATTAAGATTTATATATTAAGGGTAAAAAAAATCTTTTTTAGTACGTAGTAAGCTTCAGTGTTAGCATTAATCTTTTAGAAATCAAAATTTTTACAGATTCGGTGATATAAATGGGAAAAAATGGATAAGTTGATGAAGTCTGAGCAATCTTAACACACCAGTCGAAAAGTTAAGAACCTTTAAGATAAAACAGACATTAAAACAGACATTAATAAAGATCCGAATTTGTTTGGCCAGTGTGTGTGTGTGCTCAGTCGTACTGTATTTGGTAAAATTAAAATATGGTAAAATTAATAAGTTAAGATCAATTGAAAGAGAAATTGAAAACATGGGGCAATTGACTGATGTTATGCATCATTTGACCAAGCGCCAAAATAGATTTTTTTAAGGTTATTGCTCCATTGACTAGCGAAAGATGGAAACTCTTTATAAAAATTGTTCCTGCTTGCTATCTCAACATAATTCTGTGGAAAATTAATTTTGAATAAACGCCAATCGACTAATCGTAACGATAAGATTTGCATCATGTGACTAACGACATTTGAGGGATATTGTTAATTTTGATAATGATCAGAATTGCTCTGTGAAAGTATTTTCATTTTGATATGTAACAGTCTTCATTCTATATAAAATTTGAAGTAATAAATACGCTTTTGCGTTTATGCAAGTATCTCAAAATCGAGTATTGGCGCTTAGTCAAATGATGCACAACACCATCCAATTGTTTTTCTGCCTTCTTGGAATTTTGGATAAACATTACTAATTGATTATTATTTATTCCACCAGCAATAATATTATTAATTTGCTATTATTTACTCCTTGGCTTAGATTTTCAGATATACTTTAGACTGCTCTTTTAGATTTGTGTTGAGAGACAGAAAGACATGCATACAAAGCTTGAACTTCTGTATGTTTATTATTAAGAGATTGGAAAGAAACCGTGTGGTACTACAACAGACACGGCACTCCAATGATACTTTTGTATCATAATCTGTTGAACACGGCTGATGGTTAACTTATGAAAATCCCAGTGAAAGTTTAAAGAAACTCTTCGTCACTGCTGGCTATTATAATTCTAGCCTCCTCTGTACAAAAAAAACAAAACCAGGTTATTATCGTAAAAGTGGAAACTTTATAACTATTATTGTAAACTTCAAACAAGTTAAAAACATATGGAAAAAGCTAAAAGGCAAAAGTCATTCTCAACAAAGACAGTTTCTGTTAAGAACGAGAAGTCATGTTTAACATAAAGGAATGTAAATAGAAAATTATGTATGCATCTATCTTGTATAGATTCTTTAAATTTTATTTGTTACTGAATTTAAAGAAAAAAAATTTCCATAACAATCTGCTAAAATCGGTGAGAATAAAACATTATTTTTTAAAAGTAAATCTCCCATATTCCTCCCGAATCTTTCTTCTAGTATTCATAAATAATAACTTCTTCCTACCTTATCACCATAAAAGAAAATACGACATCAAAAATAATGGCAAATTTTCGGAATTTATTACGTCAATTCCTTTTTCGAGCCTAAAAAAATGAAAAATGATATACAATAGGATTCACATGATAGTCTAACAACAATCAATGAAGTATTGTTTGAGGAATTGTCTTCGTAATTGTATTTATCTTGGTGCAGTTTGTTATTGTTGGATACAATGTATTTTTATAATATAAAGCATATGTTTTCAGTTATTTGTTATGTGTAACATGTTGTATTATGGTAAGACAATCATGTGAATCCTATTGTATATCGTTTTTCAGTTTTTTAGGCTCGAAAAAGGAATTGACATAATAAATTCCGAAAATTTGCCATTATTTTTGATGTCGTATTTTCTTTTATGGTGATAAGGTAGGAAGAAGTTATTATTTATGATTATTTTTTAAACTTGAAATTATTGTAGAATTGAACTGGAATGTTTAACTGATAAGTATTTTTGTTAATTTTCATTTATCATCTCAAGTTTACTATCTTCGGTATACAAAGATAACTGCTATACAATTCGATAAATAACCAGATTCCATTTTACTGAAGATATTTTTACTGTAAGTTGATCGATAAATGAAGAAACAAAAAAAAAAAAAAATGGATGCCCAACTTGCTGCCCCCATTTCTTCAGATAATCGAGAAGATTCATCAGACTGTTAATCACATGACTTATAGAAACCGATATGGTTTCTTTTTCTTCATCTTTTGTTAAAGGTATTTGATAAAGACTGAGTCGCTACTTTTGTTTTATGAGCTGTTCGTGTTTCAGAATCTGTTCATAAATTTTTATCAAAAATAAATAATTTTGTTACAACCAACTAAGGTACAACGGTTTTACAAGAGTCCTTGCTGGGATATACGAAGTTACCTCATGAACACTCGAATAAATCCCCATCAGGAAAGTGAAAATCTAAATAAATGTACGAGATCAAATCCATGGCTAGATGCTGGGTTTGGGTTCAACTTTACAAGCGACTTCAACTTTCGGATTTTAATAGATTCAAGATTGCGAAGTCAGCTGGAATTCAGTGAGAACTCATTTACAATTCCATCTAATTATAACATCGTCCCAGAAAACAAGATTTTCAAAACATAATCCGCCTCCACTTCCAATTCCAACTCCATTGCAAAAGCTGTAATAAATTAAGTTGTAAATTACTTCGTTTGCAATAAATATTCCACTGTTCCTTCTACTCTAAAAGTTTCTGTATAGCCAATATTCTTTTCGCATTTGTTTGCGATCTACTGAGAACTGTTTTCCAATCCTCTAACCCTTCTTTAATTGTTCCGAGAACAAATTCAAATAAGTTTTTGCGAATTATGAAGAATATTAGTGGCTCGGTTGTTTATCATCGAAGGAAGACATGAGGAACCTCATCAATTCAGCGGAGTTTCCCCAACAACAGATCCACCCACACACTCGTACAAAATAAGAACAACCGAAGCAGCAGACATCGAGAAAAGCCAACAGACGAAAGAAGGGAGCATAAAATCCACCCCCGCGACTCACAACTGTAAATGGGTTTAATTAAAGAGCGAACTGCAGACCGAATATATTGGCTAAGACGCCGCCAGTGGCCAATTCATCTGCCAATTCGAAAACACCTCCATTTCAGCAAGTAACTTTCCGAGGTTTTTAGGTCACCTAAGTCCTAAGTGCTTGAAACCTCTTCAATTGCATGTTTGAAACAGCCAACAAAGACAGGCCTCAACAAATGGACTGAAAATATGCTGTTTAAAGACAGAGAAAGTATATAAAACCACATAATTTATATTTAGCTAAAAAGCAAGAAGATCCTGTTGAGATTATGATAGTGGATAATAAACCTAATAGGAGGGGGAGGGCTATTACAAAAATATTATCAACTTTTTTTCTTTTTTTTTTTGTTAATTCCTAGTATTTAGGAAAAAGCAACTAAACAATTTTGAAAATATTAATAAGTTAAATAACTGACAATTGGCTTAAATAATGATCCAAATTCTTTTTTTTTATTATTATTATTATTTATAGTTAGAAATAAAAAGATAGATACAAGAATGGATAATACTTTTAAGAAAAAAATACTTAATTTCCAGCAATGACAAATGTAATTTCAAGAAACATCTATCATTTCCATCTATCAAAATGTTGTTCTTAATAATAGTTAACCTGAACTTTATTTTTGAGAATTATTTTGATTTGCTTACTTAATTTGCTTATTTTTGCTTATTTGCTTATTATTCATAGCTGTGAAATATCCAAGGTAAAATTAATATCCACGAAACTTAGCCTAGAAGAGTTAGGTCTTCCTGAGTTTTATATCTTTGAAATAATCTTAAGTGACGAGCATTAACAACCTTGAGACAGCAGCTACATTGGAATGGTTTCGTCCTGCATTGAATGGAAGGAAAATTGATATTTAAAATGAAAACACCATCTTTGGTCTACAAACTCGACAATTGTTACATGATGAGATTTCACTTATAGTTTTCAGATGTAGTAGAAGTCTCTGGGGTCAATAAAGTTAATCGGAACTATGTTATTGAATTTCTGGATTCGTTACTCTATGAAATACTTCTGTGGAACTGTTCAGAACAGACCAGAAATAGTCAAATTTGTGAGGAAATAATCATTGGAAATTCTGTACTGATTGTCTGAGTAAAAACAATCCATAGTTTTGCTATTAGGCCTCCTCAAGATTGGCATAACCTAAATCTTATGAAGAATGCCATTTAAAAAGGAAGCCATGTTTTGAAACATCTACATATTTGATGTTTGATGTTTTGAATCTGTGATGGAGTTACTTGATCTAATATTTAATTAGAAGTCAAGATTTAGCTTCTTAAGTTCTGTGAGATCTCACGAAATGAAAAATGAAAGATTCTTTGATTTGTTACTTGAGGTACTTAACAAAAGACAGCAGTGACAAACCCCACTGAAGGAAGATAAAATTATTTTCTGTTATTCATTATGGCTGTCAGATAAAGAACAAGTTCACCTGCAATGCTACTGTTAAACTTTTTTTAATTTAAGTTCTGATTTTGTAAAGTTCAGTTGACAAAAGCAATCACAATGGATATGAAGAAATGAATTAAAACCACACGTGTAACTATTAATGGAATAAAAATTAATGAATAACCAACAATTTCAGTCCACTTTTAAGCATCCGCCTGAGACCGTTTAAATGTAGAATATCTTTTCGAAACATGGTTCCTTCAATATCCTTTCAAGAAGGAAATGAAATGAACTAATTAAAAGCTTTTTTAAAATTCTCATTTTGTGAAGGCTGTTTGAAATAATTTTAAGAATTATTCAAAATTACTATTAGATGGATTAATGTTTTATGTCAAAAGTTTTCGGACAGTTGTACTACATATGTGGAACCCCGCCATTCGTCCGCCTCGCTATTCGTACAACTCGTTATTCGTACAACTTTTTCAAGTAAAATTGAACTCGCCATTCGTACGCTTGCTCGCGATTCGAACAGCGTGACCTCGGTTCTGGCCGCGCCATGCGGTCGCTACAGTTCAGTCTCGTGCTAGCTTCCGTATGCTACGCATCATCCACGCAAGCTTCGTAACTTTGTGATATTTTACTATTATTTTTTTTGTTATTTTTATTAATAATAGTGCAGCCATGGGTCTAAAAAAGATTACTGATTCAATTAAGCCTAAAAGGAAAGCAGAGAGAACGACAATTGAATTGAAAAAAGAACTCTTTCGAAGTTTGAAAGTGGAACTCGTGTCTCTGACCTGGCAACTCAGTATGGCATGGCGAAATCAACCATATCGTCTATACTGAAAAAGAAAGAAATAATAATAGAGGCCTATTTATTGTTTTCATAGTTTTTATGTATTTTAGGCTTAACATATTATTACAAAGGTTTATATAAGCAATCATCTGTGGGTCTGGAACGGATTAATCCAATATACATTATATCTTATGTGAAAAAATGATTCGCCATTCGTACAAATCGCCATTCGAACTGCCTCCTGGAACGGATTGTGTACGAATAGCGAGGTTCCACTGTAGAAGCACTGGAATAAATCTTGGAGATATGTCTGATAGAGAAATCAAAAAAATAAAAGGAAAAACTTTAAATGATGTCATTGAAGATCTACTGTTCCTGCAATCATTATAAGTTAAGAGCCTTCGTTAAATTGCTGTTTGAATCCATAAGAAAATAACTTCTCTAAATTTACAAATATTCATGATCAGCAACCAGCGCTCTTTCTTCATCTGTCGCAACAGGTTACCTTCCTTTAAAGAAATTGCTCATGTGGAAGAGGGGCTGGTATCTTACACAGGGGGTTGGTATTCACAGTTAGTTTCATTAGTCAGTCAATAAGTTCAGTAATGTTTTGTAAATATTATTAATTGTCAAGGACTGTGGAAATGGTAGCTTACTACTACTGTGTCATCTGTGACTTGACAATTTAAACAAGTAACAGAAAGACTAAACTAGATTAGCATTTTTTTTTTTTCAAAATGTCAACAAAATCAAAATGCCAGAATCGAAGCTGTGTCATCAAATGAACAACAACAAAAAAAAAAAACCTTGTTCTCCAGTCAGCTGGATAAACACTAGGACCTGTCTGGAAAAAAAAAAATCTTCGACCTCCTCCGGGAATTGCATCCATCGCACGCCAGCCCGCAGTCAAGGGGTCAGGTACAATTCGCCGCGAAATATTGTAATTCTACAAACTCCAGTTAGGACTTTATTTACCTTCTTCGAGATAAATTCGTTATTATAACAAATACAACTGATAAATATAGCTTTATTTAACACTTTATTTGATTATTTACATAAAAAAAAATTAAAAAAATTTCAAAAATAACAAAAAAAAAAACCCATGTTTATGTTTATGTAGTGAATGGGGGTGGCAGAGAAGCCAAGCGCTGCGACCGGAGGTCTATTGCACTAACCCACGGAAAGAAGGACAGATGGAGAGAAAGACTATGGTGGGAGAAGTGCAGGGGAAACGGGAGAACCCCGAGAAAACCTGCCCAGCGCGGATCGTCCCCCATCACGAAACCCACATGAGAACCGAACCCCGGTACTCAGAGGTGAGAGGCCGATGTCATAGCGACAACGCCAACCGCGCGGCAAAAAAAAAAAAAAAACCTATGTAAGATAAATTTCGATTTACCAAGAATATTGGCAGAGATTTTAATACGTACTTGGGTAATTAACAGTAATCCGCTTTACCTGCCTTAAATTCGTAGAAATCCCATATAAAACTTAAGAATACGTACCCTTGTTGCTGGTTTTTTTTTAAGTAAAACAAATAGGTGGTAAAACTTCAGAACACGATATCACTGACCCAAGTAAGGCATCAAGACCCAAGTAAGACAATTTTTATAATTAGTCAATGTAAAACATCCTGGAAGGAGTCATACTTCTAGTTATCTAACCTACAGCTAATCTGCATACACGTTTCGCTGCATACATGTTGCCGCTTCGCTTGAGCTGGTACTAAGTTATATATTTTTACTATTTATTTTATAACAGATAACCCATCCTCACATTAACATTAAATTATGTGCACGGTGCCGTGTTGTTAAGTCTACCCTTGTATCCTTGTGTAAACGGTATCGTTACTATCAACTCTATTGATTTATTTCATTGTTCAAACTGCAAACCATCGTGGCGACTCGGCCACGGCGAGTTGTCCGCCACTTGTACCGCTGTACTTTATTTACATTTTGATGGCGGTTTTAGGAAGTATATTTAAATTTAAATGAAATATTTGTCCAATTTATTTAAAGACTTTCTTGTGAATTGCAATTAAAATTCAAATGGCGACTGGATTATGAACTCTTCAGTGAGCAATTGCTCTTTTATCTTTTTTTTTTTTTTTGCCAAATATAACAATTTCGTATTTTTTGAAATACGTTTGGCCACGAGTTTTCTGTTTTGATCATATTTTGTTTTGTTTTTTTAGAATTACAGAAATACTTGCCTTTTGATTCATGATACGCTTTTTTAGTTGGAATGAAGTAATGAGCATGCTTTCTTTTTAGCAACCCGTTTGGGAACTATTGCATTTGTTCTGTCCGTCGGTCCGTGTAGGACCGACAACTCCCGAACGGAAAGTCGGATCGGCAAACGGATTTCACCATCGTTTTCAAAGGCCCAAACACCGTAGAAAAAATGTGGACAGAGTCGACTGTTTGTTTTCGCAAGTTTGAAAATTTTTTGCTCGACAAATGCTGACCCGATCGACTTGAAATTTGGATGTGTATACTATCTATATTTACATTTGACCTTACCTTTCATTTGATTGTATCAATTTACGGACATAGTCAGCTGTTTCCGGAAACAGTCGACTGTGTCGTAGTTTTCTGGGTAGGCAGAAATAAAATAATACTTAGTGTAGATATTATTAGACACTCTAAACTAAAGCATGTCCAAATTTTAAGTCGATCGAATCAATAGTTGTCCAGAAAAAAATTCCCAAACTTCTTGTTCCGGTGGACAATCGGCTGTCGTAGCGCGACGGATAACGCTATACGTAAAGTTTACCATAATTTTTTTTTTTTTTTTTTTTTTTTTTTTTTTTGAAAGAAGAAAATTTACGAAATTGGGAGGTTTTTTTTTAAGGTCCAATTTTGTAATTGGCAAAATTTGGCCAATTTCTCCTGTGTGTTTGATCATAAACTTCACCCTTATTCAGTATCTGATCTCTTGAGTTGATTCAAACACGCTGATTGGCTGGAAACGTTTATTTGAAAGCAAAGTAACTTGATAATGATCGCAGAAAAATGTTAGAGCTTTTCCAAAACTAATCAATGTATTAAAAACAAATAATTTTTAATCTATATAGTTGTAAAATTTAATAGCCTAGCTTTGCATTAAAACAAATGAATAAATAACTGCATTAAAAAGAAAGAAAAAAAAAGTTTGCCATTAAAATAATCTTAATCATAAAACATAAATATTAAACTTAATTTATCGAATTAAATCAGACTGATAAGAGAGAAACACTCTAAGAAACTACAAGGTTCCATTAGTTTTCGTCATGGATTCGTAAATTTTTATCTAATGTTTTTCCAAAGGATTTAGTTTATTCATTTGTGCCTGAAAAGAAACTACATCATGAATTTCTCAAAAATGTTTTGTTTGTTTACATTTGTTTAATTAAATTAATTATAATAATAATTTACTTGTTTAATTGAGATTCCTTTGTACGAATTTTCTTATTTGAGTGAAGTCATTTGAGGAGGGATTTTAGAACAGAAACGAAGATTCAGAAGGAATTAAGCTAAAAGGAGAAAAATACCGGTTTAATTTGCAGAATTAAAGATGATTCTACGAGAACTGTTCTAGCAACCAATCAAATATCAAACAACAACTTAAAAAAAAAAACATGCTTCTCTTTTTTGAAATGTCAATTTCACTTTGATTTGTTCAACGATTCTAAGTCCCTCCTATCTCTTAAGCAAAATCATAAACATCGAATATATTTCAGTCGCTTTTTTTGCCAAAGAGGTAAAAAAAAAAAAACCTCATTGAAAAAATAGTGAAAGAACTGTGACCGCGTTACCAGATAATGCGATGAGATGATGATGCTCTGATGGAAAAGCCTAGTCGATGTCAGTTCATTCGCGAATCTACCCGTGAAGGGAAAGTTCACTGATAATTTTGTTTTTCTTTTATTATCGTAAAACATGCCTCATAAAAAAAAAAATTAAAAAAAAAATCGAAAAAGCTTTTCAGATTCTCTACGAAGTGACTTCGTCTTACATCTAATAATAAACAAATATTTTCCTCAATATCAGTAAAAAGTGCATCTTTCAGTTCCATCTCCAAATTCAGTTGTCATTATTTATTAGCAACACAAAACTTACATCATTAATTAGCTCCCATTGTAGAATATTTAAGATTAGCTTAAATAGCATCTTAAACTTATTTCTATCAGAATTTACTGACCGGGTTTGGTAAAAAGTGTTTTGAAAACTGAAAATATATTTCACAAGATGAAGAAGAAAATCAGAGCAAGTGATTTTATCCTTGTTTCAATCGCAGTTGATGGGACGCTTTTTACAAAGAGTTCCCAATTTTCAGTAGGAAATAATGGGCTATCAAAGGAAATGGCCATTGAAAAATTCTGTCAATCAAGTGTTTTTAGTGTTTGAAACAATTTGATAAGAATGGCAGAGAGAAAGTGATACCAAGAAGAAGAAAAAAAAAGAGAAGATTGTTTGTGTGAGAGACAGAGCAACCATGCGTAGAGAGGCCGCCCACACCCACAGAGGAATGCGGACAGGTGGGAAACGTGCATGGACACTGCAACCGCATTCCTTAGCTCCGTTTTTCCTCTGCTGATCGCCTTTGTTTTAAAAACCCTTAGCTCAAGTGCTGAGCTCAGCCAAGGCCTGTTAGGGAATCCGTTTCGCTACTCAAGAGAAAACTTCTCCTTTACCAAATTAATAAATAATTATTACATTAATCCAAATTGTGATGTAATTAGCTTTAAATACACCTTTCTACAATTAAATTCAATAAGAATAATTAAGCAATAAAAATAATTAAGAAAAATCATCTTAATGATAAGTAATCTTATTACGCTTCCCTCTTGTTAATTATTTTAGTGAGATTACGTCAATAGTATTGTTTATTTAATAATATTGAATTGTAAATTAATTAGAGAAAAACGTTAGGTTATAAATTTTGTAGCCTTTATAAATTTAGATTACTTTGGAAGGAAGAACGGTTTTTAAATCATGATATTTAAGTATTCATTATTAAGACTTATTATGTAAATGAAACTAAAAGATAAACTATAAGAGTTCTGAAATTATCAAACAAAATTAAAAAAAAAAAAAAGTATCTGACAGAATCTAAAAATTGGATGTCAAACCGATGGTTTCTCTGATGATTCATTTCCACTTGTGATGACTATTTTAAGTTTCTTTATTTATTCAAACAATCATCAAAACTGTAATAATGGGATAATTAACTTTTCTGAACGTAGTAGACTAAGAGGCTTAAATAACAATGGATGAGACACGTGGCTCCTTCTCAGGAGACTGCATATAAACACGAGACTGCTTGAAAGAAATATTATTGTTAAGGATATCTACTATCTCGACATTTGTTTCCGTTAAAATAGTCAAAATTTAAAATTTTTTGACAACTAAGATTTTAGATTTTTTAATTTTTAGTTGTCAAAAAATTTTAAATTTGACTATTTTAACGGAAACAAGTGTCGAGATAGTAGATATCCTTATAATAGTACGACACGTTAAAAGAATATCACAAAATATCATTGTTGTTTATTTTGTGTAATGGACGTAGACATATTCAAGAATGGGAGGAAGACAATGCGAGAAAGTCACAGATTATGTGAGGATTTGTTTGTTTGTTTATTTCTTTTAATTTATAGTGTAAAATGTACACCAAGGCTAATAAATCAAGCGAATGTAATCTAAATCTAATTTATATAAAAATTAGGTTTGCAACACTGTTGCAAAAAAAAAAAAAATGACGTTCCCCAAGAAAGTGTGTAAAGATAAAGAAATGATTACATTTTCGTTACAAAAGGACTTTTTATTACATAGCAGTGGCAGCATAACAGTCACATTTAATAAGTACTGGCCAATAAAAGCCAATGTACGATGCGACCTGGAGTCAAATTATAGTCTAATGTTGTCGTGTATTTGATTCTGCCAGATCTTCTGCAGTCTTTGGGTTGATCGGTCAATCCACGACGACGCAACTATCTTCTAAGCATATCACAGACAATGCTCGATTGGCGAGAGATTTGGAGACCTGGTTGGCCATGATAGCACTGAATCCAACGGGGACACTGTTGACAGTCTCACCGTGGAAGGTCTCGAATTATCATGTTGGTAAATACCCTCTGGAATTGACTGAAGAATGTTGTTAACACATGGGCGTGCTTTCAAAGTACCTTGAGAGATCCGCTGTCAAAGACAACGACTCTCGAGACTGTAACCAGGTGTGATGGACATATACCGCATGACAACTGCAACTGAACTAGAGAATGAAATCGCCTCTCCATACACGGATACAGTGATCACCTGAGTCAAGAGAGAAACGGGATTCGTTGCGGAATACAACACGACTGCAATTGAACACTGTCCAGGATTCCCGGACTCGGCACCACTCCAGACGATGCTGCCTGTGTTGGGTGGACAGTGATAGAAGTCTTAAGGGATGCCAGTCGTCGCCAAATGGTGTCCCTTGATATACTGCATGATGCTTACAGAAAGTTATATCTTTGGATAGGCGCCAGAGAAGTCATTAGTGTCATTGTGGCTGCTCTCGTGATCGCACGATCTCCTCGAGCACTTACTTCCCAGGTCCTTCGTGGCAGTTCGTGTGTCCTCCTAAATCCTAAAGTACGTTCTGATTATGATGGCAGCTGACACGTCTGCATGACTACCCGGCATGTGAAGTTGCTGGCACTGCAAACAAGTCATCTTCACAGACTGTTAACTTGAAACAGCAACTCCCAAAATAAGCCCTTTTCATGCACTCTGAAACCAATAGATGAAATTTTAATTATTTGCATATCTGGTCGAAAAAATTTCCGCACAGAGTTTCGCGGCTCTCACACTATTTTAAGGGGTGCATTTTTATTTATTTATTTATTTATTTATTTATTTATTTATTTATTTATTTATTTATTTATTTGCATTTTTTTTAAAAATAGAGGATGCTGCTTTAAAACAAATTTGCGTTTAAGATACAGTATAAACACCAGTATTCAACACCCGATTTTCTACTTCTAATATCCTTTTTATAACTACAGTAAAACCCCGTTATTACGCTCGTCAAGGGACCGTGACCTACAAGCGTAATAAGCGGGATAGCGCTATAAACGGGGAATGATTTATATGATGGGGAAACATTTAGACACCGTTTTACAGGAAAGATACTTGATTCTGAAATAGATATAGTGCAAATGTGAGCTTATTTCCTATTAAAAAAATCTTTGATTGTGGTTTGCCGTGTGTGTATGCTACTGTTATAAATTACGACATTTTCAATGCGGTTCAAGAAACTATTAACATCAATTGATACTCCACTAGGAGCAATACAAATATATTTTCGGAGCAGTTTTTAGCCCGCTATTTCACGCGCCTTTTCTTGAATGATTGGGTCATTTAATGGCACTGATGCATCACGGGAATGATGAATCCATTCAATTAGAATTTCCTCGGCATCTTCACATTTTCCACACTACTTTTTTACGTTTGCAACCATCCTTCGCTGAATTGATAATTCCATTCTTATTTTTTATTATTGTTCTCAGACTGGATCAGGGAATTCTTAGATTCTGCGAAAACCTTCTGATTTAGTGTAGAATTCTCGTCGTACTTACGAAGAATTTGCAATTTTTCACTTATAGAAAGGGATTTCCGCTTCAAAGAGTTCGAAGATTCCCTCCTACCAGGGAAAGAAAAGAATCGTTACAGTGTTACATTTCTTTTCGATACAAAATTTCCGATATAAAAAAGCGCTACAAGCGGGATTTGAAGCATTATAAAAGGGTAAAAGTATAGAGAGTTACATAGAAAATTCCAGGGACCGTACAAAAGGAGCGTTAAGAACGGGATAGTGCTATAAGCGGGGTTTTACTGTATTTATAATTTTTTTTATAATATAGTAACATTCAATGATTTAATGATTTAAAAGTTAATTTTTACCAAATAAAGCAAGGCAGAAAATATTATACCTATAATTGAGGTACAACCGTTTGCAATGAAGATACGATATCCGCCACAATCGGCTAAGAACGAACCTGAGGTCACTTTCCACGATTTTATTGAAATAAAAAAAAAAGCAAAAGATCCTTACTCTTTATGATATTAATCTTTTATGAATTTTTGTCCAATTTAAACAATAATGAACTATTTTTCGATTAAAAACAAGTAAAATAAAGATCTACTTCTCTGAATAGAAAAGTTTTATAAGATTTAATCTAATTTTTTTTTTATTTTGCTTTGTTTTTAAGCAACAAAGTGCAATAACAGCCTCAAGAATTTAAAATTCCTTTTTCGAAAATATTGACTTTCTTGGGGATTGTAAAGTATTTCTTCCATATGATACATTCAATTATATATATAATGGAAACACAATCGTTATTTTAAGAATTCTACAGAATAATTGATTTTAGGGCTTTTTTTTAAATCCGTTACTAAACATCTGATGTCTGTTCCTTTCCACAGAAGACGACTAAATGATTTCTTTTGGTTTATTTGTTTAGTTTTTTTTTTTCCTTTTGCAAAACGAATTTCAACCAAAACAACAGTTGTTCAGTGGCAAAAAAAAAAAATCAGAATATGGCAAATAAGAAGCTGTTTGGATATTCCGGAAAATTAAGAAGAAAGGAAAACGTAAAGATTAACTAAGAAAAAGTAAAGAAAACAAGATTTAGAAAAACGAAATTTTTTTTCAAGATATTGCCGTATCATAAGAAGCGATTAGCCAAAATCCGCTAAATTATGTGGCAATTGAACCACATATGTCTAATCACTTCTTATCTGTTGAATCTTATCGATTACATATTTCTGTTATTTTTTTTTCCTCTGATCCATTTATCAATTTAAGACCACATTTTCACTATTACCTAGCGATGGCGAAATGTAAAGAAGAAATATATCTTTCACTTGCGAAGGTAGCATGGTTTAACTCCAGACTCTTTATCTACTAATTCAATTTGTACCAAAATCAACAGAATTACTTAGAGATAACTGTAATCTCCCATTAAATTTTCTTAGGATCAAAAAAGTTCTTGAGCATAGATGGACAGATCTACAGATATAATGTTGAATTAGATGCAGAAGCTCAAATAGCCTGCTCTCACTCCAAACCTCGTTCCTAGTGATTGTTAGTAAAGAGAAAAGACACATAATTTCAAATGGAAGAAGAAGCTTAGAACGAACTGAGAAGCTTCATATCTCAATTTTAAGTCGATGAAAAAGAACTGAATTAGACATTTCCAAATTAAAAAGTAAATTATTTATTTATCTTATTGAGAATAAGTTTTTAATATAAAAGAGCGAATCCACAACTTAATTATTGGAATGACTAAAAAAAAAAAATGTAGTTCTTAAAAAGCGAAGCAAAGTCCTTTTATTTATTTATTTTTTTAGGTCGTAATGTTTGTGACTTTTTTTTTTTAATTCCTATGCATTGAGACCAATCGCCATTGAAACTATACTATATAATTTGAATATAGATGTTTCAAAATAATAACTGTCTGAAGAAATATTCTCATAGAAATAAACTACTTCATTAGAAGAGACGGATTTAATAATGCAATCTCAGGAATATTCAGGGTCTGGAATGAAAAGCACTTGGGCTCCAAGGACACCAATGGCTCCCAGACGACAGTTTTAAGCAAATTTAATGGAAAAACATTTTTCGTCAAGAATCAAGGACTTCCAAGGAATAATTCTAGGCAATTGTTTTAGTTTCACTACAATATTATGATGTTAATTAGGCCTATTTCAGTGAACTTACTCCATTTTAATGAAGAAATTAAAAATTAATGTTGTAGTAGATCAGAAAATTGTAGACGCCTAATACTGGTTAAAAATCATTCCAAGCATGAAAACACTTTTACATTAGTCTTATTTTGACAACTACTATTTACTAAGTGTCTATAATTACAAAACCTACAGTGCTTAAGTCTCTTCGGTGCTAAAACACCCTTTCAGTATTCTAATGTTACTGCTTTTTAATAATAAAATTCAGGTTCTAGAATAAAACAGGGTAAAAAGGCTGGAAAGCGAAAAAAAGGGATTAGAAAGAGTTAAAGCTTGTTTTTACTAAAGAAATATTGTAAAATGTAGATGGATGGAAGGAAAGTTAATAAAAACGAGAAAAAGAAGTTTATTAAGCGGAATTACGAAGAAAATAATTTATACACAAATAAATACTAAAAACAGTGTAAATGACATCAAAATAATCAATCGATATAATAATAATAGCAAAAATAATAATTATAATTATTATTATCGATTAAATATATCGATGACTATTTTTTTTTTTTGGTTATCTCAATTCAGAACATTTTATGGTCTTTGTTTTCTGGAACTTTCTCCTCGAGTAACCTTCAGAATGAGTCATCTTTCTAAAAGAATTTAACTTTTTTTTTCATTAAATGTAGTAATCGTAAAATGCTGCAAATAAACATTCAAAATAGATGGTTAATGATATGATATGTGTTTAAAGGAATCACTTGGTTATACACAGAAGCTCGGTTATAACGCGATCTTTCGGATCCAAGATCTCGAAGATCGTGATGTAACCGAACTTTTATTACTTCGCGACGTCAAATGTCGTATATCGTACCCTATTATCGCCCATACGATTCCAAATCGATTTAAAATGGTCATTTCGCGATTACCTACATCATTCAGAGCTATGTGAGAGAATTTTATATTTATAAATACATAAATTATTACCTTTTCAACACTTTGATGGGTTGTATTAGCCAAAATCGATTTGGCGCCGCCATCTTGGCATCTTGTACAAACGACGAATCACGTGGATCAAAACTAGATATTCATACACCTATTAGATTACATGGGCCTCTTTACTGGTTGTCATTGGCAGAAAAATAGATCTCGATATTCATTTTGGTTAAACGAAAAAGTCCGCGATTCTGGTATTTTTTAAAAAATATATTGTATTTGACACATTTTCGTGACATTAGGGTGGGTATAGAGTCTCAATTACTGTAAATAATAATGAAACAAGCTTATTAATTTACACCTTTGATTTGATTTTAGGCGAAAAAACGGTAAATTTTGGAATTTTACAATTATACACCTTTTCCAAAATAGAAGGGGTCCAAGACCAAATCGCGTGATATCCGAATTCGCGATATAAACAACCGCGTTATAACCGAGCTTCAGTGTATTTTGAAGGAATCCCATCACTTTTCATGATTAAAAAAATAAATAAAACAGTAACACTTGCAAAAAGAATTCAATGTTTCCATAGAATATCTCTGGTTTGTTTTTTAAAATGTAAATGGTTGATGGCGACGTTAATTTAGCTCTATAGAATACATTTTATTTTATATATATATTTTATTTTTAATCTCAATAAGTTGGACATTAATCCGTTCCACAAGGAGTCTTAAACTAAAGATTGTGGCTTTGAGATTGTAAATTATTTTACTGCTCTTAATAGCAATTGAAGGAAATTAGGTTCAGTGAATTTAACAAAGAATATTAAATAATATTTACTAATTGGAACAGAGAATAAATGAACTTTGTACTTCTTCAAAAATTTGTTATCAAACACCAAATTTAGCAATTTCAAAACATTTATTGAATTGTAAAATTGATTGACGTCTAATCAGGAATTTTCCGTTTACATGATTCATGTTATTCAGCAACTTCTGTGATATTTCTCTTTGTCCAAAATTCATGAAAAATATTTATATGATGTGGAAGTAGATAAACTTTCCTATTTTATTTTGGATTATTTTCTCAAACTCATTGAATCTACCAATTTTCATAAACTTTCTTTCATCGAATGCAAGATCGATTTTGCTTTCAAACAAAACAAAAAAATAATTCGAAAAGAAAATTACTTCCAAATTAGTGAAAGATTAATTTTAAACACCAGATTACTGATTACTTACTTTCACTTTGAATAAATCTAAACACTACCTAACCCTTGTCTGTTTTTCTACAACTTCCTTTCAAAAGAAAACTTCCTGTTGAACAAAACAGAAGGAAAATGATTGTCATCGATTGTTTAGATGGTTCTAGATAAGGAAGAAAAATATCGTTTTCAAAGAATTTTGGATTTAAGAAACTGAGAGTCAATTAAGAAGAGAGTGAATGAGGTTCCATCAGATGGTACTGAATCTTTTTTGTAAAACTTCTTTTTTTTGTGGTTTTTTTTGGTAATTCTACTGACAGTGACAGTCCGTTTGTTGCTATATTTTAAGCAAAGGAAAATATGACATTCATTGAGAAATCGTATAATTACAATGTAGTTCAAATCCTTTATTGTTAAATTTTTGCAAAATAAAGCCAAAGTAAAACGCAGAACAAGATTCCAGATCTTAAACTTTTCAAAAAGCAGTTATTTCTAAGTAGTTCTTCCCTTTCTAAAATTAATTAAAAAAAAATTCAACTGTTTTTTACTCCATAAAACCATTCAATCAGAAGAGCTTTAATCAAAATCACAAAATCACGAATAAGAACGATCGAGGTTTGGGAAACAAATGCTGTATGAGCGGCTGATTTGTGAAACTTTTTTGTTGTTTTCTAAATTCTGTAATTTTAATCCTATTAAATACAAGATATTTTTGTACTTTTCAAAGTTCAGATAATCAAGTAAATTATCATGAAGGCTTGTTCACACTGCAATTCAATTTGAAAGCATTTCTTCTTCTATTGAAATCAATTTATTCTTTTTGGAATTTTTCTGTTCGTTAATAATTCTACTTCGTTTGTCAAACAATACTTGTCTATTTTTCCTAATTTAAATTTGAAAAACCATTAAAACAAAAATTCAAAGTTATTTTTCTTAATTCTCCTGATTATGAAATTTATTAACATTCAAATCGTCCGTTCATCCGATTGTATTTTCCTTAATTAGAGATCATCTTAATCTACATATCTTGGAAAAATAGATAAATAATTGTAAATTACAGTTACTATTTGCTCCAACTGAAACCACAATCCAACTCTGATGTTCTTTCATCCTCAGCTTCCGCGAAGGGAACAGATTGGACCGAAGATGCTTTTTTTTCCCCCTGACCCATTACTTATGAAAGCCCCGAGGAACGCTGCGGGCATCGAGTGTGACGATGGACTCTTAAGCCAATTGGAGTGGGTGAACAATGAATTCCGACTCCTTGGCTGTGTTTTGTCTAGAGATCATCAAGACAAGCATTTTAAACCCTTTGAAACCAATCAATTTGCTTTCCATTATCAGAAACAGTTCAACAAGAGAAATCAAAACTTTAAACCCTGATACAATTATTATTTTCACTTCCTTTTAAATGAATTACAAATAGGTCATGAAAGTAGTAATTCCTGAAGTTGGAAAAAAACTTGTTGATCAAATTGTTTATTATATTTACAGTGTAACTCGATTACATTGTAACCATGTCCAGTTACCGTGAATTTTGACATCATATCTTAATGATTTTGTAACCTCCACTAGTTGTTGTTGGAATGACCCCACTTCTTAGTTACGTTTTCGATTCTAAGTCTAAAGTCAACTCGTTTAAAGTTAACCCAATTTAATTTTACTTTTTTCAAATAAGCAGTTATTGTAATTAGTCAATAGATTTAATGTGCGTTAGTATATTTTTACAGTAAAATAAAACAAAGAACGCACATAACTAAACAAAATACAAATTCACTGAGCTATTTTTTTTGATATTTCTACACAAATATCAAGAAATAGCGCAGTGAATTTGTGTTTTGCTTAGTTATGTGCGTTCTTTGTTTTATTTTACTGTAAAAAAGTAATTATTGTGTTAACTATCTATATATTCGATTTAACTATATTTAACTTTATTTAATAGTTTTAAAACTGAAAGAGAATAAAATCTTGCTGAATATTTATTTTTTATCGTTTTCAATTCCCTTTTCTTTTCCTTTTTCAAATAACTTTCTTAATAATAATTAAAAGTTCTTATTTCAAATAATGTAATGCAAATATCAAACATTCCCACGCTTTTATTAAGACATGGAAATATTTAAGTTCGAAACCCAATAAATAAATCCGACATCAAACACAGTAATCAAAAAAAAAAAAATGCTTCCGGTTGGAAATGAAGAGAGGTTGGGTTTTTTTTTTCTTTTCCTGAAGTAAATTCACGATAAAATTACGCCTAAGTTGAGATGCCAGTAAAAAAAAAAGCCTTTAAGGTAATTTTTTGTTTGCTATTGAAAAGCTAAAACAATGGAGAGGATCCAGTAGCAATGGCAGCTTGTTATTGTCTATTCTTAAGTGGTTAATTCATTGGCTACGGAATGGAAAATGTCTCAGAATGAAGAAAACGAAAGGAGTAAAAAACATTCCGAATGGAGATTCTAGATGATTAACGAAAGGAGAGAGAATAATGGTTCTTCTTTATTCCAAGATATCGTTTACAAGATCAGATCAAGAAACTCCTTTAGAAGATACAATGATCTAAGAAGGAGTAAAGAATTCCATTCGGAGATGGTTGAACAAAGATTTCAAGAACCAGAACCAAACAAAAAAGATTGGAGATTTTTATCTTCTCCGAAATCGCCTCAAACTTGTATTAGTTTATATTTGTTCTCGATTCCTCCAGAAGATGTCAAACAATTTTAAATAAATCCTTAGAAGATCATGTTTGAAAAAAAAAATTACAGTAAACAAACATTTTTGAGAATATATCGCAATTTGTTTAGTTTTCTGGAATCAAACATTGATAAAAATCTTCTTCTCAAAAAATGTGTCAACTAAAAGCCACGTGCAATGAATTCGATCTTAAAGAATAGAAACCGAAAGCGTGTTTTGATAATAAATACATTGACGTTGCTATTGGAATGCCAATAACTGACCCTTCAGGGCAACCAGTTTAATTCATTTTATCTTCAGTCGAGGATAAAAACAACATAGGAAAAGGTTTCTAAAACGACTGAAGAAAAATTATTTTAAGAGTGTTTTGGTAACTTGCTGATATCAAGAAAAACAAAAATTAGAACAAGTAATTTTGAATTACAAAACGTAATTTTTAAGCTTATAAAAATATTAAAATTCTGTTTTCGATTATGATCCCTAAGCAAACAAAAAAAAAAAAGATTTCTTTTTTTCAACAGTGAAATACCTGGAAAAATAACAATAATGTAAATGAATTTTTTAAAAAAAAAAAAAAATACCCAAACAAGGTAACAAACTATTTCAAAGAGGATTTGAACGATAGAGGCTCCGTACATTTTCTTCTGAGACAAGAAGCCACAGCAGATCGGAATTAGTATTTTTCCCCACTTGTACAAGTCATACAAGTTCCAATAAGGTATGACTCATGTCTGTGCGACTTCGAGATGGTGACAGACGAACGGACAGAAGGAACAGAAGATCTCCCACCTCCCTTTATGCCACCTAAATTGAAAGAAAATCCTACATTTGTTGTAAAAAAAGAAATGGTAGTTTTATTATTTATTTTTCTTTGTTAATCTATTTTTTTGGGGGGTGGGTGGAGGGGAAGATGAAGATTACAAAGTCAGTCATTGTGGGAATCTGTTTAACTTTGTAACTGCTTGATGAATCTACTTGAAACTAGACGTATGTACGAATAAGAGAAAATAGGAAAACTTATTCTATTTAACTTCAGCATAGATTTAATTTAAAAACGAACGCAGACATTATCCGAAGCCGATGCTTCATGTCCGTTAAACCATTGAAAACAATTTCTCTCTAGAGGCCGTTCAAGTATTATGTAAGCACCTTTTCAGTCATTTTAGACCTCCACCCCCCCCCCTCTCTTGTAAGCAAAAATAAGCAGATGTCCTCCTACCCTTGTGCTTACGTAAAATTTAACAAATCATTAACAATAAATACCACTGAATAATAAATGAAAACGGTCAAAATTGATATCAAAATATTAACGCATGCGTGTGTTACGTAAGCATTGCTCTGATCTCGTCCTCCCCCTTGAATACTTGAACGGTCCCTAGTAACCATCAGTAATATTTGTTACGTATCCTATCAGGGTCTTTAGCAATAAGCCGTAGATCTATTTCGGACATCAGGATTCTGCAACACTGAAGAACAAACACATTCTGTGATTTATTTTTTCCATTCTCTTGCCTTTTGAGTTCAACTTTAGCGTAAACCTTAATTTCCTCTCATAGCATTTAAGCTTCTTTTTTTTTTTTCGTCTGTGTCTTTCTGCTTCAATGTTTTCTCTCCTTCTTCTTCTTATCTTTCTACTTTCGCTATCTCCTTTTTTCTTTTTTTTTCTAGTATTTTCTTATGGAAAAAAAAAAAAAAAAAAAAAAAAAAACCTAACTTCGTCTTTTTCTTCGTTGGTGAATTTCGTAATGATACTTTTCATTTATTTACTTCTTTGTTTCCAATAATGATTCACAGGGGCGTATGTAAGGGAAGGGCAATCTTACAAATGTATAGATTGGGTCTATTTTCTTTTGTTTTTGTTTTTTTTCGTTGATAGTAAGTTGAAGGGAAGTTGCTCCCTCCCCTCGAAATTTTGAAAACGACGTTTTTTATTTACGCTAATCCAATACTTAGTTTATCTTAGCTAATAAATGACTTTAGTTATGGTTTTAATCCATATAAATTCCCCAGTGCTTTTACTAACTAATCCCAATGTTTAAGAATGTATCATCGAAAATCTAGAGATTGAAATTAGCAAAAACAAAAAAATATTGCCAGAAGCCACACAGCTCAAAAAGCTACATCCTACAGCAGTGATTCTCAAAGCATGTTAAAACGGGAAACTAAGAGGAAATATAATATAGGTATTTAATATTTTAAACAACGTTACTTTTTAACACAAGATGAACTAGTAAATTGTAAGAAATACCCAACTGGAATGATTAAAATTAATGAGTCAATAATAACATCACTTTTTATAATTCAATGAGAAATATGGGCTTGTTTACTTTTATACTATTGTTTAATAGGGGGGAGGGAGTCTAATACGTAATAAAGCAGCCAAAGGATATTAGGATATTAAGAAGTGGGATAATAAGAATAAACTTGAACCTTCCGCTGAATTTTTCCAAATACCTAAGTGTGCCTTGAACAAAAAAGATTGAGAAACATAGTTCTACAAAATAAAAATGTTCTCGCCAACAATGGGGCATCTTAATTCATTTTAAGAATAATATGAAAAGAGAAGAGGTAAGAAAGAAAATATGAATCTAATAAATATTAACGAATTTTAAATTAAAGTTTAAAAAAGGATTAAAAAAAGGATCAAGAATGTCTTGATGGACATTCACTCATATTTACAGCGAATTAATTACTAAAACACTCCATTTCATCCTAATGTTTCTTGTATATGTTTTTAAACGAAAAAATAAATAAATAAATAAATAAGCCTCTTCAGCAGAAACAATGAAAAACCATTCAACAAATATTTCATAAGGATTTTTTTTTTTTTTGGTATTGTCTATTATTACAACATAAATTTTACAACAGCGCCACGCCCGAACATGTCAAGAGTTTAATGAAGCACAAGATTAGCGCTAACCCCAAGATATTGCAACAAAAATCAGATAATAGATGTAATAAAAACATGTCATAACTGGAAAAAGCTGTGAAGTGTGATTACGTTCAGAGAAAACTGGTTTAGAACAAATTGCTTCGAAAGTAACGAAAAGCGACTTAATTCATAAATTTCACTGAAAACAAAATTAATTGTAAATGAAAAAGTGAATAAATAAACAATAAATGCTATAATTAGAGAAGTAGAAATAGAAATGGAAGAAATAGGTCAACCTAGGTTAATTTCATGGTATTTTTATTATTGAGTTGTGGTTATGTATTGTTTTCAAACAGAATAATAATCAAATTAAAAATACGAAAAATAAAATAGTACAAATTGTCTCGAATTATCCAAATATTTCTGTGGCAGAACTATTTTATTAAATCGCAACAAGTAATTCCAACTCCGTTAATTTAAAAACAGTTCATTCACGATCATTTCATGTTGTAATAATTGAAATCAATAGTTTTAAGTTCAGAATGATTTTTCATGCAAAAGTGATGTTAAATACAAATACAACAAGATATTTCCTATCCTCGTTTTAAATAAGTTTTAAAGGAAATTCTCAATTATATTATTTATTTTTTTTAGAATAAATGCACATTTATACCTTTTGAAAACTGTCCTCTCCCCTCCATTGTTCTATTATAAAGGAATTAGCGATTGAAAGGAAGTTAGATTACTTTGAACAAGGAGGGGAAATAGGAAGTAATTTCAAATATTACGATTGAAACGACAGATGAATTTCTAACTTCAGCAGAAAGAGTTTCGTTACGAAATGCAAGAATAAGCTGGTTTTCATTTTTTTCCCCCCAAAGCCCAGACTCTTAGTATTGACAGTGTTGGCCTCAATAAGAGAAATGTGAGCATTTAGCCGAGGAAACGTTACCCAGGGTACGCCACAGGAGGCAGCTCACGCTATATCCACAGAAACAGACGAAACAGAGAAGGAGAAAGTAACATCCATGCCGACGCCGGGATTCGAAACCAGGTTCCGACATATCGACCTCACGGCAGACCACCGTCTAGACCGCTCGGCCATGCTGGAACGGCTAGCTTGTGTTAATAGTAGCACATGAAGTGGAAAAAAAAAATTAATGTTTTTCACCCTAGATGTTGAGCACACGTATTAAAAATCGATTGATATATACATGTTAAAAGCAAGGAATAATAAAAATACTTAACAGGACAGTTTCAACCCATTGAACGTCGGGTTATCTTTATCTGAAGAGAAACATTAAGACGAAAAAATATTTTTGACGTTTGGAATCCTACAGGCCACATTGCACCCGATATAAAGAGCTTGAGATTCTGCGCTTAAAGAATCGCGAATCGCGAAATACTGATCTGAAACTCATTCCAGAAGTATGATTACAGAAGAATAAATAACTTTCTATTCGCCAACAATGATAAAATTATTTATTTCTTCTACAATCCTACTTCTGAAATGAGTTTCAGATCAGGATAAGTCAGATCAGTACTTTGTTATTGGAGAGTGGCTTTTGAGTGAACCAATCAGAAGCTTTCGACATGGGGTGCAATGTGGTTAAGGCAATGAGAACCTCAGAAATATGCAAAAATACATATTTTAATGATTTTTGTCCTAATGATTCTCCAAAAATTCTCAAAATTAAGGGGGAACTCTAAGATGGGTTTTCTTGAAGTCTTAAAAATGCTTTCTAATATCTTTTTTAATACTTTTTGGGTATTTTTTTACAAAGAAAACCACAATAAACGCCGCTTTGACTTGTAGCTATTCGCAATGCTAAAACCATAGCACCAAACCACAGATCTCTTTGAACTGCGACGTAGATTGTGACGACACCATTTAAAAGATCCATAGTTGGCGGATTCAACTCAGATGGAATGATCAGATTTACCAGTCTGAGCAAGTTTTCATTGCCATGCTGATCCAAAGATGAGTGTATTATATGTCATTTGGACAACTTAATTTCGTTATTTAGACGTTACCGTTCATCTTTGAAAGCTGCTGTGGTTCGCGTCTGCAGACACCTGAGGAATATGATGTCGTAAACTGCCGCTGGAGTTCGCGAAAGTCCATTGAAGTCCGCAGGAGTCCCTCAGTGGCGTAAACTCTCTGGTCTTTAGGTGCTATTCAGAAAGCGTCGGCTTTTTCAGCAAGTATTAAAGATTACTATCTTTTGTATATTATCCTATAAATAGATAGATCTTTCTATATCTTTCTACATCTATTTGGATATAGGTCTTTCTTTATCCAATCAAATATCAAGTTTTATCGATTACTAAATAAATAATCCTCTCTATAAACCCAAGTAAAAACCAAAAAATACCAGCCTGAAGTGAGGATTTGACAAAAAGAACAATTCCTCTGCGACGAATTTATGGGAATAATATAAAGAAACTTGCTTAGAAATTTTGTTTTATGGATATTAAATTTCTCGTATTAATTTCTTCGATATTTTTTACCGTATGATTTCTAAATAATATTCTTCAAAATTCAAACTTCATTTTTTAATAAAATTTCTCATATGTATTTTGAATTCAGAAATAATTCGTGCCAGTATACTTTTCTTGTTTTCATTCTTGTATGTAAAGAAATTTGAGAAAGGAATTCTTCATCTCATTTTTGACAGTATTTGATTCGTTTTTCTTGGCTACAGTTTTCTCAAAATACCCCCCCCCCCCCAAAAAAAAGGTAAATTTTCTTTCTTTCTTTGTAAATAAAAAGACTTTTCATTTAGCATTTCTAATTACAGATCACTTTGTTCCATTTTTATGTAAGCCAATTAATGCTTAAAGATGTTGTACCTTTAAGTAATAAATGAATTTGACATCAAGATCGGGAGGCCAGTCCGACGTTCCTTCACCTTAAATCCTAAGAAACAGCCTGGTCTCTGTTCGGATTGGGTGAACCCTAGAGCCTGTTCACCCAATCCTTGGTTAAAGTTAAAGTTTCTCCCTTCGATAGGCCATGGCTGGCCTGTGGGATCGCGGGAGGTCAGGCTCCCGCAGCTCGACCAACGGGACGAAGTTGGGGTCGGGGGGTCAGCCCGACGCCCGCCCGCCTTTAACTCCCGGGAAAGAAACCCGGTACCCATTCTACAGAGGGCTGGGTAGACCCTAGGACCCGTTTGGAGGAGATTGGAGCGTGGAAAAATTCCCGCCTCCGCCGAGGCCGGGAATCGAACCCGCGACCTCCAACCCGCAGCCAAGCGCGCTGACCACTCGGCTACCGGGCCCACCCCAATCCTTGGAATAAAAACAATTCAGGAAAATCCCCAATACCCTCCGGAATGGGGCCTGGCATTTCCTATCGATAGACATATGCCTAATCACATTTCACCCATCAGGAATAAAATACACATACTTAAAACTTTAAAAAAGATGAAAAAAAAGAAGTATATATCTACCGCATTTAATTAAATTTATGTGAAGTATTTAGATATCTGAT
>JAFIDM010000001.1:81461032-81481117 GCA_023159025.1 Thereuonema tuberculata | reverse complement strand
TCTTGTTTTAAAAACTTTAATAAAATCGCTTCTCAAATGATTTCTTAATTTTATTTGTAACTGGGAGGATACTGAACATTCTTCTCATGATCTACATTAACTTATGTAACTGCTCTCTTTCGAACCATTAACAAATCTACACTTACACTAAAAACAATAACACACATTCCTCGCCTCTACAATTCGGTTCGTGGGACGCTCAGAAAAAACTTGGGGCGGAGGCAGCAGATCATAGTTTTTCAGGTGACCCCGTTTCACTCCATTTGGCAGCAACAGATTTTCTTCCACTAGGTTTTTTTTTTTTTTGTGTGTGTAATTCATTCTTCTTAATGTAGTGAAATTAAAATAAAAAAATATTTTTAGTTTTCATTACACAAAATCACAACTAGAAGTCATTTAACAATACGCCAAACTATTAATTACGTTTAGCAAATAACGAAAATAATAATAAACTGAAAGGAATGGTATATATCCTTCTTCAATTAATCATTAACCCCCCCCCCCCCCAATAATAATTCACTTCTACTGGTTTTTTTAATTACTGGAGATACGTTCAAATAAATAAAGAAAAATCTGTTTTAGAGAAATATGAAGCGAATAAAATGATAATAAACGGTGAAAAGTCTAAGATCATGATAATTAAAAATAAAAATAGAAAAATAAATAACAATGCTACTTTAGGTTTACACGAAATAGAATGTACAAACATAAATCATAACAATAATTACTTATTGAAAAACTGTAATTGTAAGAAGTTAGAAATCATCTCTACATATAGGTACCTAGGAATACATATTGATGATAAACTTAACTGGAATAAACAATACAACTATGTTATGGGAAACGTAGATCATACTCTTGGATCATACTCTTATCTTTTCTATCACATTAAAAAAATTGTGCCATTTAAACAAAAATTAATTATATACAAAGCTTTGGTCGATTCATTGTTAAATTATGGACTAGAATGTTGGATAAGTTTAAAAAAAACAACAAATGGATAACATAAACAAAATAATGAAAATTTTCAATAATGTATATGTAAACTATAAATTTAAACCTACATTTGAACAACAATGAATAAGAAAAAAATATGGGATACTAAAAATAGATGAAAAATTTATATATAAAATAGTCATATCCAATTACTTTGAAATAAGAAAAAAAAAAGAAATTAATAGATGATGAAGGAAACAACATAGTGAAAGAATGAAAGAATACTGGAAGAGAAGAAAGAAAGTAGAAAAATAATCATGAGTTATTTCACGTGGTCCATAGTCGGCCAAATTCGAAGAAAGAAGAAGAAGAAGATGATGAATTTAATACAAGACAAATGGAAAAGGACCCTGCAGTAACAAGATGAGGGTTTGAAACGTTGTACATTTTATATTTTATGTTTTAATTAATGGAAATGTGTTTTTAATTGTGAGCAGTGTTAATGGTTAAGAAATGTTTGAAATATTCTATTCTTTCAATGCAATTGTTGAGATCTCTATTGATATTTCGTTACGAATAGTAAATGAAATTCAAGAAAACACATGACGCAAAAATGTAAAGTCAATATGTTGAAATTTTGTATAAATGTTCTTTTATTTAATATAGCCTGGATTGAAAGCTGTAGCTAGCGATAGAGGTTGTGTAATCGCTCTTCGAACATTGGAGGCATTCGACGAACCTTAGGCCCGGTCTACACGAGAGAGGCGGGCAACAAAATTTAATATAATTTCAATAATATATAAAATTAATACATTTCAGTTTCTTAATAAAAACAAAACACCAATGCAATGTTATCAAAGAGTTCGAGCATCCACAGCAGGAGCTCATTATGGTTAAAACATTAATAACATTTCCAAAAGATTAGCAACACTGAATTAAGAAATTGAATACGGATCTCCTGTTCTTTAAGAGTGGCGCCATCTGCTTTTAATTGTGGATCTAACTATTATGACACCTACAGGTAGAGATTATTCTTAAAAGTAAAATAGAGTCCTCAAATACAAAAACAAACAAACTCATAACCGTTCTATCATGTATCGTATTTAAATTATTTTATTAATTTGGCATCAATTTAAGGGAAGGACTTATTCAAGTTAATACCTGCATTTATTCTCAGAATAATATTACAGTTTTCTTACTATTTTTTTATTATCTGTACTATTAAAAAAAAATCTTTGCACGTACATCCGCCCAACAATGGAATTTCGCAACAATTCGTACGAGCGTTGCCAGGCAACAGCAAGGTTAACTCAACTGGGCAAATTTCCGACTGTTACAAATGGATTTCAATATTGTATTGCTTATATTTTTTAGAATTTAAGCTTTAATTTATTTTTCGTTTTTAGTTTACTTGATGTATTTTTTTTTATATATATATAAATAAAATGTTTGTTTCCGTTACATTTGCGAGACCTGGGGTTAAAGCCGGGAAGGCATCGGTCTGACCACTCGACCTCAACTTAACTCCGTTGGTCGTGGAACGCCGGGAGCCTTACTTCCCGCGACTTCAACTATTCTATGATGAAGTTTTCGCACCTTTACTTTAATTTGAAATTATAATTAAGTCTCATTTATGAGAAGATTTTGTGTCATTACAAAAGCATAAGAATAGCCATTAGAGTTCCTAAACATTAACTCATTAACCTATTAATGATTAGACTTCTTAATCACTAACATTATCTAAAACTAATAAAATAAAATTGTTTGAAAACAAAGAACAGCATCAAATTTCATTTCAGCTATTTTTTCTAGAAATATGAGTATCTAATTCTCTGGTAATATGGTACAGTACATCACTAATCCGGCACTAATTTCGGGTAGCGTAATTTCACATTTCCGTGTCGCCACACCACCTGCCGCTACTGTTTGTTGGCGCTACTTGCTGCTTAAACATTGTTATATTATTGACGTTGTTACATTATTGTTACATTATTGTTACATTATTTGCATGTACTTAAAGTGCTCGCGCTGAGAGTTGAAACTCCCAGAATGCAAAGCAGATTATAGATTGCCCTTTCCTGACCGTTCACTAACATCCAAATAGAAGAGAAGCGACCTCTTCTATTTGAATGTTAGCGAACGGCCAGGAAAGGACAATCTATAATCTGCTTTGCATTCTGGAAGTTTCAACTCTCAGCGCGAGCACTTTAGTTGCAAATTTCAGCTCTTCACTTTGGAAGCGGCAGGGATGAACTTTCTTGTGTCAACAGAATTCAACAGAATTACATATACCATTTATTTTACCTGCGCTTCATTAAAATTTTGTATGATTTTCATTTAATGTTTTTTTTTCTTTTTTAACTAACTAGTACTGATTTACGGGTTATTTTAAAGGTAGGATAAAGTGTTCAACTGCTGGGTTAAGTGTATCTGACAAAATCACTATCCGGCACCCTACCGGTCCCAATGGTGCCGGATTAGTGATGGTGTAGGCCCTACTGTATTTCTGTCGTTGAGCTGATGACTCAGCAATAAGACACTTGCCCTTGGATTGGAGGTTTCTGGTTCGATCATCGACAGGACGCTGATTTCTGTTATTTAATTTTTACTATCAAAAGCTAGTTGTAGTAGCAGCGATTCTCCGTAAGTACGAAACACAGAAATTATTACACATTAAAATCCTAACTATATATTAAAAAAACAGCTTGTGTGCGTACATCCGCAAAAATTAAATTTCGCAAGCGCGTTGCCAGGCAACAGGAGTATTGCTTCATGGTCAACTCAACTGTATTTCTCAAATTTGTATTCAAATTTGTATTCCTTAGAATTTAAACTTTAATTTAGTTTTAATTTTACTTGATTTTTTTTTTGAATGAATAAAAATGTTATTTTCCGTTACACATGAGAAGCGAAACGACAGGCAGCCGTCTAGTATCTTACTATTCTGTCGATAAAATCGAGCTTGAATCATAGATGCTTTCGCTCTGTTTTTTGTATTTACAGTGATAATCTGTAAGAAGTGGATTTAAAAAATCTCGATTTACTTTTAAATCCTAGTAGCTTTTTCGCAGAACACATTTTTTTCGCATAAAAAAATAGTCATTTGCTTTTAATGTAAATTGATATAATTTACATCTGGTAAATTCCTCCCCCTACATATTACATTTCTAACAACATTCTCACTTTTGAAATGCATGAGATTTAGTTAGTGACTGATGTTGGGAGAGAATGTCATCTTTTTTGTAATTGTTCATAATTTATGTGAATAGTTGTTAATTGTTTCTTAATTTCAAACGATATTTTACTCAATAGTTACTAAAAAACTATTCAATTAATAACGCTACTAGTTTTCATGGTATATTTATAGTTAGATTTATTACGAAATTTCACAAATGTGTAGATTTCGTGATAGATCTGCGCATCTGTGATACGACGACTTGTGATAATCAATGATCACAGCTGAAAGGAATGTAACGAGAAAAACAAATATCTGGAATAATCCTCCTAAATCCATGAAGAATTGTCACAAGAAATCAAATGATTTAAAGAATCTATGACTGAAACAAAAAACTGATCGCCTTGTTATTGATTATTGAGAAATAATTTTAATAAACCCCAAGAAATGTTTTAAAAAGAGTGTTTGCATCAAAGTGATGTATTTTCATTCCATTTCAAATCAGTCTGAAACTGGGCCTCTTAGATTGCTAGGATTTTTGTACTTAGGCTATACTTAATACCTACATTAAGTATAGCCTATATCTTTCATAAATCCAAATTTTTTATTTTTTTTCCACTAGTGTCTTTTTTTTTTTAACTGAATTTTTAAAATGGCGACAAATGCAAAATTAGAAAGATCTCCTTTCTAACTAACTGATGTTTCTCAGTAAATCTTTGTCCTAAAGAGCTCAAATAGTACCATATGGAAAAAAAAAAAAAATTGGAGCTCTATAAAAAGTTTCGTTTTTGAAAATCTCAAACAGGCCATTTTTAATTTTTTCCGGAAAAATGAATTTAAAAGGCGGTTATTTTCTTACTGTTTCCCAAAAGACACACAAATGGCGTCAAATTGATCTACAAGTTTAAAATTAACTTTCAATTGAAAAATTTGGATCATCATTTATTTTTATTTAAAAAAAAAGGCTTAAGATGCTGCTATTGTAAGATTTAACATCTACTGATCTAACCTTTAAACAAAGTTACTTTATTACAGTTATCAGAGAAAATAAGACAGAGCAGAAGTCAAGGCCCAATACGATCTTCAAGAAAGTAGTCCATTTCACTTTACACTTTAAAAAAAAAAAAAAAAAAAAATTATTAACTTTGTAGTTAGTTTTTTTTTTTTAAATCTTATTTCTACACAATTTTATTTTCATCTAAATAAAAAAAGGAGTATTTTTGTTAATTTTTACTTGTGATTCAGTCTTTGCTTTTGAAGACTTATTAGCTTTCTGTTTCACTTAATACATAAACCCTCCCTGTTAATACGAGAGACTCTACCTTTGCCAACAATGTTCTTACTGGAATGTCCTGAATGTCTGGATGGGGATTTCGTTGGAGGAAGGACAGTGATGGCTCTTTGGATGCAGGAAGTGAACTTTCAATTTGTCAACATTATTTTGTGTGGCAAATATGTTGGCATTTACGAACACATAATTAATTCGTTTTTTAAATGTGGTTTAAGATCATAGAAAAATTCAACTAAATGCACCTTTGCTAAATGCTACTGGTCTGAAGGTTCAAATTAAACTGACCTGCAGCCACAGGACAGGATGGTCCTGTGACCTTTTACTACTCAACATAAAATGACAGACAAGGGAATCAGTAACTGGTAAATCTTAAATTTGATTCCACATCACATTATTGAAAATTGTATCAATAATTAAAATAAATCTTGCTTCAATATCGCAATAAGGGGGGGGGGGTATTTCAATATTGGATTAAGCAATATGATTAATCAATAATGGTCAGAAAAATTTTATTTAATGCTGAACATACTTTGAACCATTTTGAAAGTTCAATTAAAGAATACAGCTTTACAAAGATACAGCCTATATGCAGCACAAAAAAACAGATAATCATCTCAAACATAGAGATTCCAAATAAAGTTATTTTCTGACAAACTATTCAATAAACACACACAAAGAACTTTAAAATTTTAGTTCTTTGTGTGTTTACTGAATATTTTGTCATGATTAATTACATACGAATTGTTTTACTAAATTTCTTTTATGTTGATTTGACATGGAATGACCCGTGTATTACTTGATTTATGACCCCTGCTCATAAGATTTCGAAAAAGATTGGATCGAAGGAAGCCACATTAGCTCCAGACACTTTCTCTTGAAGATAGAAAGGGCGGAGTTATCAAGATTGTACAAAGAAACTTCTAGAGATCATCAAATAAAATTTATCACATAAGGAACTTTGCCAATAGACTATGTGTTACTTAGGAAACAGTAGAGAAACAGTCATAAGTTGCGTTATGTATACAGTGCACTGTAATTGCGATGTGCACTACAAATGAAGGAGATTATGAATGACGAAAGCTCAGATTATTCAAAAACCTGAAGTGTTTCTGGTATATTATTATAAATCCACAACATACTCACATAAATAAATGCGATAAAATATACATTTATTAAAGAAATTTTCGAAGAGATATAACACGTCTCTTCTTCTTCAGCTTAAGAGACGTGTTATATCTCTTCGAAAATTTCTTTAATAAATGTATATTTTATCGCATTGTTTCTGGTATAGTTTTCAGTCAGAAGAAAGCTTGACTGTAACTTCCAAAAAACAAAGATGGACTGAGAAGAGTGGGTCAACTGACTGTCCCAATAAGAAAAACAATACAGAGGTCTGATCTTGTTCGTGGCAACAGCAGTGGTAAAAGCAAGATTGCGAACAAACAAGTACGAGTATTAGAGATATGACATTCTTGCATGTTTGTATTAAGAAAATGAGTCCAATTTGAAAGGCTGTTAATTTTGACTTAAGAAAAAAAAAAAACAATTTTACACCCTTTTAAAAAGAAATTCATTTTAGGTTGTCACTGGCCTAATCTACATTATTTCTAGGATCGTGTTTTGAATCTTTCCGTTTCTCTTTTTTTCTCCTCTTTCTTCTAAAAAAAAAAAATAAACTGATTTATCTATCTTTGCTATGAAGCTGTTTTAGCTTGAAATATTTTCATGCTTTTCAGATTGAGGGACTGCTGGTGATCAAATTAGTTAGCTACAACAGATTCATTAATAAAATCAGCAGGAAAAGAATGTAATTCAATAGAAAAAATAATAATAAAAAAATACTTTTTTTTCTTTAAAGAAAACCTGAGTCATTGTTTCGGGTTTTGTTTTGTTTGTGTTTTTTCCCAATATTAACACTATTTTAAATGTTTCCATAACTTACCAACAAAATTAAATGATTTAAAACAAAACTGAAATTAATAAAGTTCACCGACAGATTCGAAACCATTTAAAGACTCTGACCTTGCTTTTGAATCGTATAAGAATATCTGATGGAAATCTTGTCAAAATGTAACATTCAATGTTATTTATGCTGAATTAGTTCCGAAAATGAGTAAATACTAATATGCCCCGTGTCCCGAACGAAGAGGAGATTTTTGAACTTATTTTCTAAATACGGAGTCTTTCAACAGCGCTTTTAAAGTAAAATTACCCTAAAATGTGAGATAACAAGTTTTCGTTACATTACGTATAACTTAAAATAAGATAGAAACTAAAAAACAATGTCTTCTATATCAAAGTAAAAAAAAGTTAATCTCTTTCTATTTCATTTTTTTGTATTATATACTTAACACAATCTTCATGACGACATTAAAACTTGCTCTTTACAGATTCCGAGCTGAAAGAATATACGGGAATAAATCTTATCAAACTTGAAAGACTTTCGTATCTTTGATTCGTTCGGACTAAAACAATGTTATTAAAATATTAAGTGATCTTTGACTGGATGCTGTGGGACTTCCGTCGCCGTTCTTTCAGCCCCACCTCCCTCCCGACGCGAATTGGATGACCTTCGAGGTCGGGTGAAGGTCGTTGCTTGGTTCCATGACCTCGACGCAAGGTGGTGCTACAAATGCCGCCAAATGGACAACAATCCCAACAACATAACAATATTCCTACAAATATCTACGATGACAGTAGGGTAAATTGAATGGTCACTGCTAAAACTTCAGTCTGTCAATAGAGGAAACAAATTAAAAAAATAAACAATAATTGAAGAAGAAGAAAAAGAAAAAAAAAATGCCGCCGTTGAACTTAATGAGACTTCCAACATACACTAAAGCTTTCTGCTGTCTCTCACTGTTATCTAGTCAGGTATTTTATAGATAAAAGAAGCTACTATTTCAATCTCAACTGCCTTAGAACAAAAGTGGATTTATGAAATCATCATTATGTAAAATATTTCTCACTGATATTTTTTTCCTCCTCTCTTATCAATTTATTCTCGATATTGAATAAATATTTATAAGATAATAATAGTAAATACTGGTAATAACAAAAAAAAAAAAAAAAATAGAAGCTGAACAATTTAAATAAAAAAAATCATGCGAATAATTTCATGCTAATAAACCTTGCCACTGTGTTAATCACCTTTAACATTATTGTTGGTTTTGTTAATCACTTTCCTTAACACATACTAAATTTATCTTTTTATATATAATTAACAAAAATACCCGTGTTTCGCGCGGGTTACAAAAAAGAGTTGTCTTGTTGTGGATGACGAAGAAATTGTAATTGTGTGATCACTTTGAAACTTTTCCAATTGGTTAAAAAAAAATCACATGGTAGTTACAAATTAATGTTATATTTCTGTTTTGTATCTCGATAAGCCCTAGATATCAAATTAATATCGAGATCGGAGAATTTAAGGCTCCTACCCCTTTCTTCCTTCTCTGCAACCCTATCACTTCAAACCTTCCGCAATTGGTAAAAAATCACGTGATGATTACAAAGTAAGTTCTATTTATTTTGTAACCAGAAAATCCCGTAAAGTATCTTTCAATAAAGCCCCCCACCCCCGTATACACCTCTTAGGATGCGAATATGAAAATTCGTCAAATACGTATGTTTTAGATTTTGACAAAGAACATTCTTGTGAAATTTCGTGTTTCCAACGAAAGCGGTTTCAGAAATATATGTACCCTTCAAGAAAGTATAACCCGCTGTTTACAACCCTTAGTCCGGATCCGAGCTTTCATTGTTCTTAAATTAAGAATATTTAATTAAAAAAAAAAGTTAAGAGGAATATTGTTTATTTCAAAAAATAAAAAAAAAAAAAAAAAAAATTAATTATCCAAAAAAAAGAAGAAAAGAAAAAAAGCCTAAAAAAAAAAAAAAAAAAAAAAACCTTATTGCCTCCAAGCAGATTTTAACAGGTAATACCTCCAAAGGCCAGCGTTTAACCGCTGCGCCACACCAACACTTCCACTGTGGAGAAAGAAGTGAGTTAATAAGTCAATACTTGAAAATTTTATAAAAGTGTCAAGGAGATGAAAGCAGGGGGCGAGGGAGATAGGTCCAGATTTCATTGCAGCCTGTTTTTTCCGCAGGGTCCTATAGAGCTATTCTGCAAAGTTTGGTCCAGATTGATCAAATAGCCTAGGAATGTACAGCAAATAAACAAACAAAATTCCTCTTTTATATATCTATACATAATAATAATATATAATAGCGGTTCCCAACCTTTATCAAATCGAAGCCCCCCTTAACACTTGCTATGCTTATGCGCCTCACCAAAGAAAACAAAATATAGAAATAAAATTTAAACACAAGCATATTCTACGTAATTATACATAATTTAAAATAAGTTTAAAAATATTAATGGAAACTACAAATAGAAAATTTATATAGTAGTTAAATTATAATCAAATTGGTTAACTTAAGTTCTTCATTATTTCACTGATTTTTAGTTCCTCTATCGTGAAGACACATGACTTAAGAGTCCAATCAATCTGAAGAGAGGCACCGACGTCGCCCGAGATTTGTATACCTTACTACAGAGCATATAGCTCTTCCTATTTACTTATTCTGCGGTATAGCTTAGGAGGGGATGGGGAAGTTAACAAATGTGCGTGTAACCTGAGAACAACCCTCCCTGAGCTCTGCCGGACTCTGTCGTAATCGTGATATAGACTAGTTTTGTTTCCTGCTTTCTTCAATTAAATTAAAGCTAGAGATAGAATTATAACATTGTAAAAGCATTCTAAAAGTAAAATGTTTAAAACACATATTTGAGTAAAACAAAGGTATTCCTATATCCACATTAATATCATTAAACGATTTTAGGGACCCCCGAGGATGGCATCGCGGACCTCAGGTTGGGAACCGATTATTCATAATAAATCTCTTTATTTTATCACTTCAATTAATTAAGAAATGTTGAAAGCAGTAAAGGATTGACAGTTACTCTTAATTTTTATGATTTAAGCAATATCTTCACAATAAAATTTCAATAATATCTAAAAATATTAAAGTAAATATCAAACTCGCATTTTTTGCCTATCTACTGCTAACTTTAAGAATTTATCATCGATAATTGAATTGTAAACAGAATATTAATAAAGAGTGGATTTAAAGATAAATTACTTCAAAAGGTAGCCTAATCCTTTGGCTTTTCAAGATGAAATAGAATCCAAGGATCGACTGGAAGGTCAGGTGCCTGTTCATTGTATCCTAAGATAGTTGTTTTTTTTTTTTTTTTTTTTTTTTTTTGACATATCTTAATTAACTTGAGTTACAAATTATCATTCCTCAATCAAACAGCGTAGAAATATATATGTGTATATGTTTTGAGTGTTGTTGATCAAATTCGCTCTAAATTCAGTACAAAATAACTTTCAATGAGTGCAAAGAAAATTTCAAATTTTTTCTTCTACTTTTTTTGCTATTTTGATTTTCATCTTCTACTAATTTCGAGTTGAAACAACATTCGGAAATAACCTTGTAAAAAATAAACAGAAAGGTTTGGTTTTATTTTATGATGAAGAGTCGATATTCAAAGTAATGTTAGAAATTGGAAGTTTTCATTCATTATGAGTTACGATTGCATATTTTCACAGAACGTCTTCAAAAAGACTTGAACCATCTTCTTCGTTAGTTTTCATACTTTCATTCGTTAACTTAGAAGGCTGAAATTTTTCAATGAGCAAAGACACAATTCAAAAGTGAAGGTACAAAGAATGTTCTATATCATGAAGACATTTAAATACATTCAAAGACTACGCCATCGTCTACATCGATGGATTTTTAGTTTCTCAAACATTTATTATAACAAAGTTATAGATAAGAACTCAGCACAAAAACATAATTTCTTTAATTAACCTACTTCTATCAAAAGAATCCATCATTGTAAGACTGACATACAAAAAATAATAATCAGTAAATATGATTAATAATCGTTTTCAAAATCTTACTAAAAAATAGGTAGAGCATTGATTTTCTATTTCTGTGTAAGACTTGTCTTGATTTATTGGAAAGATTTGGAGAAACTTTATATTGAGCAATTTCCCGATAAAAGAAAAAAAGAATAATAAATAATAATAAAAGAATAATAAATTTCTTTAATAAAAAAGAAATGAGGAATATTTTAACACTGAACCAACACCAACCCTGAAATTATTTCATGTTTTTCCATTGTCAGTGAATCCCAAAGTCAAAGCAAAGTCAAAAGTTAAACACAGTTAATACGTTGTTTGGTTTCTGCTTTAATGTAGTGTTAGAAACACGACTCTGATGATTCTATTTACTAATTTTCGAACAGAGCAACAGGAACTAAAAATGTCAATATTCAATAAGGAAGACTCTTTCGTTCTAAAAATGTTTCTTATGATTTAAATCTCTTGTTGTTGTTGTCGATATTTCTTGGACGAATATGTTTCAAAGAATTACTCTCCTGAAATATCGAATCTTCTCTTCCTCAATGGAAAGTAAATTGGAGCCATATTCCATTCACTTGGTCAATAACAAGGGAAGAGGGTTTGGCGTTATCTTGCTCTCGAGAACCACCTGGCATTGCGGGGGTGTTGTGAAGAGCCCCCATTATCCACTTAGCCCACCCAGGCCGCTGCCGCTGCTGCCGTCTCTTAATACTGGCGCCTGTCAACAATACGGTTACTAGGAAAAGAACCACAATTGTTGGTTGCCTCGGAAACAGAGGTATTAAGAAAAGAAAAAACCTTATCTACATATAAAATTAAATTACCTATTACAGTTTTATTATAGCTTCATGTGACTATTATCTCAGTAACATCTCCTTAATAGAAAATAAAAACCGAACTTCTATTTCTAAATTGATTTTGCTCTGCTTGAATTTTGGTAGAGTTTTTTTATCAAAGACATTTGAGGTTATCCATAAATCCATAGTTAGATCGTTAGATAGGTAACCAGGTGAATAGTAAATGTGATAGTGAATATTGGATTATCAGAGATCTAGGTAAGGGATTCAACTACAGCCGGCTTCAACGATACTCATTAGTTGAAGTCACAAGATCATTGCGACTCCGGTCGCCTTTAACGCCCCCCCCCCCTCGAGTAAGAAACAGGTAACAAACATGACAGAGGACTGGGTGGACCCTACAGTACATCTGGAGGAGTAATTGTGGAACAACTCCGTCACCTCCAGTCTAATGAAGTTAAAAGTTAAAAGTTTTAATGAATTATCTTGACGTATTTGAAGGAGCTTTAATTTACTGTCTCGCCTTCAGAATTTTCAATTGCTCGAGACACATTTCTTTAAATATCTTTAATATGGAACTTTTTTTTTTTCAGTTCCATATTGCAGTAACAATAGACAAAACTCCGCGCTTTTTTCAAATAATTGTTAACTATTATCACTAATATTTTTAGGCTTATTTCTTCAGGTTTTTTTTTTTTTTTTTTTTTTTTTTTTTTTTTATGCATAAAGCGTGAAGGTTTCTTAAAAACCTAAGAATTTATTACTACAAAAATGGAATAATATGGTAAAAGTCCGCAATTTGAAAAAAAAAAATATATATATTTTTTAAAATTATACATTTTTACACCGAATAGCACTGACTGTTCCAACCAATGGAACAATTTGACGCAAAAAAAAAAGACTGCGATGGAAACTCTGCTAAGATTTGGATTTTTAATCAAATGGTTAGAGAAGAAGAAAAAAATGGTTGGTAAGAATGAGTTTCACTATAGTTTTCTTATTATTCTGGATTCTTTTTGAAAAACATACTTAACAACATCATACATTGAAAAAACTTTAAAAAACATAAATAGAAAGAATACATTTCAAATCGAAGTAGAATACGAAAAAGAAAATTTTCCTCATTGTTTTCCTATTTTCAGCAGAGCATTGCGAAAAAAATTATAAAAATGTGTTGCAAAGACGCTCAGCTCTCTTTTGCTTAGGACTGAATATGCAGTGGACAACAGATGAAGCCTCGGGAAACCAAAAGAAATGTGTCTATGTTTTTAGTTCGACGCTACATGATTAACGTAGCAAATGTAATGGAAATCCTTCCAACTTCTTTTAGTGTTATAGGCAGAGAAACAGACAAAGAAAGGAGAAAAAAAGTTTAAATAGAATAGACTACGTAGGCCTAATCAATAATTTTTTTTGATTTTCAATAGAAAAATAAAAGCCACTTTTTCTTCCCGAGCTGAAACAAAACAAAAATCAACTGAACAAAATAATTTCCAAATCTTAAACGTAAAAAGCCAAATTTTATTTTCAGATCTTTCGTCGAAACTGAATTAGGAAAGTTGGTTCAGTAACTAAAGACTAAAGTTGAAGATTTTTATTTTGTTGTTTAGTTATTACACAATCTGAAAAGAAACAACAGCATAATTAGATTTTACAACAATTTATTGAGACATTTCTTTCTACGCGATCCAATTTCTTTTCATGCTTCACTGGAGGTTTTGACATGTTTACGGCACTTTTTTTTTGCTTTCGTGGGATGTTCAAAATAAATAAAACTACCAACCTAGATTTAAATGGCACATTTTTCTCACCGTCATCGCCACATTTAGAACTTTAATTTTTAGTGGCACTTCTTCTTCCCTTTGACGAGTCTATCTTCATTCAGGAATCGTCGTGGATTCTGTATTAAATGTTTCCACCTTCACAGGAAGTTGACACCGTCCTCTGGCACTTATTTTAACAGATCATTTAATTATTATCATTTAATCTTATTATCATTTAATTTTTATTATTTTATAATGAAAAACAGAAAAAATAGAAATGCACACATTCGTTTGCTTTCATGCCTTTGAGCCATCATCGACGGCAATCTGGGACAGCTGTTTCGTCCTTATTAAGACTCATCAGCCAGATTTTGCCTCGATGATCAAGCGTGAAAGCTTATGGATCCCTCTCCCGCTCTCCCTCATCCCGCATGAAAGCAAACGAATTTGGGCATTTTTATATGTTTTTGTTTTTTATGTTACATTTCATGCACTTTAAACCGTTACACATTATTTTATAATGACAGAATTGAATTGGTTATTTAAATTTACTCAAATGCTTTGCTCAGTTAATTGTTACATTTTTATTATCTGTGTGAATAGAAAACAGCAACTAGGATTATTAAACCAGATCCAATGTTTGTAAAAAGGTTAAAAACCAGGTAAAAGCTCTCTCTCCATCCAACAGTGGAGCAGCAGCAGTGAGTCCATTTTCGTGCAGGGCCGTTTCTACCATTAGGCTAGACTAGGCGGCCGCCTAGGGCGGCCGAAGAACAGATTCCGGTTTTTTTTTTTTTTTTGTTTGTTAAAATAGAATTGCGGTTTTTTTTTGGTTGATAAAAATAGGATTGTGTTTTTTTTTTTTTTTTTGGTTATTGAATTGAAGATTCTGTTTTTTTTTTTTGTGGTGGGGGCGGCATTTTTCAATTCTCGCCTAGGGTGGCAGAACACCTAGAAACGGCTCTGTTTCCGAGTACTCGGAAACCAATGTAATCTTCTATTTTTGTTAGATAGACCATTAATTAGCATCAGACCAAATTCTTTGGGAAATCCGTACAGCCGTTTTAGCGTGATGGGCTACAAAACAAACAAATAGACAAAAGGAAGAGGAAGAACTCGGTCAATAAATTTAAAAACATGTTTTTAAATTGCATGTTCATCCATTTGCCCGCCAATTTGTGATCAAGAGCTATATATATTCTAGAAGTTGAGATATTAAATACAGTTATTTCTGACTACCAAACTATATCTGACATCAAAATCAACCAGTGAGATGTCAAAAGTTGATGGGTTCTCTAATCAATCAAATGTCAAATGATAAATGTTTTTCGATTATTTAGTTCAGAACATTTTGTTTCATTAATAATTTGGAAACAATAACTTTGTGACCTCTTTTTAGTTGCTTCATGGGCCTAAGTCAGATGTAAATCAAAGAAATATCTCAAGTCAATTGAAAATAATTAGAAAACATCAATGTCCGGTAATTTACATTTTTTTTCGCGCTCAATGACCAGAGCGGAGCAACAAAACAATAATTTTATTATTTTAAGTAGAAATCAATTTTATTATTATTTTTTAAAAATTTGAAATCAATGGAAGAGATACAATTGTTATTTTTCAATTAATTTACTATATTTACGTTATTTAAATTCATTGGAAATTAAGCTAATTAACAAATTCTAAATGATTCTCATAGAAAATTAATAATCTCATTTAATAATCAATGAAATAATCTCTCATGAAAGCATTCATTAAACATTAATAGCATGTTTGAATTTTGTTATGTAAGGATTTTACAATAGAGGGAATAAATAATGATACCTTTCAAAAGTCAATTTTCATTCAAAAGGAGTGAATTTTAATTTCAATGCATGGAAGTATTTCAATGCAAGAAATTGGGAAGTATTACCAAAACTTTTTGCATTGCTGCTTAAATACAAATTTCCTGTAAATCACATGAAATGCTTTTAGTTATTTTGAGAGTGAGAATGGGTGGATAAGAGAAAGATCGACCAGAAAAGAACGTTTCTTTTACGTCTTTAAATTATTTATTTGGTGTTAAAACAAATAATTCATGTCGAAGGTTATCTAAGGATATTGTAGTTTTGGTTTAACATTTTTTAACGATAGTTAACTGACATTGTAGAGAAAAAAAATGCTTAGAAAGTTGTCAGAATGTCTCAGCACATCCCACCGTCTTTGATCAAGACTAAAACTACTTCTCTACACTCAGCATTGAATTAACAATCATTTATTTTCGAAAGATGAAAGCTCGCAGGTAGATATTTAATAAATGACCTTCTTATTGATTTTATTAAATATTAGTGTAAAATAAATTCAAATCCACTGGTAGGATTAAAAGCTCAGTATACAGTATATTAACTGCTTTAATTCTTGTTGTAGAAACCAGTTACTATAAGATCCTAATTCTAAAGGAAGTTTTAGGCTTAGACAACCTAGAATTTCGCCTAGGGTCTCGCGCATTCATGTTGGATTCTATGACCTTTTGATAACTCGTTATGTAAACGGGGACTCGTGCTTTTATATAAACGTGTTTAAAAGGGGCCTTGCTTGTCTAGAACAATCTAAAACCACCTCCGGGAAATTTATTGATTTAATTTAGGATAAAAGAATCATCTTTACAGAACACTTTTCTTAAGGAAAGTCCATTATAATTTATCTTCTGAAACATCTACTTAGTAGCAGAAGTATTTTACATTGCCTTAAAACCGTATTAAAGTAAATTTTAAGCCTTTTTCCTCTGTGAGACATCACTATAGCTTCTGCTCATCTTTGCAGTGAAAAGAATTGCTGAAATGTAGGCCAGAGCAAGGATTAACATCTATTCCCAGGGTTACATTACAATTGCTCTCTTCATTTCACTTGTCCCTAACTTCTTGAAAAAAACATAGCACATTAATGAAATTAAAAAAAAAAAAGACTAAAGAACGTTTTAAAATAAAAAGAAAAGTCTAAAAAGAAAAGTGTAAAAGAAAATTCCAAGGATTTCTAAATTATCTTATTTTGATTCACAAAATCCATCCTCTAAAATCTACCTTACGAAAGAATTGCAGCAATTTTGCTATCTTAAATTGGGACATAAATAAAATATTCCCAATTCAAAGATTATAAAGATTATTTGTTATTCGTGGATTTACAATAACGAAATGCTTCAATGAAAAACAGGAATGTCACTTACTTTTCTTAATTTTTAATTACAGAGTGAAATTTTTAATCTGTTTTGAATTTCGTAGAAGAAACTTTTAGATCATTTAAAGTTAAGGTTTTACTTAACGTTGACTGCTTCTACATTCGTCTGCAGGAAGATAGGAATTTAGTTTTCTTGTTTAGAGACAAGTGCCGATTTATAGAATTAATATTTTCAATAATATTTTGTATCTCAAACATAACCGATTTTATTAATGTAAATTAATATATTCAACACATTCTGTTCTCGAAGCAGGGCTTAAAAGAAATGATTTGGATCACAATCTGAACTGCGGGACGGGTAGGGATGGAGCATCCACCTCCATTGAACTTGAACGGATTAAGCTATTAATTTTTGGAAGTAAATATGATTTGCGTTTCCCTTATATGATTTGCGTTTGATTTCTTTCCTGCTGAAATGCCTCTATTTCTACTTGTCTACAGTCATCCCTCGACGTATATCGGGTTCCGATCCATCCAGCAGGACGTAAGTCGATACATTAAATCAACCGAGTTATAGAGGTTAGGAACTTAACCGTAATTAGTATACTGTCCCAAACACTATATATTTCACTGATATTGGATTGTTAATAATTTTTATTGATAAAAAACAAGAACAACAGTAATGATAAAGAGACCATAATATTCACAAAGACTGTTGCTGACGTCACTACCGTCGATTTAATAGAAGCAGATCCTGTCACAGCCTCTACGATTTATCCTTATTTTTCAAAAAGATCGTCACTATAGAATAGTATTACTGTATCCGAAATCATGTGCGATCAGATTGACGGGCTTAGCAGCTTCCTGTTGCTTTATAACTCGCACCTTCGTTTTAAGATCAATTGCTCGCCTTTTTTTCTGTGATTCATCACAGGTTTTATGATTAGACGTTTAGGGGCCATGTTGCACCAAATATCGCAAAGTACTTAACGAGAAATACACTAATAACCTATTTCCCAAACACAAAATCAACATAGGAACTGTTAAGACACCTGACGACTGCCGAAGAAAGTTGAATGCACTGCTGCTAACAATGATACATTGTTGCTAAATAGGAACCTTTTTACTTTACACTCGCTTGCGTCTTGTTCGGAAATGTTATTTATTCCGTGATGGGATCACGGACGTTCATTCGAACGGATGTAAGTTGAGGGATAACTGTATCTGAATATAAATATGTATTTACATTCATACATACGTATTTATATAAGCATATTTGTGGAAAAGCATATGTATTTAAGATGTAAATATATATAAAACACATTTTTACTCTTTGGAAGTAGATGGAAAAAACACGAACAGGATATTTTACTAAAATACTTACTACATCAGCTATTAAAATTGAATTATTTTTAATATCACTACATTATTTTTTTGTTACATCCATTATATTTATTAACTTTTTATTAATCAAGCAATACTTATCTTTACAGATTAATTGCTTATTAGTTAATTTATATGTAACTAATTATTATTAATTAATGATTAATTGATATTAACTTTAAATAACTGCTCACATGCGACTCTTCCGACGTTCTAAGTAGGACCCATCCCAATTTGTAAAAAATATATAAGCCCATATATTTTATTTTTACACTTTTATCGCCAATTAAATCTTGTTTTATCTCAAAGAAATCATATACTTATTGATTATATTTTAAGAACTTTCTTAAAAATAAAATACTTTGTTTATGAGGAAGGGCAGGGACTCATTACGAAGTCAAACCAACTTCGCAAGAACAGTAAGAAACATAAATAGGTCATTTCTATCAACGATAGAGAAAGGAAACAAAAAAAAAAAGCTTTAATTTGTAGGAAATAAATTATACATTTAGGTATTTTTTTAAAGAAAGAAAAACAACAAAACGGTGGGTTGAGAGAGAGGTTGTTAATCTTGCTCTTAAAGAACACATTCTTTATAGACAGATAATAATTATACCATGAAAATAAGCCTAGTTACGAAATAGAATTCCGAGTAATTTAAGCGGTAGACGTTTAATAACGGAAATCTTAATTCTTCTTATTTGAAAAGGACACAGACTATAATCTGCGAAGGAAAATTACTAAAATAACAGAGAAGGCTTTGAAATAAGTGGGCTTTGAAAAAAAAAAACCATTTATTTCATTTTTTCTTTCTTTTACTTCCGTCTAGTTAATAACAAACAGAAAGTTCCTAATTCTAATCTTAAGAGAAAAGCGCTTTTATTAATCAGAGGAATGAAATTTCAAATGAATTACTAAAATCTGTCAGGGAACTATTTGTACACAATTAAGGATCTTCAACGAATATAATAGAGAAAACATTTGAACTAAGAGAAGAACAATTAGCCCTTGAATTTTTTCAGTCATTTGATTTTAAGTCACTTCTCAGAGGTTCAGACTCTTTACCCCCTTTAGTTAAAGCAATAACCATTGCACACAGTTAAGTCCAGTCAAGGAGAATTGTTTTCTCTTTTTTTGTCCCAAGGCTAAGCTTCTTTCTTACATGATGTGCGCAACGAATTAATGATGTGATGGAGTCCTAATAACTGCTGATGGTTATTTCATTGGAAGACAACGAATACTTATAGTAAGTGTTGCTGCCCTTTATCCTGTTCCCATGGCAACCGTTTTGTTATTTTAAAGGTCAAGGTTCACTACTATCTATTTACAAAAGATGAAATGAACACAAACCCACGCCAACAGAATATTAAGCATCCAATGAACCTTTCACAGGAAAACACAAAACAAAACGTTATCCAAATAGTTAAGGATTTCAATTCCACACGAAAGCAATAATAAAAAACAGAAAAAAAGGTTACCCAAATAGTTAAGGATTTCAATTCTATACTAAAGCAATAATAAAAAAAAACAGAACAAAACGTTACCCAAATAGTTAAGGATTTCAATTCTATACGAAAGCAATAATAAAAAACAGAACAAAACGTTACCCAAATAATTAAGGATTTCAATTCTATACGAAAGCAATAATAAAAAA
>JAFIDM010000001.1:81386305-81459313 GCA_023159025.1 Thereuonema tuberculata | reverse complement strand
TTCTATACTAAAGCAATAATAAAAAACAGAACAAAACGTTACCCAAATAATTAAGGATTTCAATTCTATACTAAAGCAATAATAAAAAACAGAACAAAACGTTATCCAAATAATTAAGGATTTCAATTCTATACGAAAACAATAATAAAAAAACAGAACAAAACGTTACCCAAATAATTAAGGATTTCAATTCTATACTAAAGCAATAATAAAAAACAGAACAAAACGTTATCCAAATAATTAAGGATTTCAATTCTACACGAAAGCAATAATAAAAAACAAAACAAAACGTTATCCAAATAGTTAAGGATTTCAATTCTATACGAAAGCAATAATAAAAAACAGAACAAAACGTTACCCAAATAGTTAAGGATTTCAATTCTACACGAAAGCAATAATAAAAAACAGAACAAAACTTTACCGAAATAATTAAGGATTTCAATTCTATACGAAAGCAATAATAAAAAACAGAACAAAACGTTATCCAAATAGTTAAAAAAGCTAAAGTATCGCACTTACAGGCCTACAAAGGCCTATGGGGTGGCTGGAGGGTAGGCTCCAGCATTCACAACCTAACGGGACGAAGTTGAGGTTGGGGGGTCAGCCCGACACCCGCCCGCCTTTAACTCCCGGGAAAGAAACCCGGTACCCATTGTAGAAAGGGCTGGGTAGACCCTAGGACCCGTTTGGAGGAGAAAGGAGTGTGGAAAAATTCCCGCGCTCCGCCGAGGCCGGGAACCGAACCCGCCACCTCCAACCCACAGCCAAGCGCCCTAACCCACTCGGCTACCGGGCCCACTATCCAAATAGTTAAGGATGTCAATTCTACACGAAAGCAATAATAAAAAACAAAACAAAACGTTACGTTAAGGATTTCAATTCGACACGAAAGCAAAAATAAATCTTCGGATAGAAAATAAAGAATTTAAAATCGAACTACTATGTTATCCTGTGTTATTGATTCATAGCAGTTATTACGTACAGTTAATGACTCTTTATAACAATCTCATTCTCAATATTGCGTTATTTGGTGCCATCTTAGTCTTACTTTCTTAAGACCCAGCATTTGATCGCTGATAAGTCTTACTGACGATTTTTTCTTTCTTACTCTTTCACAAAATTGAATGATTCACTCTTTGATTTTATTTGAACGCAGAACAAATTTCAAAACTTTTTAATTAAATAAAAAGGTTTCTTGAATCCTGTTATCTTTCACATTGCTATACAACTAAGGATCTAAAAATAACAATGATTAATCCCAAAGTGATTTAATGACAATCTGATTTTTATTTCTAATCTTCTACAGAATCAATTGCTAACTTTTCTAAGTTAATTTTTTTTTTGGATTCAGTCGAAAGGCAACTTTTCATTCAAATGGAATTGAAAACATTTGACCTTGATCTTATGAACTGTATTTTTATGGATTATAATTTCTTTAATTTTATAGTGTTACCAATAGGTTTTGTTTCTCTTATGCCAAAGATTATTTGCTAATGAATAAGTTTTCTTTTGTTCCCGTAGTGAACATTTATATATTCTAGCATTACTGATAAATTTCAAGTAATCTGCTTAAGATAGTTAAATTTAGAGATGCTGAGAAACTTGTCTATGAATGAATTGTTTTTATATTGTTAGTACAGAATTATTTCTTGGTTTGCATTGTTTTTATTATTATTTGTCTCTTCTCGAAGTAAATGTCCCGTTTTTATCATGTACAGCGAAGTAACTTTAGCTAGACATATATATACTGTTAGGTGCTAATAAGAAAGCGTCTGCTTATTTACTAAGTATTAATAATGACTGTCTTTTATAACTAAATAGTGTTCTTGTTTAGGCCAAGTTGTCTATGCTTTCAGGTAGTTTGTGTGGTAGGACACCAGTTGAGGAGAGAATAAGAATAGATATTATTTTTATTTTATTCCGATGCAACAGTTCTTTGATTTCTTCTGATAGATGCTTTTGAGTTGGGGTTTTTTTCTGAATGCTTTTTATCTATGTTGGGAGTATTAGGAATAGCTGTATCAATAAGATTTCTTGGATTTGAGACTAAATATAAGGTCAGAGTATGATAGTGTTCTGTCCATTACTACAGCCGTACTCCAATATCGCTTAACTTGTCTAGAATAATTCTAGATTATTATTATGTTAGGTTTGTATATACATTACGGTACAGTTTTTTTCTACTAGGTTGTTTGCAGATATTGTCATGTCTTGTGTACATTCAGTGAGTGCAAGGACATTGTACCAACTTTCTCTAATGTGATCTCTTTATGAGCTTGATATCATCTATCATTCAAGATCTTTTAAGATGAGTTTCATGTAATCCTTACTTTTTAATATCTGATCCTGTATGGTAATAATAAATGCTTTCTGTTTCAGCAGAGGTGACACTTATTAAGTCATTTATTAGAAGCTTGTTTATCAATGTAGAACTGTGAAGTCGTACGAGTGTTTTCCGTGTAAGGTTACCGAGTTTTTGTTTTACCTTCAGTTGTAGTTACTTGATCGTTGTGATTGTATTCGGGGTTGCTTAATTTTAATGGTGAACTATTATTATCTATGGAAATTGTTTTGTTATAGTTTGATATATTTTGCTGTTTATTCTTGAGTGGAGATTTGGGAGTTGTTTTTAAATGTAGATTTTTATTATCTATTCGACCTTTTCCACCTTCCTATCTAGTTAGGATAAATCTTTCGGGTGCTAAATATTCATATTATTATTATTAATATTATTATTATTATGAATTTGCACCAATAAGCTTAATTCAAAGAATCCGACTGTAGATGTATTTTTAGAATAGAAAGTCTTTTTGTAATTCTTACAAAAGTAAGGAGATGTCATTAGAAACGGAAGAAATTTTCCTAAAGCTTTTTTTTTGTTTAAAATCTTAGGCATATTTTTATTTTTATTTCGAAATTCAAGCACAATTGATTTTCTAAAGTATTTTCTTAAAATGTAATTAAGGAAAATTCCATTTCCTTTTATGGTTTCAGGAATCGTAGATTTTAATAATCGTAAAAACGTAGAAAAAATTCTAATATTACTTTTTTGAAATACAGTACTTGAATAAGACTAAAGTTAAAAAAGATTATTTTTATTTATTCTTTTTTATTTAAAGAGATTATTTTGAACGAAGATCGTCTTTGATTTATTTTATTTGAAGCTTCTGGGATTCCAGACAGCAATAGATCTTCTTTTTTTTTTTGTTCCAGACATTTTCATAACTTTAAAATTTTGTTTGCATTAATGAACCGTGAATGATTAGCCTATTACCAGTGCCAACGATTTGTATAAAAGAAGGCAACCGGACGAACGCGTGCCTTCCACACAGAGAGGGCAAGGTGACGTCACGCTGAAGCTCCTTCCTGAGCATAAAAGATGAGGAGTAAAATGGACTGGTCCAGGGCACGCTTTCCCCGCGGCTTCAGCCTCCCTTGTCCTCTCCACTCTCCTCAATGGAATGCTGTAATAGTGAATGACATCACAGCACACGGCTTCCTATCGCATCTATCCAAACAACGAATAAAACAACGAGAGTTGAAAATTGTTTTAACAACAAAAGAAATGAATACTTCTTTTGCAGTAACATTAATTCAGCAAAAAAATAATCCAAGCAATTCGCGTCATTGAAAAAGTAATTAACCAATATTATTAATATATTAGAGGCAGGGATTTTAAAAGATTGGAATATTTTCAAATGAAGATTTTAAGTATTGAATTTTGGTAAAACAAAAATATCGATGTACACCAAAAGGAAAAAAAAAAAGGCTGAGTTTCAAAGTTTGATTCATAATCAATAGTAAGACAAGGAAGGGACAAACCTTAAAGGGAATCCTATAGGAAAATACTACAATAGAAAAAGAATAATGCGCACTCAAACAAAACCTACAAACAACTTTTCGTTAGGGCTTTTTTTTTCAGGATTTTTAGTTTCATAAACATTCTGACGTAGATTCTTTAGTCAATGTTTTGCCGAACACCGCATTTTGGACGATGTTATTTGAGGATTCAATTGTCTTTCTTTGTGGAGTAATCAAAAGTTTTCTCCATGTTTTAGAAACGAGCCCAGTCGATGCTTCTAAAATTTCAGTAAAAAAAAAAATAATAACTCCTCTGGCAACCAAAGACTTCAAACAATGCTGTTCTTATTTCAATCTTTATTCCTTATTCTTAAATAATTTGTTTGCAAACAAAAAAATATTAGCCTTTATTATTATTGAAATTAAATAAAAACAAATAAAGGAAAAAAAATAACACTGCTTTGCCCTGTCTTACCACAGAAATTATTTCTAAGATTTAAAAAAAAAAAAAAAACTGTTATATGAACGAGAAAAAGTTTGATATCTCCATAGATTGCCTCGATATTCTACACATACGAAAAAATACATACTTCTTTATGTAAGTAAAACCATTCTTGTAAAAATATTTATATAAAAAATTAAAAATTCTTTTATCTAAATCTTCGTAATCACAACCACGAAATATAAAACATTCCGAAATTTAGGAAGGAAAGATGGCGTGGTATTCCGTGGAATGTGTGGCTTGCGTTGACTTCCGCTAAGGCTCGTCGATCGCTATGGCCCGTGCCCTCCCTTGCATGTTGATCAAACAACCTTGAGGACATGACAAACCAAGAAAAGCAGCAGCAACTCATAAATAGGCCATTGGTCTACTCTGCTGTTGCACCGAATACGGCCCCAAACCGACCTTGATTGGAGGCCGCCACCGCACAAGGTTCACTAATCATCAGTAGTAAACAGCTGATTCTGAACAACAGTAAGTTCACGTAGCGCTTTGGTAACAATTTGATTAATTTTAAGTTATACAATTTCATTTCAACACCAAGACGTTTCGAATGTTAATTATGAAAAAAAAAAAAAAAAAAAAACACAACCCCAAAAAAACCCCACCTCTGTAGTTTAGTTGACTACATCTCTGATAATGTAAAATTCCTTGATCAAATTTAATTGGCATCAGAAACAAAAATATTGAAAATTACAGACAATTTGCACTAGTTTTGTTGAAATCACATTACTAGATGTAAGAAGCTCAGGTCCCCATCGCATCGACTTAATATGAAGGGATAGGGTATCAATTTTGTAAAGGTGTGGAGACTAAGGTAATTATGCTCCTACATTCAGTTGGACCAAAATTAAGCATTTTACCAAATATTAAGGAAATCCGTCCAGTCGTTTTAGCGTGATGCCAAACAAACAAACGGACAAACAGACGAACAAACAAATTGTAAACAACTTTAAGAGAAAAAAGTGGAATAGTAAGACTTCGCTTATTCTGTCAGTTGTTATTTTAAATCATATTTTTTGTTTAATATTAACATTCATTTATTGGAAAAAAAATCATCCAAAAAAAATTTTTTTTTTCAAATTCCTATAGGTGCTTTTTACGTAATTTATAAAAAGAATCAGAAGCCCTATCATTATTTAAAGTTGTTGTTTTTTGTATTTGTTTTGTTTTGTTTTTTTGGGAGGGGAGGGAGTTGATTTATTTTCCGTCTTTAATGCCTCTTACTTTAGATTAGATCACTTATGAATTAACTTAAAAACACCGAAATCAAAAGAAATAACAAAAAATCTACATTCCTCGGAATATCAAAAGAACAGGAATAGAAAGAGAATCATAATATTATTTCTTAATCTGATAGACCCCAATGTTTCTTTTATGGGAATGAATTTGATTTGTGAAAAAATAAATTTAAAAACATAAATACATTTTCCTAATTAAAAGAAAACTTAATAATGATAGCTTTTAAATTCAGCTTGATTTTTGTTATTTTTTAAAAGATAGATAAATTAGGAATTTTTGTTAATTACAACCAAGTGCATTATCAAAGCCCTTCTGTATATTAAATTGTCATTTACAATTAAGGAAAAAAAAAAAAAAGAATATTTTTAAATTAAAAAAAAAATGCTCTTCTTAAAATATTTTCTTTTACAGTTTAGTAACTAATTGTAATTTAAGAATTCCAAGAGCTGTAAATTTGTTTATTTTAATAATGTGATTGTTTCTCTTCTTGAATAATTTTTAATCAATGGATTTTCATAAAACTTGACATTTGGAGACAAACATACAGATAGAGAATTTCATAAGCCTAACTTTTCGAAAGGAATACAGGTTTAACGTCGTATGAAATTAAAAGTATTTCAAGTATTTCGCCGTTTACTTCAACAGAATATTTACAATTTTCGACATTAAACAAGAGTCTATTTAAAAAAAATAAAATAATAAAATCTACATAGAATTCTAATTATTAATAAAAATACTTAGGAATAAATAATTAAATTTTAAATTACTCCTAAATTTTAATATGTAAATAGTTTTTTTCAATTCCAAATTTCAATTAAAATGAACGAAAATTGTTCTAACGAATTATTATTTTTTTATTATTTATTTATCGTTTGGCAGCGAAGTGATTGCCTGGTTCTTTAGAATTACCCAGGATGCATCACGGGGAGAAAACTAGCTTTAAACACGAGGAAGCAGACAAAACACAGAAGGAGAAAGTCACATTCATTCCGATGCCGGGATTCGAACCCAGGTTTCGACATGTATGCCTCATGGAAGGCCACTGTCTTTGACCATAAGGCTATGCCGGAACGACGTTAGTTAATTATAAGGAACGAACACAGTGGAACAAAAGCAATAACTAAAAAGTTAATTTATTTATGTAATGTATTAATAATTTATTAAAATTGATGAATTCATGCAAGTGTTGATTGTAGTTTCTGAAATTTTCAAAGGAATTCTTTCCTTTTCAATGGACTTATTCAGATGTCTTCTCCATCTTATTAGTCTGATTAACTACAAGATAACAACGCACTAAATCAATCGTGGATCATCCGGAATCTGCACTTCCGCATTTTTCAGCTAAAAAAAAAAAAAAGATGGCCAAACGCAACTGGTCAATAACTAAAGAAAAATAATTTTTAAAGAAATGCTAGAATCAAAAAATGTAATTATTATATATATATAAATAAAAAAAAAAAAAAAAAAAAAACACTAAAGCGAAGGAATTGCAAACTTAGGTTATTTGCCAAAAAAAAAAAAAAAAAAAACCCTAACTGATATTAAACAAAACAGGAGATTATTTTTTTTTTCCTTAACGATTCAATTCCAATATTTCTTTTTTTGTTTTGTTCTAAAATAACTGAAATTACTAAATAATTCTTAAAGTGATGATTAATATTTGTATCAAACACCATTCGGATGCAGGGTTGTTTCGAACCGTACAAGTGTTATTTTGCTTCATGTAATTTAAAAGAATTCAGGTTCTCGGGGTTCCAACTTTTAGGCTGAAGTAGCAATTGTTTTGTTGCCAGGATTTCACTGTTCGTTCAATGACGTCATTTGTAGACGGTCCTGTCGACTCGCCTACCCCTTTGCCATGCATCCGAGAAGCAGGCGCCTCCCAGTGTAAACACAAATAAATATCATTTAGCTTACTGAATTCCTCGGACAAGTGCCATCCACCCACTCCTCTGTCTTTTGTCTCCCCATCCCTTAATTCCAACCACGGATAATAATTAGGAGAAAAAACAAACTCGCCTCCACTAATTATTCCTCCTACGAACAATGGTGTTCTCCACAGAAAACTTATTTTCGCGTGTATTGGTTCACTTTTGTTAAACAAAAATAAATAAATAAATAAATAAATAAATAAATAAATAAATAATAGAAATTTAATGCGTCGATAATACTGTAAAGACTATTTTATTTTCGAAGAATGAAATTTGTTATATTATTTATTTATTTATCTATTTATTTATTTATTTATTTATTGCCAGAAACAGGATCTTCTTATTCATATTGTTATGTAAATCAGTAAATCTCTTTTGAACTCATTTAATTAACTAACTACGAAGTTTATTATTTATGTGTTGAAATCTTTATTACATAAAATCTTAACGTTCCACTCATCGTTCAACTGCAAGGGCATTAATGTCTGCTAACGAAAATGATTTTGTCGATTTATAACAAGTCCAAAGGAGTAGCAACAATTCTCATTCCACTAATTTGTCGCCAATAGGTTTTATATTCTCGATCAGCAAATGCTTGTTCTTTTCTTTCCATTTCTATCGAAGAAATTTATTTTAAAGAATGAAATGTCCTTGTTAGTAATAAATTTAATAATTAATACATAAATAAAAATATTTCTTTTAAAAATTTCAAAAATTCCACTGACTTCTTTAAAATATTTAATTTCTAACAAAATGAAGATGTTTCATTGCTAAAGAAAATAAAATGAGTCAAAAAAAATAAAATAAAAACTTAAAAATAGTTCTCATCTACACAATGCGTCGAAAGTGGTGTTATTTTATAAAATATTTTCGGATTGCAAGAAATAAGAATCGTTGAATGCAATTTCTTCTTGGAAGAACAAATCGTCATGAAAATATAAGTAGTGCAGGCCGTCATGACATGCCAAAACATTTTTATTACAATTAAAAAGGTGTTCCACTAGAGGACCTTTAGGCTCCAACGATACTCGTTGGACCAATGGGGTTAGTTGAGGTCAGATGGTCATTCGACGCCATTAACCCCCTCGAAAGTAACAACCGTCAAGATTTAACAATCCTCCAGCACCGCCATGATTTGAACCTGGCTCCTCCAGTCCGAAGTCCAGAGCCTAAACCACTGGGCTACCGGACCCACAAATACATTTGAATGACACCAAAATAACTCACTAAGAATTTTTTTTAAAGATGGATATTAGACAATATGTGAGAAAATTATTGATTAAAAAATTTATATATTATTTCAATTATTAAATTAATTATTTCATCCTGAAATTTTAATGGTTTAAGTTAATGTTATTTTGCGAAGTTTTATTAATACTGAAATTTATTATCCCAGGTATATTCTTATTATATATCAATTTACTTTTTTTATTAATTAATAAAATTGTTAATACTATTTATGATTCACTCAACATATTTTGTTGCAAAAAGAATCTACAGTAAAACCTCGTTAAGTCGTCACTCAAGGGACCAAACATTTATGACGACTTAAGCGGAGTGACGACTTAGGAGGAGTGGGCATTTTTGAAAAATAAAGAAAGAAACACTGAAATGCAGTATTTTCATGAATTGCTATAGGATTCGGTGAGAAAAACAAGATTTTCAGAAATCAATACATGCAAATGAATGAGTGGAAAATAATAATAATAATAAAAAAAAACACTTTTTATAGTTACCACATTTTAATCATTTTAAAAGAAAGGCAATGTCTGTCTTTGAAACGTTCCAGCCAACCATTGCTGCCGCCGAAATCTTCAATGTTCAACTCCTTAGCAATTTCCATGGCTTTTTCTTTGAGAATCACGGCAGAAATCTTTATAAGATAACGAGGTAAGTTTTAGTTTCCCTGGCATGTTAAAAACGTAATCGAACCACGAAATTGCAAGAGAAAAAAATAGCTCTTATAGCAGGGCTGACTCGCTATAAATTGAAGTCACATTCAGGAGCAGTCAAGAGAAACGTCTACTCGAGAAGAGTCACAGCGAGAAGTGTGCTATGAATGATTAGCAGCGAGATTCCAAGAACCCAAATCCTCCGAAGGGGTAGGAAAGGAATGAAGTGACAGGCGTGGTCGAAAATTCCCCGTTAAGGCTTGGCTTCCTGAGAAGACAACTCGATGGCATGCAAAATGGAGATGAAAGATGCTTTTGGCCATTTTTGAGGATGACGAGTCATCTGGAGTAGAATTAAATTTGGTGTCGAGTAAAGGAGGGTTAATTTACATTATTGTGTATGAGACCTTGTCGGGATCAGACGAAAACGACGACTTAAACGGAGTGACGACTTATCCGGGTGACGACTTTATGAGGTTTTACTGTATTAACAAAACAAAATGATAACCAAGAACAGCACCAGAATAAATAAATAAATGCCTTTGAGTCTTTTATCGGGGAAGGCGGAGATCGGGCTGATGAGTCCCCTGTAGGACGAAACGGCCGTTCCCGATTCCTTCCCGATAATCGAATCAGAAAGGCAATTTATTTATGCTGGTGCTGTTCTTGATTATCATTTTGTTTTGTTAGAAATTTTTCACAGCACGTTAAATTTTTTCCTAAAAGAATCTATTGTTACCACATATTGCAGGATGTGTTGTTGTAACATGATTTGCATTGTAACCCAGTCATTAATAATTATATAAATATAAGTATTATTGTTTATTTATATTTACAAAATATTACGCAACAAAAACATATTGTTAATTGTATTAATTTAAAATTAATTATAAAAAATAATTATACTAATTGTTTAAAAAGTTAATCATAAAATTTTAGATCAAAATTAGAAACATTAGAAACAATTTAATTTCGAGTAGCATAAAATTTATTGATTATTTATGTGTTACTGCAACAAAATAACAGCACTTACTTATTTTTTGTTTATTTAAATGTATTCATATTTTGATTTGTAACTAATATATCAACCAATTTAATAATTGAGCTATTTTTATTTTATTTTTTTCGTTTTATCAGATATATCCGCTTTTCTCTTGAGTTAGTATTTTATCGTCTGTTTGAAATATCTCAAATATCACTGACATCTATCTTACAATGAGGCGAGTGAAGGCTTAGATTGATTTCCTCTTAATTTCTATTCCTTGTTTAATGCTGTGGTAAATATTAGAAATTTACATCGAAATTGCTATTACAAAAGTCTTGGAAATACATTTGATTTTAAAGAATTCACACAAATATATTATTACTGTCTTTGCCTATATATTGTTCGCACCAAGAAATAATCATCGCGAGCGGTTTTATTATTGGCTATTTATTTGAGGGAAAATAGCAACGCATTTTTTTGCAAATATGAAAATCTAAGAATTGTTATCAAATTTTCAGAATCTTATCAAGCTAATTATCTTTTTTGTCTACTATCTTTTTTAAACCTTTAAATTTGAATTAATCCATGTCTTGAAAACGAAACTTTGTAGGTATTAGTATTTGTCTAAATTTAGAATTGTACTCGCCAGTGAGCACCTGAAGTTGGTGCCTCTTAAAATGAAAGAGTGAGATAGTTGTCAAAATGTGTGTTTTGCTATTATAAGCAACAATGGGTGGCTTTGTTTATGTCCAGTAGCCAATGGAAGCCGCCGTTGCGGAACATAGACTCCAATGGCTTCCAACTGTTTTCAAAGACAGATGTGATGTAACCAAGATACGCAAAACCAATGCAAATGAATCACTGCTGATCTTTATTTCAATGATATTTCTTCACTTCCATGTTAACTATGACTTTCACATTCTTTGAAATATGCACTCGAGTTTTAATGTCTTTCTATTCACAAAGACAGACCTCCTTCTTTTTTGCAAACGGCGCTGAACTGTATTTATTAGAAATACATAGCAGACATCAAACTCCTACTTTAACGTAACTAAATCTGAATCTACCTAATTTTAACTTACTTTCCTGAAGAAACTCAGTTCATCAAATTAGTAAGGGAAATGTAGTGTGCGTGTGCTGATCTCGAATAACTTTGAACAGTAAAAGATCATTAACGCAGATTTATTTTCTGAAAACAATCTTATGTGGATTCCAATGAAAAAATAAACATGACGAAAAAAAAATAAAAACATAAAAAACAAAACAATAACAAATTAACTCTGATAATGTTAATGTCTGTAATAATTCATGGTAATCTATTTTAAATTAGCACAGGCGTTCATTTGGTAAAATTAATTAGATCTATGGACTTAAACTAGTCAATTAAATTCAGCAAATAAATATAAATTTATGGTAAGATTGTTTATATTCTACGAATCGGTTCCAGGTATAGTTCTCTCAACTTAAAAGTTAAGTATGAAAGTACTGATGGTCCTTGGGGTTGGAGGAGATAAGGCTTGGACTGAGTAGATCCTCGAACCCAGCTCCCTCAGCCCGCAGTCAAGCGCATTACCATTTGACTACCCACTCAATTTGAAAGAAAAAAAACAAAACAACGCAGCAAAAGACATTTGAAGAAAAAAAGGCTTCAAGTTCTTTTCTTATTGTAAGCTTATTACAGTGTTTACTTGAAAATTTGTTTTTAATTGCAATTAAGAAAGATAACAATTATCATTGAACTTTGCTCTGATTGTGTTTACGTTAAGTGGCTTTACGTATTTATAATTTATATATCCTTATATAGCCACTATAGGACTTATTCCCATTCCATAGCATTGAAGATGATCATTACTTCACTGTTTAGTAATTCGTGGAATTCCACTGTGGGACCTCATTAAAAGGGTTCTTAATGATGATGAATTAATCTAATTAGGCCATTTCATTCTCTATCGTCTCTTCATTGTCTCTGCCTTTATTGGTTCTAATTTTGTAGATCCTTTGTCATACTTTGTATTTTTTATTCCCGTTTTCGTTGATATTTATTAAAAAGTAGAAAATATTAAATAATATCATAAAACTTTTTAGTTTATTGTGGTTTATTGTTGGTGAAATTAAGTCATCCATTAGCAATTATAAAACTGTACAAGATACTGGCTATTATTATTATTCAAAAAAAATATGAATAAAAATTGATAAATACAGAATTATCCATATTTTGAAATTTTATAGTTAGATTCTAAATTAGAAATTCTATTCGATTTTTATAATTCAAATATTACTAAAATCTTTTATTTCTCTGTCCGGCAGAATTTCCTGTGAGAATGGAAAATGTAAGTAATTTTTACAATGAAACGACAGGAATCGAACCTGCAACCTTCTGATCCGAAGTCAGACGTCTTATACATTAGGCCACCGGGACTACAACTCACTTTATTTTGTTTTTTTGACTTATGTGTCCTTCCCATTCGCCCCATTAAATAATGAATCTATTCAACCTGTTTTTTGAATCTCAAGATTGTTTATTTATTTCCGATCCGTCTATTTATTTGTAATTCGAAAATGACAATTAAAACTATAATTGCCGAAACGTTGCAATATTTTAAATATAATATTCTTACTTAACCAAATCTATGTGATATAGAAAAACAAGCGCGTGTACACGGGAGATGGCCTAGTTCAATTCAAAGTTAAATTTGTGAAGAAATTTTTGTTCATCGCCATTGTTATTGTTTAATGGAAGAGGTACGATTTTAATTTGGAACCATCTAATAATACATTAATTTTACTTTTTTTTCCCTCTTTCCTAAATTATCTCATTTTCAATTATTTTCTCATTTGTTTATCGAATACAAAAATGAAAAATGGTAAAAAAAAAATTAACGAATTTCACTTTTATTTTTTTTAAAGAAATATTAAAAGTAAATTATTGTAATTTACTAGAACTGAAATCATGTAAGTCTGAGTCTATGTGAATAATAAGAAAAATAACACTTGAAAGATAATGATGTGAGACGCCCAGCAATTAGTGTTCATTGTTTGGCAATTATTTCCACCATTAATCACGTGGTTTTCTTTCGGAGGATTCCGATGTATATATTTTTTTTAGTTTATTTTTTTGTTTGTTTTCTTTTTCACCTCAGGCCGATTGAAATAGCATTTAAATCCTTAATGGTTTATGACATTTGGGGCTCAAATTTTATGTGATCACATAAATACTATAAATAAATGAGATTCTAAAACAGCTGAATTATATCTGATAATTTTTTTGTTTTCGCCTGATCGTAGAAAAAAAAAAATTGGGAGTAATTTATCACTTGAATGTAAAGTCATGTCACGGTAAAAATTCTATTTTACTTTCTCTTAATCAGATTTTTATTTTAGTTTTAAAAAAGAAAAAAAATTTAATTTCCATTAATCCATTGCAATTATCGAGAAAGAATCCTATTCGGAGGAGTTTTCCTGATATCTACTCCTACACATAACAATAACAGCAAAATTTTACTCACTACTGAGATATGATATGTCGAAGAAACAAGTAAGATTTTAAAGGGTCGTAAAATTATTTGGCAACCGCTTCAATTTTGCCGCGCAATTTCTATTCAATGTGATTCAAGAAAAATAAAGAAAAGTGAAAAGAGCATCACTCGGATTATGAGCTTCCAAAGTTCGACTGTGAGCAGAGATCATCTTTGAATCAACTTACTTTTTTTTTTTTTTTTTTTTTTTGCCTTCTTCGATTTCTTCTTCCTTGACCTTGGACGATGTCCAGAAGTTGGAAAGAGAGGCAATCAGACAGCTTGGCACTGTACAGCTACCAATGGACGATTGGAAAACTCTTCAAGATCGGATTTATTTGCAACGCGATCTCGTCAAAAATAATTTAAAAAGATTAAGAAATTGACTTAAAAATAGATCATGGTCAACTTGATCAAAAGCCTTTGTTTCATTCTAAGTGCTGTCAAGAGAAAAGACATTCATTGTTGTCAACAATAGCAAGGAAACGCGCTGTCCAATTACGATAATCACCTACAATTTCCCATTTTAAACTAAGAATGAACTCTTAAAGACAAATCAATTGAGTTCAATTTACAACAACTCTTCCTTCATTTTCTCTTGACTTTCTTTCTTCTGCGTGGATAAAGAGGTCAAGAAGGCAGGTGTCTTATTTAATAAAGATTGAAATCCTGACTTACATCTACATAAACAAATAAAAGTAAGAAATTAAAAAGAGCTCCTCGATAAAAGAAATAAAGTTTAGGATAATTTTTTTATTTTAATTTTTTTTAAGTTTCTAGCAGAAACTTTTCTTAAGTTTTTAAGTTTTATATAAAAATTAAATTATTAAATTTTTTAGAAAGATAATACCTGGATAAAGCAGCTTTTGTTTAAATAATACCCATATTGAATATCATATTGAATCATATTGAATGCTGTAATAAATATTCTAATATTAGATTTAAAAAAGAAAGAAATAAAATTTCTCCACTGAATCCATCTTCATGAAATAGCTTCTTTTAACCTATGTCATTTTGACACACCTCTATATTCAAAGAACCATAACTCGAAATAGATAAAACTATCTTTATATATTCCCTACTCCTACCTCCATTAAAAAGGTATAAAACCTAAATTTCTTTTTTTAAAGGAAAGGCAAATTAAAATTCTTTTACACTTTTAATTATTGGACAAATCAAAATATTTAATTTAAGAAAAGATTAAATGATCCTAATTTAAAAATAACACAAGTTTACTTAATGTAATATATAAAAATATTTAAGATTAAATTTGTATTATATTAAATATTATGATAAAATAAAGCAGGGGGGGAGCTTTAAATCAACGAAATATTTATATCACTCGTAAAGCTATGAAATCATTTTACCAAATAAGTCTTAGTTTTACTATTATTGTATTTTTATGATTAATTGTATCTATGACAAATAACCACTTATATTTCCTAATGATTCAGGCTATGAATCCATTTCTATGTTGAAACTTTTCCAAGGAATCTGTTTCGACGCCAGATGGTGCTTATGATTCATCATAGACAAATCATTATCCATTGCTCCGTCTTCGAGTGAGGAGATATTCTTCAGATGACAAAATATAGTGGCCCCTCCCCCACACCTCCCACACCTTCTGGTTTGCTGGAATTGTACTCGGAATTCTTAAAATAACAAACACTTTTATTATTGGATGGGAAAAGAACATTTTCCCACAGAAACTCTGTTACTTTCGATTCTAAAATGATAATAATAACAAAAGCTTTTAATTGTTTATTTTCAGAGAAATCGTGAACCATTCTTAGAATTCTTCTATCAACTTTCTTCAATGTTTGAAGAATAAAATAATATAAAGGTCATTTTCAAATGCACTGTTTTTGGGATGTTGTTCATTATTTAAAAAATTGAATATCAACTTTTTCAAATAATACAAATCTTTAGTAGAACCGCATCAGGAATTGTAGAAGAATATAATCGCAAACTCTGTATTTATTTTGTTAGTTTTGTTAAATAAAAAAAAGAAAAAAAGAAAAGAAAAACCTTAAGTTTACATTTTTTAATTTCATAAGAAGTGATTTAGGCTTATCTTTGATTTATCTACCTCCCTTTCAATATTACTAAATAATTCTTTACCATTTCAATCAGTTCCTGTGCAGCGAACTCAATTGGCCTTCCTTGAAAATGGCTACAGCGACCATTGACTGAGAGGACTCTCACGAAGCACTACTTGAGCCAATGCTACTCACGTCTGTAGAGGCTGAGTGAAGGCCGTGGTGCTCTTCTACGGCACCCGTACATCCTCCCCCTCATCCAAGGCTCCAGACGCCTCGGCAACAATAATTACAAACAACATCAAAGCAAAGGACCTCCAAACACTTGGCAATGAAGGCAGACAAATGCTTTTTATCGAAACACGCGTCTTTAGATCCATCACAAACTTTCATTCCTTATTTTGTAAACCACTGCAGGACTTCAAGACGAGAATAGTCTAGTACTCGACAATTAGTAGCCTACTCACATCCAGTTAACAACTGACGACTGCAGATTATTGAAAACAACTTAAATATATAGTTTGTAAAACACAATACAGGACTACTTCTCTAAAGGAGTTATTGTTTTACAGAAGTCTAAAATAATATTATAAAAAAAGTAATGTAATATTTAAGTGTATAACATGAGAACATAGTCACGGATAAATTACACAACACACGTCATTTAATAGATTGGTTTCCGAATTCCTTGTCATTTCCAGCTCTCCTTCAAAAAGTAAATGTCTAACTTGATTTCAGTTATATTGCTACATTTAGTTGTATTACATTTGACTTTTACTGTTAGAGAAAAAAATCTGCAATCAAGTTTCTTTCAATTTCGAACTCAAGAATTGCTATTCTCATAGTCTGTTGTTAAATATATCGCTATGGTTACCACTTAGGAATTAAGAACTAAATCACGTTCTCAGCGTCTTTCGATAAAGATTCCCGAATTCAAAATATATTAAAATTAATTCGATGATTTTTTTTTTTTCCCCTCCTGTTTTTTTCTGCGTTCTGATTATCAATTTGTCTTAAAAACATGTTCCGACTTCTTCAGAGTAATTAAAGTGGGTTCAAAGTAACTAAATTTTGCAAAAAAAAAAAAAAAAAATCCTGTTCCTGACTTCGATATGTCAAAGAACCTCTAGTGACAACTGGACTGTGGTCACCAACATGGATTAAAAAAAAGAGCCCCATATGTTTAGTTCACTTCTATTTGATTGCGGGAGAACTTAAAAATATTCAGTAAAATTATTATGAAATAAATCAAAAAATTTTCCTGGTTTTTGTTAAGTTTCACTGAACACTGGAATTGCTATTGGTAGATTCAGAGTGATCCTAATCTAAAAAAAGGAATAGCAAAGAACTGTAACAATAGACAGAAATAACAATACAGTAATTTTTATTTAACTGACATAAATTGAAGTCCTAGGAAATTGTTTAGAAAATATTTGTAAAATAACTCGTGCCAGAAAGGTTCTGGAAAATCCCCTGATGACCAACAAAAAAGAAAAATATTCATTAATATTTTCAATACGATGTTGGATAAGAAGCTTTCTAAAGTAACAAAAACACAACAAACAACAAGTTCCAAAAAGAACTTAAAGTATAAAATGTTTTTCCTTAAATCTTTATTATTTTACTCTAGTTTTTATACTTTTTAAAGTGAAAAGATTATCTTTAATTTCAAATTCTAAATTTGCTGACTACAAACAGTTCCATTTCCTGAAAAAATTAATGGAATCTGAAATATTTACTTAAATTGGTCTAAAACTGAGTAATTTTAAACAGATCAAATCTCGATTAAAGTTCAGGAAGATTCAAGCTTCAAAAGTTTTTAGAGAGGGAAGAGATCCCTTAAACAGACGAAGAGAAACTAATAACTTATTGTTATCTAGACATTTCTAGTCAATTTTATGCAGATCTAAAAAATTAGAAAAAAAATGAAATAAGAATAGTGTTTAATAGTTAAATGAAGTTATTAATTATGTTAAAAGTAAATGTAAAACAGCCATCAAGAACTTGTTTTATTTTTTTATATTTTTTTAAAGAAAAGTAAATTGGGATTTTATGCCTAAAATAGATAAGAATAAGCAACGTAACATTTTACGTGTACTGTGTTTCAAAATGTAATGATTGAATATATACAAATTATAAGTTATTTTAAGAAATATCCTAAATGTAATCATTGAATATATACAAATTATAAGTTATTTTAAGAAATATCCTAAATAACTACTGTTTCTAAAAGACAATATTGTAACCACGAATTCCGATCCTGTAACATTGGACGCGATGAACAATGAACCCGTAGATTTACTCTAAAGACAATCAACCGTCAAATAATTCACCCACGCTAATATTTTCGGAGTGGACGCGAAGACAGCCTCCTGCCATTCCTATTTTTTTTTTCTTTTTGGGATGATTCTTGTCTTCGTCAACCAAAAAAAAAACAAAACAATTGACACCTAATCCACTGTTGTAACGAACTTAGAAAAAAAAAATAATAAATTAGATTGCAGAATTTATGGATTTTTTTTTATCTTTTATCGGTTTTTCGTAACATAAATTAAACTGAAAAATAACGTCATTATGCAACTGTGTTTTCTTCAATTTGTGAAGAATCAAAGTATTCTTGTAGAATTCAAAGAAGAAAATAAATATTTTTTTTTATTAATTTACCTTCCCTAAAACAAATTCATTTTGGAATTTTTGGAAACAAAATTCACATTTTAATTCATTAAAGCACATCATCTTCTTGTTTGTTTGTTTTTTCATCAGCACACATCAGGAAGTCGGAATGAACCATTGCAGAACACTTCAATTTTATTTTATTCTTTTTTATTTATTATTAAAAGTAAGATGTAGTTGTTGTACCTACTTCGAATAATAACAGGATAAAAAGCTGGCAAATCAAAGGAAATGTTTGGAGATTAAAAAAAAAAAACCGAAAAAAATAATAATCCATACAGGAATAAACTAAGAAGAAGAATTTGATAGCGAAATGAACTCTTAGTTGTTGACCTATCGTTGTATGGAATTCAACATTAAAACATTTTAGTGATTGTTAAATTAATTATTGTTAGTAGATCATTGCCTTTTGTTTCGATAAGTATGAAAAGCAACAGCAATTTATACACAACGGAGCTCTGTTACAATGCGATCAGTGGGGTCCAAATATATCATCGCGAAGAAAAGCGGGGTCGAGCTAAGGGAGTCCGGGTTCAAAAAAAGCTTTTTAATAAAAAGAGGTTTAATGACTCATTCGGTTGTATCCAAATTCGCGTTAAATCGGGATGCGTCTGTACTTCCTTAACCACTGAAGTAACATTGATGTTTTCTTTCGCTTCCAAGAGACAGGTTTCATTCTCTTATGGCAGGGCTGTATTTCTTAAACAGTATCGGAGAAATACCATAAAAAGCTATCATCGAGATCAACTAAGACTTATGCAACCCTAGACACGATTTTAATATTGGAGATAAGAGAACGGCTTCCTAGACAAGACTTCGCACTGATAATCTTACTTGCAACCGTAAACCCATCCAAGAAACTAGGATTTACTATTCTGAGTATTAATTGCTTCTTATGATTTGCCAGAGAAAACTTTGGCCGAATTCTCAAAACGAAGCCCAATCCAGAAAATACAGAAAACCTGATTCAAGGAAAAGAAATCAAAGAAATCTTGTACTCAGAGAACAAGAAATTACATGTGCTCTACTGAAGCGAAGGTTTTTAAAGAATTACCATTGTTGTATTTCATATCCGTCTAGTTCTTTTCTGTAGGAGAATTGTAGGTATTTAGGTTCCAATTACTCGTCCTGGGATAGGCAGTTCTCGCAGGCCGTTTCATCACAGTCAAACTACTGGGCTGTATACGGGTAAATCTGGGAGAAATACATCAAACTTACAAACATACAAAATTTTGCACAGCTTAACCATAAGACATTTTCAGAAAGTACGATATTAGGCAGACAGTCACGCTTTTAAAGGCAACTGAACAGGTCATAAGGAGAGCGAAGGAATCCCACGATCGCTAATGAAAGCAGTCCCACGCTCGCCCGCCTTTAACTCCTAGAAAGAACCCAGTCCTCATTTGCCGAGAACTAAATAAACGTCAAGAGGGAAGCGCACAGAGAACGCCACTACATCGCTTCATTTATTATTATTCTAAATTGTAAACTATTCACTTCGTTTATTTCTTCGTACAGTTATTTAGAGAAAATGGATTATGAATAAAAAGAAAACAATATTATTCATTTAGTTTAATCTCGATTACAATAACTGTTTAATTTAACACTTATTGTATTTGAAATAGACTTTAAAGTATTGATTCCATTTTTTTTTTTTTAATACTGTTGGACTCACTGTTTGTCTCCTGAAATCCCACATTTAGGTTCTGTCAATGAAACACTTTATTTTCTGTGTTTATTTTAGAACCATAATAACTTTTTCGTGAACTTCTTTCGTAGGTTATAAATCTCTATTTCATAAACGTATTTCGAAATCTTTGATGGACACTTTTCTTTTGATCATCTACCTATTAAGGGGAAAAAAAATCCTTTTCATTTAAGGAATTTTTTTTTTATTTTTATTTTTGATAAAACAATTTTAAACATAAAGAAGAAAAAAAATTAACAATTGTAAATTAATAAATAAACATTCCATACTTCTTCTTCAAATCTTTTCTACTGTAATGTGTACTATTAATCATCTTCCCTACTACACCAGAAAATAAATGCTAAACATTACATTTATTTCTAGAAAAAAACAGCGAATTTTCGAGGAGAAAAATAAAAGAAAACGTATCCTCTTCTTCAAGCCTTTACAAATAATAATATTAATATTAAACAATAAATCACGAGATTTTGAATTTACAATATCTGTGAAATATAAACAATACAATATTAATACAATATATTATTGAGTTACGAGATTAGAAGACGATTAATTCATGAATATTACAATGAATATTATAGAACATCGTCTTCTTCACAATAATCCTCGAGTTGTGTATCCAATTTCAATTGTTTTTTATAATCTAGATCTTCAATTATTACTTTATTGTTGGGATTAAAATATTTTTCATCAATTAAATCTTTGCCTAATTTTACTATATCTTCATTAATATTAATCCTATCATTCCTATTTAAGTTTTCTCCTTTTGATGTTCTTATGCATATGCTTTCGATTATTTTTCTAATTTTAGTGTTCTTTTCATTACAAAGAATTCTAACTTCCTTATTAATAAAATGTTTCTTTTCATTACAATGCTCCGCAATTTCAGATTTTTCTACTAAGTTTGTCCTGATATAGTAACCCTGTTCTGAAGCACGTTCCTTAATCGTTCTTTTCGTTTCTCCAAGATAAAACAAATTACAGTTAAGACATTCCAATTTGTATATTACATCCATTTCATATCTTTTATCAATACTATTCAATTTTTTACACAAAATATTCTTTAATTTGTTATTATATTCAAAACTTACATTGATTCCGAATTTCTTACATATTTCTTTTAAACGCAAACTATTGCTATTCAAATATGGTATAAAACATCTCATATCATCATAGGCTTTTAATTCTTTTATTTTAAATTTATGATAATTCCTAATTGTGCTTTCAATAAATTTGTCTGTATAATCATTCTTTTTTAGTAGTGTTTTCATATCATCAATTTTTTTATTAAAATCTTCTTCCGTACTCGTATTATTATCTATTCTAAGTAAATAATTTTCAATAATATTCCGTTTTATATTTGTATTATGTCCAGAATTAAAATTTATAACATGGTCACTTTTGTACTCTTTATTGTAGTGTTTTAGGATCAATTTGTTTTCCTTTTTTATTAACTCCAAATCAAGAAATTTTAAACATTTATTGACTTCTTCTTCCATTTTGAAACGAATGTCTTTGTTTCTTTTATTGATTTCATTCAAAAAAATGTCAAATTGTCTCCTTGTCCCGAACCAGAATATTATTATATCATCTGCATAACGATAATATTCTAGTTTATTTTATTTTTTTTTCTAGAAATAAATGTAATGTTTAGCATTTATTTTCTGGTGTAGTAGGGAAGATGATTAATTGTAAATTAAGTTGTTATTAATTCTTTTCTTGTTAAAATCAACCCTCAAAAAATGAATTAATACCTGAATTAATCTACTCTGCTAATTGAGAAGTTTTGGTAGAAGGAACAATTTCCTTTTCAACATTTACGATATCCGAGAACAATCCTACATGAAATAATGGCTGAAAACCCACTAATCTTACAATAATAAATGAAAAACAAAAAATATTTGATACGGAAATTATGGAAGAAAAAAAGTTAAAAGTCAGCAACAAGCAGAAGGTTTATTTTATTTTTTTGCTTTTCTTTTCTTTGCGTCCATTAATCATCTCATCAATATTTCTTTTTCCTTCAACTTCAATGTATTAGAGGCTAACTCTTAGTTACCCAGGGTTCAATTAGGTTTCTTATCAATTATAAAGGAAGTCAGTTCAGGATTCAAAAATAAAAGAACACCCACCAGTGGCGTCTCCAAACAACAGCCTTCCTACCAAGGGTGGAGATCAAAAAATAGAGGAAGATAATTAAACTAACTGATTAGAAACAGTAAATTAATAATAATAATAATAATAATAATAGCAGACGATTAAATTGAATGAATAATAAAATGCATTTTTAGAAAAGTTAACATTCATAGATGGCCAATTTCAATTTGTTTTATTTTACAACTCAAGACACTTATCAGATCCCAAACCGCTTCGACTAAATTAGATCTCAAATCCAACAAAAACCTAACAAATATCCGGTTTTTTTTTCTATCAAATTTACAATTACTTAAAAAGTGCTTAAATAAAGAAATAATAAAAATTTGAAAATAAGAAAACTCGATAATCTATAAGTTAAATGTGCACGAAGAATATTTTAGAATTTCTATCCATTTCTTTCCTTTCCCTTCAATTCACCTCCGTGCTGGTATTTGAGCTTAATTCTGTGTTTTTATTTGATTACCTTCCATTCAATGAGTTCTTCTTGTAGGACTGTCTTTTTTAAATAATTCAAGGTCAAAAACTTGAAGATAGCTGAAGATATTCAAATTAAATTTAAGTCCCACAAAGTTTACATGGATGCAGCGCGTGGTCTTGTTGTCCCATTTATTTAATTTTTCTACTTTTTTTATTTATTTATTTTTGTAATTAAACTGCACCAATCTGCAAATTTTTAATTTCTAATTTAATTTTTAATTTCGTAAAACATTAAGTAATGGAAAGAAACAAGAAATTACAGAAAGAACCCTAAAGCCTACTTGCCTTAAACCGATACTTAAGTAATAAAACAATATACAAATAAAATATATATACGAAATTACCCTAATGCTTACTTGATTAATTCTAAAAATCTTAATTCCAATTTTAATCACATCAAAGAACGTGTCTAACAGCGAGACTTAATTATTGGTTGTTTGTTTTCTTACGACCTTTTTGTCATCTTCACGCGGAACAAAAGAAGATTTTCAAATACAAAAAAAAGTAGTTGGTCTTTTATCCATAAACATGCTCGCAAAATTTGAAGAAGATCCGTTCACGGATTCAAAGCATTCAAATGGGTTGGGAAGAGACGAGGTCAGTTCCATTTACTGACTAGGAAAAGTCTTAAAGGAAATAAAAAAAAAAATCTTTTGTAAAGGAAGTTTTCCTGCAACCAAATCAAATTAAAGCCAAATAAACTTAGATATTTGTAAATTCTACTAACAAAAGGTTTTCATAATTTTTTTCTTTCTTTCAACTTTCGAATTACGTGTGATTTTTTTTTTCTATATTACTGTTATTACAAAGAGGGGGTGGAGGGAGGAAACCAACAAGACAAGACGAGACTTTGCTGTTGGAAGTAGTTGACATTTAATTCATTTCCTGACAATAAACCATTGCTATCTTTAAAGGGAGCAAAAATGAGTAATGTATCTTTCAAAAAAAAAATACATTTAGATCATTTAAGATTAAATCATTTTTCTCAATCAAATTCCACTTTTTAAAAAAAAAAAAATTGAGAAAAGCTTGAGGAAGGCTTTTATTATATCATATCTTTTTACTTTTCTAATCTTTCTTTTATTGTTCCACTTAAAATTACAATTAAAAAAAAAAAAAAAAAAACAACAACTTGTAAGTAAATAAATATCAAACGAGTTGCTTTTACAACAGAGTTGTTATTAGCGACCCATTTGGGAGCTATTGGGATATAGCTGTCCGTCCGTGTCTGTCCTCCCCTAACTACACCCGAACTCCGATCGGGAAACGTATTTTACCAAAAGTCGGATCGGCAAACGTATTTGAGTATTTTGTCAATACTCCTTTGACATCTATTTATTCATTGCATTTCGTCAACTCTGAGTGAGATGACTTCTTCGTAGGGATAACTTATCTCTCTTCTTTAAATTCATAAAAAAGAATTTTATTAACAAATTAAAACATTAACAATTTGTATTATAGATAATAAGTTTGTTACGTATTATAATAAGATCGTGGGATCAATTATACATTAACAATCTGTAGTTTAGAAAATAAATACACGATCTTATTGTTATATTTTAATTTTCTAAACTACAGGTTGTTAATATATAATTGACAATAACAATCTTATTATTATACGTAACAAACTTATTATCTATAATACAAATTGTTAATGTCTTAATTTATTAAAAATTATTTTTTAGGAATTTAAAGAAGAGGGATAAGTTATTCCTATCTTTCTCATCTGAAGAAGTCATCTCGCTCAGAGTTGACGAAATATAATGACTAAATAGATATCAAAGAAGTATTTTGTTGTCGTTTATATAATTTAAAATGAAGTTGTGAAAGTTTATCTTGAAATATTTCACCATGGTTTTGAGAGGCCCAAACAACGTAGAAGTTAGGTATTTCAAGGGCCTCCCCCCCCCCATGTTCGAGATATTCGACTTTGTTTTCATTGGATTTCCACTATGTAGTTGCTGAAATGTTACAAAAGCAACCATCTCATTTCAGTTGTCAGCTATAGTACGATGGATAAGATCTTGGAGTCATATGCTGGAGGATATCAGCTCGAATCCATATATCTGCTGGGTTTTTTTTCCTTTTAATCGGTTTTTCTCAATGTCCGCGTGTTTTGTTTTTTTTCTTACGTCAATGTACTGCTTTTTTTTTTTTTTTCTTTTTTTTTTTATTGTGGGTCGCCCTTAAATTTACGCTTTAGCACAAAATTATATTCACTTGTTTTATTCTAATTCAAGTCGGAAAAATACTTTTCTTTTACTCAGTCAAATTTAAAAAAAAAAAAAAAAAATTCTTCTGCAATTATAATGGTCCTATTAAATTTCATGAAATCTCTTCAATTTCTTAGAAAGTCAGAAACATTCTTTGATTCAACCAGAACGTTCTAGAAATTCTACAAATTATAAGTTATTTTTTTTTTAAATTAAGCAATTAGGAATAATATTGTTTAATTCAAATAGAAGCAGAAACATTGGGAAGATAACCGTTATTTATCACAATAAAAACAAGTTCTTTTCACGCTCGCGTTTCAGATTCGCTTTGCTTCAATTAAATTCTGTTCTGAAACATTAAAGTTAAATAAGAATTATCTACTTAAATATAAAATATAAAGGAAAGAAAAAAAAAACAACACATTTAGATCTTAAAATATTCATGTTCATTTTTTATAATGTTTTATGAAAGATTATTGAACATTCAAAAATTATCTGATTCTAATTCGGTCCATATTATTTAGTTCAGGACTGAAATACTGAGATTTTCAAACAATATCACTGAATGTATTTCTGCATCAGCAAAACTTGTTGAATTTCAAAGAAACTAAAAAAAAATATCCAATGTACAAAGAATTTGGAACTAATGAAATGGGCAAATAATTCGTTGTGATCCACGAACTCTCGTTAAAAATTAATGATTTAATCAAACATGTAATTCTTTATTTCATGGGTGCTTTGAATAAAAATTCAAGTAAACGTAAATACAGTATCTTATAATTAAATATTTAAACTAATAATAATAATAATTCTTAACTAGCTACGAGAAGGTTTAGTTGCATAAAATACTGTACGAGTTTTTTTGTATTTTGAATTGTACGAGTTTTTTTCCTCCGATAGGAATTAATAAATTACATTAAGAATTATATTTATTTCACTTGATTTAGAAACCAAAGCCTTTCTCTGAATCAACCTGTCTTTTTCGATTGTCTTTTGAAAGATTTTTGAGTTCGGACAGTGGCTGTATGAAGTAGAAAGAAGAGCTGGCAAAAGGCCCAGAAAGATACCAATTTGTAGCGAAAGATACTTAATAATTATTTAATCTGTTACTCGATTCTTTTTTTTTTTTTTTTTAAAAAAAAGAGAGAGAAAAAAAGAAAGAAAGAACGAAAGAAAGTGCGGCCAGAGTCATGAGTATTGAAGCTACGATCTCGACATAACAGCAGCAAGTAAGCAATTACACGATCTACTTTTAATATTTAAGAAAAAAAGGACCGGAGGGAAGAGAAAGCCCCCGGCAACGCCGCTGTTCCATACCAGGCCACTTCAACGAATCCATCATCGCTCCTGTAATTACTGAGGTATTTCAACTATGTGTAACAGAGACAATTATATTTATGGTTTCCTTATAGAAAAAAAAAATTAAAAAAATTATAAAAAAACAATATTTCTTCAATGAGAGCAAGAAGAATAATAGTGATAAAAACATAAGAAAGAAAGAAAAAAAAAGCACACTTGCTCCCTACAGTGGCGTAAAAAAAAAATAAAAAAAATATCCTATTCAAATTCTCAGAAAAGTTAGAAAACCCGAAATCGTTGTAAACTCTTAAAACCCGAATATAGTTCTACTCAGACAAATTCTTAGATTAATTTATTTATTTCGTACAACATTCTAAATTAAAGAAAGAAATTCTAAAGAAAGTAAGAGATATAATTGACTGCCGTCTTTGTTGGTTCTCTTCGAAATGAAAATGTTTTTATTCAAACAATTCTTCCTTTATTTTTACTTCATTGAAAGATGATAGTTTTTATGAACCCCTCGTATTAGGAAAATATTTGTTTTATCAACTTAAAGAAAGAAAAAAACTTGAGAGATATTATAAAAACAAATAATAATAACTTAGAAAAGGCTCTTTAGATGAATATGGAAAATAAAAAATTATTTTCTTGCTTTGACAGAGTTTATTTCCATCGTCACCACTTGATATTGAAATTAGAAATGGTTTCACTACACAATAAATTCCCTCCTAAGAAAAGAAAGTTAGTTTTCTTATTTATCCTAGCGAAAATTTCAGTAATTAGTTCAGTGATTCAATCAATCTATTCTGTAATTTACGAAAAAATTTCATTATCATTTCTTATTTTACAGCTCAAATGTCCTGATAAGTTGCTGTTGAGGTGTCCACATAATTTGAAAATATCTCAACTCGAGGTTAGGAGATATTTTATTTATAATAATTATAAAATCAGAAAATCTCAAAATAAAGAATAATAGTATTATGAATTCTTAGCAAACCTAAATGCGTTTATGAAGTAGAAATAAATCTCTTTCACCTAAAACAAAATTTGAAAAAAAAAAAAAAGAAAAAAAAAGAAGAAGAAGATTAATGTACATTTTAAATACTGAAAATTACGCTAAGGAATGCTGGCTTAAATCTGTTGAAGAATGTAAATCAAATAGATTACCTGTTATGAAAGTACTGGCGGTCTTGAGTACTGCTAGCCACACGGCGGGAAGCAGAAGGAAGACCCGCACCTGGGGGAGGGTCCCGGACAGCATAGCAGGGGTTGTGCCAAGTCCCTTAAGGAGGGTGTAAAGCCTACGTCAGGGACAACACGGATCCGGCGCCGGACTGAACCACGAGTCTCTCCATCAGCATGCTTATTCGCCCCTCCCCCACTGCATCATAGAGGGGGGGAGTGTGTGTATGTGTGTGTGTGTGTTGGCGTTTTGCTTCTGTTCCCGCTACTTTTTTTTTATTAGTATTTTTTCTTGGTTTTTGTTATTTTTCCGTCTGTCTCCCGATGTGACTCGACTAGATTTGCATCTACACTGACACAACAATGAGTTTTGAATCAACAATGACTGATGCGCGCCCTCTCTAGTGTCCCGGCCGATTCGCGGTCGGCCGACTCGAGTGAGAGTCAGAGCAGCCGTAGTAGTTTCGCCGAGTGGTGCCTCCGCTCCCTCCTTCCCCTCCCCTTCGCCTTCCGAACGGAACCGAGACTCGGCAACCAATCGCGGGCCGCGGGGCAAAAGGCATTCGGCCCCGGTGAAGGGAACGCTCATCAATGACGTCATAAATCTTCTCCAAAGTTTAAATATTTTTAGAACGCAGCATGTTGACCAAAGCCATGAACCTAAAACTCTTCGTCTTTTTGAGATTCACTATAAATTTGGTAAATCTGTCTTTTCAGATTATTTCGAAAATAAATCAAATAAAAAAAAAAATAAACCAAATAAAAACATTTGACAAGTTAAAATAAAGAAGGAAAAGTTTTTACGTGTGCTCAGTAATTTATAGTGAAGAAATAAGTTTCAGCCAACACACAAATAAAATTAAAAAAATATAACAATTATAATTAAAAAAATATAACAATTATAATTAAAAAAATTAAAACCATACATACATTCTCTGGAGCTTTCGAACTGCCTTTGAGGAGCTCATTTTCAACATTTTTGTTGGCAGAAACTTATTTCTTCACTACAAGTTAAAATAAAATGAATTTTAAAATTTAATTTTAAAACACTTATTACGTATTTATTAAAAATTATTTATCGAACTAGAACATTAATCTTTGCTAAAAATAAGATATTTTCTTTTGACTCCTCTAATTCTTTACTGTCTGATTTAACTGACAGACAAATGCTCTTAAAGACATTTTTCGATTGCAATCGGCAACTTGTTGCCATAGTAACACAGAACTTATGAACTATCAGGACGACATTCTCTAAAACGTTGAGGTCTTTTTCTGTTGACTGTGCGCTTCAATCTTGATTTTAATTTCAATGACATTTACTTTAAGGATATTAATAGTAAATATTAATAAAGACCATAAATAATTACGAAAAGAAAATGCCATTGTTTCTTTTATTTATTTTGGGGGATCGAATAAATATTCTGTTAAAAAGAGTTCGTCAGAACAAAACTTATTGGAAGTAGTGACAAATTGTAGTACAGTGACAATTTACATTCCGCTTATTAGAAATATACATAAATACTGAAAATAATTCTTAAAAACTCAAGAATCTTGAGTCTAGACCCCCCCCCCTCATATACACATTGATCTTCTTTAACCAGGTCTTCCATTTCTAACAGTAATTGAATATTCCTAATAAATACTTCATTAATTTTACAAATTTCCAAAGGAACTAGATTATTAAAATTACTAAAAAGCTTATTTTACGCAGTTTTTTTGGCTCGAATGATTTTAAGGAATAGAATTAACATAAGCTAAACTTGAAATTACAAACAAATGTAACGAAACTAAAATGCAGATCCTAAAGCGGTTGTTTCATGGCTATTATCAGCTAAGGTCGTAAGAATGAATTAAATTTCCGTCAATTTTATTGAAAACTCAGTTACCTGCGGAGGCCGGACGATTCGAAACATGTTATCTTTTTATAATTTTTACTGTAAATTTATTTTAATAATTATGTACCTTAATTTATTCTACGCACTTTAAACTTTTTTATCGTCCTCCTGCTGATCTTGAACCAGATCTATCCTAGGAATCCCTCACTCAATAAAGACATTTCAAATAGATTTAAAATTTTATCTAAGCTCTTTGCTGTTCTCCGTACATTTTCACTCTTTAATTCCATGACTGCAGTCATTGAACTAGAATAACCTGTTTCCTATCTTTTGAGCTAATCCCTGTTGAAGAGACATAAAAGAGTCGAAACAGATCTGTCCTAGAAAACATAAAAGATCTGAACTCTTAGTGATTCTAGAAGCAGAAACAAAAATTCCTTAATGATTACGAGGGACTGCAATCATAGAATAAACGAGTACAGCTAAAGTAAATAGATACTTTACTTTCGAAGTACCGCTACGATAGATGAAGAGGCGATTTTTTTTTTTATTATTATTTTTTTCCTTTATCTAAAGGCCAATAAGAATTTAAAGAAATCGCTAGAATTTTATGAGTAGGCCTACTGAAAGATGCTTACGTTAGTAATTTATCATCTGATGAATCATTAGATTCAATATCTAAAATCTACCAGTGGATCATCTTTAATGTATCTAGTCTCTAGACTGAATAAAGACACTATCAAAAGATCTCAGAAATTAGGTTTTCAAACGAAGAAATATAGTAGTCTACTAACCGTTGAAATATGAAAATAACTGATTCACGTGAAAAACATTCAGAGACTTAGATTACGATTTATTAATGAGTGATTTCGCAAGAATCTTAAAAATTGGGCTGTTTGTAAGAGAAAAGGCGAAGACTGAGTTCATGATCTTATTTCGTTGGAGCTTTTATTTCATGCGTCCCTTACAACTTCATGATCGATTGATGGATTAAAGCAACTTTTTCTGACTTCATTTTTCTGGAATTAGGTCATTTAACAACATCGACTGAAAGAGTTATAATGACAAATCTTCGTTGTACAGTATGGTCCACAACAAACGAGACTGAACCGTTTTGAACAGAAAACGCTGCAACTGAAAGAATAATCAACCGTGGTTGTTGACAAATATATGTTCAATGTGATCTCCTTGGCGCTCTAAGCAGTACTCGTAGCGGTTTTGTAGGTTGTCCACCATGTCCCGGAAGAGAGGTTGTTCCATACCCCTAAGAGTGATTTTCATTCGTTGTTACTGTTACAGAACGGCCGGTGCAACCTTTCCGCTGTGAGTACACTTCCGGTTCGGCGGAATTTATCGACGACGGATAGCATTACCTTGTTAGTGGGCGCTGGACGATTAAAACGCTACCAAAATTCCGTAGCAACGTGTAGCAGGCTAGGTCCATTGCCAGCACCTGTTCCATATGATAGAAAATAATGTTCCACAATAAACACTTTTTCTAAGATAGTTAATAGCATTTTCACAGCAACATTGATTAATCTCACATCCACAATCATTCCTGTTCGAATACAACAATTGCCTAAGTGTTCATCTCGCAGTGCCACCTTTCATGTGGTCAAATTGTTCAGTGTCGTTTGTTTTGGGCCGTCATGTACTTGAAATTTCTGCGGTTAGGCTTTCCATTGCTCGTGTGAAGTTTAGTTTGTGTATCGTTATGTGGTAATAATAATAATATATGTCCTTGACCCGCCATATTGTCTTAGCTGGGGAATCCCATGGTTTGAAACTTTTTCGATATAATAATAATAATAATAATGAGGAATTCCAATAATTAGATATCCAGCTGGAATAACGGATTTGACTCAAAGCGAATTAGATAATTAGATCAAAAAAACTCGGAAATTAATGAATATGTATCTAGCGCTACATCCAACAAGTAATGCAGACAGATTACATTAATCTATGAAAATCGGAGGCAAAGGAGTACTAATGGCTCAACAGCTTGTTGAAGAAGAGAAAAGAGGCTTGAATGATTACCTAACGGTAATGAATGATTACCAAGATTAAATGGTTGGAAAAAATAAACCGCTACATGGACAACATCTAAAAAATATCGGAAAGAAAAACCGGCAACAACTAAACCTAGGCACGCTGAGTAACAGCAAGAAAGAAACTTCAGTTCTAAATTTTGCTGCTTAAGACCAAGCCTTACAAACGAAGTCTAAAATCCAGGATATTAGAGAAAATTCTGAATGCCGACTTTGCGAAGAAAAAGATATAACTTTATCCTATCTAACATAAGAATATAACAAGATATCACAGATGGATTATAAGACCAGAAACGATAAAGGTTGCAAAGTTAATTGTGTAAATTGTGTTAAAAGTACAACTTGTCAGCATCAAAGAACGCATGGTAACATCACGTAGAGAAATGTTAGAAAACGAACAAGTCAAGATCTTGTGGGATTTTTAGAAATCAACAACTCGAGTATAATATACCCAGTGATAGAAAAAGAAACGTTTCAATAATTGATACCTATTAATATTATTCCTAATTGATAATATTGATAACAGCAATGCCTGAGACGTCAGAGTCGAAGAAACAGAACTGGAAAAGATGACAAATAAAGTGACATGGCTGTAGAAATTACTCGATTATGGCCCAAATATACTACAGTAGTTCCCATTGTAATTGGGGTAAGTAGCACATTTTCAAAATAATTTATGACCTTTTTTTTAAAAAAAAACTGCAGCTTTCTGATATAACATCTGCAGAACTGCAAAAACGGCGCTGCTGAAACAACACATATATTGCACAGGTATCTGCTTGATATCTAGTCTCCTGTGGAAACTCGTATCAACTGCACAATGCCAGTCAATGATACCTTTTAACTTTTTCTTTTATTGATTGTGTTTCATGTAATTTTGAATAATAATAATAATAATAATAATAGTGAAGCTATTTACAATTTTCGATTAACTCTACTGCCAATAGTCAAAATGCACCGACAATTAAATGACTTAATTTTGTCAGTAATTGTGGTAAATATGTATATAAAACAGTTAAAATGAATTATTAGTTCTAGTTTTTACAATGCAAGCACATCTAAACAGTATTTTTGCTTCATTTTGTGGGCTTTAAACTTAAAGGTTACTATTTGTGTGATAGTATTTTTCTGCAGTATTTTTTCTCACTCACGTCATTTCCTGGCTAATTATTTTCTACAGAGAAAAGTTTAACGTATTGCATAAATGGGCAAATAGTGTGGATACTTTTTGTTATGTTTGCAGTGAAGTGATATATAGATGTATCATTGTTATATTTGCATCATACAAGCGTGTCGTTACTCTGATAATATGAAAGGCCTATAACTGTTACTTTGGCCATAACAGTTAAACTGGTTACAAATGTCCTACCTATGATATGGAGAGAGCTTCAGATCACTTAAAGAGCTGTTATTGCTGTGTGGTCTCACCCTTCAGCAAGGAATTTCCAAGAAGAGAAGGTGGAACTTAAGCTAATCCACGGCCAGCGGTTGGCGTTGTCGCTATGACATCGGCCTCTCACCTCTGAGTACCGGGGTTCGGTTCTCATGTGGGATTCGTGACCGTGGACGATCCGCGCTGGTTTTCTCGGGGTTCTCCCGTTTCCCCTGCACTTTTCCCACCATACTTTCTCAGTCTTTCTCTCCATCTTTCGTTATTTCCGTTGGATAGTACAATAGACCTCCGGTCGCAGTTCTTGGCTTCTCTGCCATCCACATTCACTGTATAACATAACATAAGCTAATCCACTATGCCGTCTTCTACCGTATCGACCAATCCTTCTTGGGTCCTGAATACATTTTAAGAGCTGAAGATGAGTCAAGTGATGACCTAAAAGAATCTCTTGAATCCTCTACATCGGCAGATTCATGTATAATCTACCATCCACAAAAACCAAAAACAATAAAAATTAACAAAAAAGAATTAAAGGACCAAATCAGAGATCGTGATTTTTTCCAAAGAAATAAGGTAGAACTTTTTAATCTAGGACTGCAACTGTAGAATCTCCTTCAATTTAATGTTAAAATGTTTCTTTAAAAAAAACAAAAGCATTTTCATTGGAAAATAAATACGGGCCCTTCTCAAACATGAACAAATTGACCAGATTATCCGTAATGATTTGAAGATGGCCTGGATGCTTTCAAATTTGTTGCAGAAACTTCCCTGGGAACAAGAAAGCAGTTAATTATAAACAGATAGTTAAATGCAATAAATTAGCTTGCAACATTCTTCACTCACATTGGAGGTTTCTTCAGTCACATTTGATTTTTTTCATCCGAACAACTGTATTACATTAAGTGATGAGTATGAAGAGAGATACCATCAAGATATCATGATAATGGAAAAGCAATACCAAATAGAACTCTGAAATACATCTGACTATTGATGAACTGTAATAAGATATATGGAGTAGAAAAGATGTCTGAAGAAGCGTAAAATACGAATGCAGTAGTTTTGTCTATTTCAATGATCTATATCGGTGGTTCTCATCTTTTTGCTTCTTGAATCCCACCTAGAAGCTTTTGAGTCCCATCTGTTGAGAAGCACTGATCTATATGATTTAATTAGTTTTATTGAGTAAAATATATCATATATAGTCTACTATATATGAGATTTTATATTAAGTAGCAAAAGGCTGGACTTTGAGTACACTCGCGCACTGTTAAAATCACTTCCGAAAATTTGCATAATAAATACACAGATTGTTCAGATTAAAGGTATTTTTAAGTGACTAATGCTACGATGTTGTAGAATATTAAAATAAATTTTTGTTTCAGTTTCAGAACTAATGGCGCTTTTGTCATGGCCTTTCTTAGGTTTTTTTCCAGGTTTTTTTTTTAAAAAATTTTCTTATAAAACTTACAGTTTTAAGTGATGAAAATATGACTGTGCAATTCTACATGGATTTCTACTTGGGCAAGCAAAATTTCCCATTTCTAGCTACTGTAGATTTTGAATAATAGAATTGACAAAATGTGCTTTAGTTGGAAATGGAGAGACTCACTTCCTTCGTCTAAATAAAATATAATGTAAAACAATTAACTTTTAATGACAAGACACATTAAAACAATATGAAGAATGTTATTTACTTATCTCTTTTTAGGCCTGTAAATAAAATATAATAAAGCAGATATTTAAAAAAATCCTAAGTCAAGTAGTTTATTTAATGCTGATTTCTGAATTCCTCGCATGAAAAATAATCCAGAAAAAACATTTCTGGATTCAAAACAAAAATACAGTTTGGGTTGACCAGTACTATTAATAGACAAACAAAATTCCAGACTAGGGTTATATGAATGAAAGTCGTGCTACATAGGAATAACAAGACATTGTAAAACAATCAACAAGTCATTGCGAACACAGTCGCTTTCAATGAGCTTTCATACATCAACGCATATAGTAGTCAGTATAAGTCATTTTACAAAAACTTTTCTCCAGTTTTAATATTTGAACAAGATAAATTAATGCTTTTAGATAGTGTCAAAAGCAAAGTGGCCCCGTAGTATTTACAATTTTATAAACAAAATGTGTTCAGAAAGGTCGATATAGGGGTGGGGGGTCAATCGCCGTTTTCCTCTTAAAGCGACCACTTTTGACCCCTCCCCCCAACTTCCGGTCAGAGAGTGGTCCTAGAGATCTGATTTTTTTGGACATGATCACCTACTTTTTGATGCTGAACACAATGGTGAAGGTTTCATTCTAATATCTCTAACCGTTTGACCACTACAGAGTGTAACATCCAGCAAGCATCAAAGCAAGAGCGATCCCCTATGTTTTACAGGCCAGCTGTAACCTGGGCCGCTAAAAACTGAATGATTTAATTCAGTCCTATTAAAAGAACTTCCTTTACCTAAAATTAAAAGGCGGAATTCAAGCAACTAAATGCTTCTCTTTACAACGGAAGTGATTCCTTTATTTTTAAAATATTCACATCATCGAGACGATAAAGCTCAGACTGGCAAATCCTAAGCACAGGCAAGTTCATTGTGTTATTAATTCACCTACAAATGAAATAGAGAATTGCGGTTTTTTTAAAATTTGATTTTAATATTCAAAATGGGCACAACGATTAGGGATTTATCATTTAAGCCAGTTGATTCATAAAAAAGAAAAAAAAAAATCGTTTTTTTTTTTTTTTAGATTGGAAGATCAGAAAAGAAAGTCTTCTATAAAAAAAAAAGATTGAAAAGCATTGATTTCTGTCAAAGCCGACGTTGTACGTGATTTAATAAATCACGAATTTAGGAATTTTTAGATTTATTTCTCTTAGAAAAGGAAGGTTTGTAATCGTGTATTAATCTACTTTTCCCCCCAAAGACTTCTAATTAGAATATTTCTATCCTCTTGATAGTGTACTTATTACTTATTACTATTGAATGGTTGGCGTTGTCACTAAGACATTGGCCTCTCACTTCTGAGTACGGGGGTTCGGTTCTCATGTGGATTTCGTGATGGTGGACGATCCGCACTGTACAGGTTTTCTCGGGGTTTTCCCATTTCCCCTGCACTTCGCCCACCATTCTTTCTCCATCTGTCCTAATTTCTGTGGGCTAATACAATAGACCAACAGCGGCGGTATTCGGCTTCCCTGCTACCCACACTCATCCCACATATTGTAATAAACGAGTCTCGGAAACTACGCTATTTAGGAGCTTCATCACGATAATAAAGACAGAATAGGGTTTCTTTCTTTTTCAAAAATCTATGGGCTATATCAGTGGTCTGCAAACATCAGAATCCAAAGGGGGCATTTTAGTGCCACCTTTTTCCGTCCCATCAAGAAAAAAAAAAAATCTTCCCATAACTAAGCAACTGCACAATATCCCCAGCAAATATCTTTCCATGAAGTTCTTGATGTGTTGATCACTTATAAAATACAAATTAATATTCCAAATACAGTGAATTAAATACAAATAAAAAAGAAATGAAATATTAGAAAAAAAATCACTCATTTATCTTATCATTGTGAGAGTTAATGAGATATAACGAAATGGAACAGACATACACATGCCCAGGCCTTATCACTTCAGTGCTGATTGGAGTTTAAGTGGTAGGAAAAATAAGCCTAAAAGATTATATAAGAAGGAAAGGAAACAGGAAGGGGATCAATGGTGTATTTTTTTTTCTTCCTTTTTTTAGTTCGTATTTTCATGTTTCGTGATGTATTAGTGAAAAGCTTGTCATGGAACATTGTTTTGGAAACACTGTATTAATATTACTCACTTTACAGAAACAGTATTTTTAGAAAGAGCTCAACTTTTCCAATTTATGATTCTTCAAATTCGGAGCTTTCGCAGTGGCGTAACCGACGGAGGGTTGAACCCTCCTCCCCTTCCCATTGCATCCGAAAATGGAAGAAATCTAGGATTATGGACGTATTATTTTTGGTTAGAAAATCCATCGTAAAACCCCCCCTCCCACAATGTTTTTTTTTTTGGGGGGGGGGGGGGGTTGAACGACTACGACAAAATTCTGGGTACGCCTCCTATGAAAATCTAGATAGCATTTCGTAATGCAATTGAATTGAACTGAATTTGCTGAATAATTTTCATTAAGAAGCATGTTTATGACTTAGTTCATTTCTGAATCGCATCTTTTTCACATTAAGTAACAATAAAAATTTCCTTCGATATTGAAAATAGGCCTACTTCTATATTCGATCAATTCCTTTTATTTCCTGATTCTGTAAATAATACAACCTTTATAGCTTTGGCCAGGCGCCATTTGCAAGGTATGATGTCATCGGGAGACGATCATTTACAAAACATGGAATTACCCAAGGTCCTTTTGGCGCCTTTTAGCTTTCTCTGATGGAGACAATGATAGTATTTATACTGTCAGCTAATTGGAGGTCAGAATTTATCAAGAAAACAAAAACATTAGCAGGATCTAGAAAATTAAAAAAAAAAAGTTAACTATATTCCTATCCTAGTTTCGATTTTCAATTTTGAAATATGAAACCATTAAGATTTTTATTTTTTATTTTTTTTTAAAAACGGATAACAGTTTTAGCGGAAGCATTATTATAAAATGCATAAAACATAACAAAAAAAAACAACAACAACAAACCGCAATTCTAATTGATATATCACTGAATATAGAAAGGAGTCTTTTTTTTTTTTCCCCCTTTAAGATTAAAGACTGATAACACTATTTTTGAGAAAACACAATTTTTGCCACAAGGAAAAATGAAGGTGTTTCTTCGATAATTTTTCACCCTGAATTCAGATATGGACTCAAAAGATCGCGATCACCCACAGGTTTTTGTGATGACCCTTTTTACAAAGAAATATATCGAAAGATCAGACCTATTTTTGTCGCAATTAGATCAGTAACTTATTTTTCTCAAATATTAAGTATATAAACTCGCCCAACAATCTGTACAATCACATGAAAATGGTTCCTCTATCTGGAACTGAAACCATGATCGCGTAATAAATTTTTGTAGTTAAATTTTATTTCAGTTTTAACCAGGGGTGTACTGGCTTCATCTTTGATACACACAAACTATGTACAGAGCACGTAATACGTTTCTGATTTTGATTAATATTGTTGTTATTATTATTTTATGTATCTGCAGGCAGATGAAAGTCAGACAAATTGCGAGCAGGCGACAGCCAGACAGACTGCTAGATAGATTCAGGCAGGTAGCAAGATCCAGACAGACGCGGATATATCATTAGGAACACAGCACTGGTCTGAGAAACCAATGCCAATAAATAAGGTGATATTCACTACGTACCGTACGCATTACGAGAGATTGACTTCTCTTTTGTCTAGTCTTTAGTGGTTGATACAATGGTATTATATGTTTAAAAATCCTCCCGATATGTTATGTGTGTGTGTGTGTGGGGGGGGGAAATTAACATTTAAAGCTCAAGATGAAATTTCCTTCGACTAACATAAAAAAAAAAATGAGCTGTATGTTTGACATCCAAGATAAGAAACTTGACCGCCCCCCCCCCCTTCCGAAATTTTCTGTCTGTGCTCTGTTAGGCCGCCATAAACCCTTTGTAATTCCATGGTTTCCAGGAATCCACAGATAATTAATCAGATTTGGTTTTTTTGCCTAACAAATATCATAGAAATAACATCTAAATTCTAACCACTCTATGAAGTACTCAAATTTGCCGTCTTCAAAGAGACTATTTCCTCACAGTGAGGACTTACTTGTGCCATGCCTCCAAGAACTGTAACCAAAAAATCTAAACAAAAAAGACTCGGAAAACGATGACGCTATCCCAGTTCAACAAGAGAAGCAACACGACATACTATTGAAGCTTAAGCCCCATCTTTTAATACAAGGTGACTTAAACGACTTGTTCGAGATTTGAATTTATCCAAAAAAAAAATAAAACAAATGAATATAATTTTATGCTAAAGCACAAATTTAAGGGCAACCCATAATAATAAAAAAATTAAAAATAATAATAAAAAAAGGAAGTAGGCCTACATTATCGAAAGGAAAAATAAATATGGGTCCTCGTTAAATCACAAAGAAATAGAAGTCGACATTATAATGAGGGAGACAAACACAGAAAATAGTCCATGAATCGATCTGATTTCATTAGCGAGCAAGGTTACTATATACGAATACTAGATAAAATATACTTATTTTTTTTTTCCGCCCTTCCTCTATCTATCCTGAAGTTGAATGAATCTTCTCCAACCTTATGTTTCTTTCTATAACATCTCTAAGCTGTTCCAGTTAATGATTTATTCCTAGAGCATAACTCTCTGAACACTATTTTAATTATCTTGCGCTAATAAAATTCGCACTAGTTATATACACGGTGATCACAATTAAACTTGGCCTATTCAGATCACCCCGTAGCTGTAATCAATAAACAGATTGTCATCAAAATTTGTATATAGGCTATTCAAAGGATGCGGAAAAGGATTATGCAAAAACAAAACAAAAAAAAGTCCAAAAAAAAGCTGTCCTAGGGGTGCTAGGAGAAACTACACGAAAAAAAGCAAATAAGAAAGAAAATAAATAATAATAATAATAATAATAATAATAATAATAATAATAATAATAATAATAATAATAAATAATAATAATAAAACAACTGGTGGGAACATACAGTAAACAATGTGATTGAAAATGATATCGTAAAAATACTGTGGGATTTCAGAATTCAAACAGATAAGATCTTAGCACACAATACGCCAGATTTGACAGTGATAGAAAAAAAACAGATATGGCTAATTGATATAGCCATACCTGGTGATAGTAGAGTGGAAGAAAAAGAACTGGAAAAAATCACACGGTATCAAGACCTAAAAATCGAGGTTCAACGATTATGGCACAAGCCGGCAGTGGTGGTTCCAGTGGTTATCGGCACACTGGGTGCTATACCAAAAAACCTTGGTAAGCACTTACAAGATCTAAATATTGACAAAATCTCCATCGGTCAACTCCAAAAAGCCGCACTGCTTGGATCAGCACATATTTTGCGCCGATACATTACGACATCCTAGATTCTTGGGAAGAATTCGATGCGTTTGAAGGCCAACACCAGCTAAAGAACTGGCAGCTGTGATACACATTGTTTTGTAGTGTACATTTATAATAATAATAAATTATTCGTTCCGTGCGGGGCATGCCTGCTGCACAGTCCCTTTACCGACGTAGGGAATATTGCTGGATGTGTTCCCCATCGCGAAGGTGTAAAATTTGCAAGCGATGAACAATGTGTTCAACGGCTGACCGAAACTAATACCCCTTGATGCTTCGCACATGTAGCGTAATACGGTCCTTTAAATCTGGAAACTTTGCAACACTTTCACGGTAAACCATACTCTTTAAAAGGCCCCAACCAGAAATCACAGGGATTCAGATCCGGAGAACGTGATAGCCAGATAATAGAAAAAGATCGATTAATCACTCGGCGATCGGTGAAATGTTGCGCAATAATACAATGCGATGAGTCCAATCTGTGGGGGCGCACCATTTTTCATAAAATGTTAAAGTTGGGGTACGACAAAATTCAGTAGCATATCATGATATCTCAGAGCCGTCACGGAAAATGTCACAGGGTCATTAGGAGCAACTTCTTCGAAGAACAATGGTCCGATTTCAAATATGGAAGTGAATTCACACAAGAAGGTCACTTCAGGAGAGTGCAGGGAAGTTCCTGGAAAATACGTGGATTTTCCATGCCCAAATGCGGCAATTCTAGGTGTTAACTACTCCATTAAGATAAAAATGTGCTTGGAACAGGATGTTCCAAGGCCACGACAAATCAACTTCCATCCCGCAAAAACGATCATTGCAAAGGTGAATCGATGGTCCTTGTTGGCAGCAAGCAGCTGGAGGTTGTAGCTGGAAAAATACATTAACCTGTCGCAAAATCTTCCACACTATGCCTTATGATACTATGCCTTATGATACGTTTAACTTCCGTGATGCACTACTGGCAGAACGTGCACTACAGAAACATGAGTCATTGACTGTTCCAGAACAGCCGTCGCAACATTTTCAATTACTTCTTCAGTGACGGGCTTCCACCCTCTCCAGATTGAATTCCTAACAATCCAGTTTTCTCGAATCGACGTATTATGTTCCTCATAGCTTGTGCAGACATTGATCTGCGCCGTAAGTGACGGTGAAATTCACAAACAACAGCCACAGCATTACCATGGTTTTCGTAAAAAAAAACTTCATAATTAAAGCTTGTGTTTCGGTAAAGTGATAGCCATCGAAGCCGGTAAGAATGGCATTAACTTATATCCAGCTGCAATGACTTAAATCCAGCTTATATATATCTGCTGCAATGGAGGTCTTATGCAAATAAGATTGCGTTTTCGTTGATTGCAGCGCCAAACGTGTCAATTTTTGATGTTAATCTGCTTATTGTTTTCACTAAGCTTATTCGTAACGTTGATAAACGCAAAATAAAAAGTTTAAAATGTCATTTTAGGTTTTATAAAAGACGGTAAACAGTTATTTACCGTCTTTTATTTCGTGTATTTTGCTTTAACTTTCTGAACTTTTTTTTTTTTTGCATAATCCTTTTTCGCATCCTTTGAATAGCCTATATAAAATTTTTTGGTGTCAATCTGCTTATTGTTTCTAGCTACAGAGCGGTCTGAACAGATCAAGTTTAATTACGATCACCTCGTACCTATGAACTGGTAATATAAAAATGTTGCTAGGTGCTACAGATAAAAGTAATTATCATAATTCTGGGAAAAACGGGGTTTTAAATGAATTTTTTACACAGTTAATATAAAGTTTCTAAACAGTAAGATGAAAGTCATTTTTGCAAACAATTTTAACTTAACTTAAATATTGGATTGGCCAAAATGTTCGTTCGATTTAAAAAGTAAAAATATGACACATTTTTCATTTTCATCAATAACTTTATTGAACAACGTATTCACTGTTTTGTTGTCGAGTGCGGTTTTAGGTGGTCTAATTGGTAGCAGTACTTGTTGGAATTAATCGTTTGGTTTTTCGGAAGGAAAATAGAGAACTCCTTCCAATCCACCATATATTGGAAAGGTTGGTGGTGGTTCATTTCGCTTGCCCATGATCTCTTCAGTTCCATATTCTCGTAAAGTATCCATTTTTCATCGCCCGTCACAAGTTATTTTCAAAACGGAACGTTTTCGCTATGTTTAAATAGAGAATCGAATGTGGAAATACTGTCAAGAAGACATTCTTCACTCAAACTTATTTGGAACCCAACGTCAAGGCTAGGGATGGGTAGTTCGTGAACTACTATAGTTCATGAACGACCTAGTTCAAATGAACTAGTTCATGAAAAGAACGACTTAGTTCAAATGAACTAGTTCATGAAAAGAACGACTTAGTTCAAATGAACTAGTTCATGAAAAGAACGACTTAGTTCGCGAACGACCTAGTTCAAATGAACTAGTCCGTTCTTTTACCATTCCACTATTGGCTATTGGAATTGGTTTATTTCGTATTTGAGAACCTTTTTTTTTTTTGGTTGTAAAAGTATTTGAGAACCTACCTTTTTTTTTTTTTTGGTTGTTAAGGTAAAAAGAACGACTTAGTTCATTTGAACTAGTTCAGTACATAGAACGACTTTGCCCATCTCTAGTCAAGGCGATTCACATAACCAAGCAGGTGCAAATGATTATCAACGCTTGATTTGGATATTTTGGGATAGGTCGGCTATCTCTTGTATGGTATAACGTTGATTGTTCTCAATTAATGTCTCGATTTGATCGCTATCAACTTCAACTGATTTACCCGATCGTGGAGCACCATCCAGAGAGAAATCTCCAGCACGAAACTTCCCAAACCACTTCTGATACGTTCGATCAGTCCCAGCACCTTCTCGATACACTGCACAAAAGCACTTTTTTGCGTTTTAGTTGTGCTTTTACTTTTCATGAAATAATAAAGCATAACATGCCGAAAATGCTGATTATTATCTTCCATCTTCAATATTAAACTAGCTACACAAAATTCACCAATTTTGAAAAAAAATTGTTTTAAATACACGCTGATATGACAGCTGTCACAAAACAATCTAACAAAATAGTTTCGAATGAAACACCTAAGCGCTACTAGAGCCAATGTACGTAGAAAAAAAAAACAAAAAAAACCGACCGAACGTTTTGGCCAATCCAATTATTTTTCATTACTGCACTCTATTATCAGCATGATTTTATTCTTACACCATCATTCCAAAGTGATGTGAAAGAAAAAGTAATTCTTAAACCAGGCAAATGGGCAAGGGGGGGGGGGGGGCTGAAGCCCCTCCCGAAATCTAAACAAAGTAAAACCTTTCTGAGTTAAAATCAAAGGAACTACTATAGTCATATCAATGTAAAATTTTCGCCTCTTACGAATCCACGGGAAGTTAGGGAGTTTTCATAATATTCTATTATGACGGACTACCACATGGCATTTTTTACTAGAAATGAGCCCCCCCCCCCCCTTCCGAAAGAAAATTCTATCTACAGACGTGTCTTAAATAGAAACAGGAATTCCTTAATGAATCGCATTTATTATCATGTTTTATTTCTAATTTGCTCTTACACACTGTGAAGTAAATCATAAAATCGTGACAAATTTAAAATTATTTCTTAATTTTCATAATTACACTGTAAATACAATTTTTCAGTAGTGAAAACATTTATCTACACTAATGTACCAGAAAAACTGAGATATCTCGCGTAGGTCCTCTTTCGATCGCAGAAATAAAGCAGGGCTTGGAATCCTTGAGCTCTATGAAGTACTACATACATAGTATTAGGCACTATGCCTTCTCAGAGTCCCTATTATTCGCCGGTGGTGAATCCTGGCACTGACGGCATATTGAACCGCATGTGTTCTATTGGGTTAAAATCTGGCGAACGACTGCGCAAACTCAGAGGAATTCTCCTCCAGCCATAATTTGGTGACTGCGATGGAGCATTGACCTGCTGAAAGATCCATCAGAATGAATGCATGACATGAACGAATGTAAATTTTTCGCACAGATGGTTATGTAGCGTCCGCCGGTCAATGATGTATCAGGTATCTTAATGTGGTGTCCCATGTTGGCAAACGAGATCCATTAGCTCGTACCTGGATAGTTTCGCACCCTGGATGTCTTCCTTAACAATGCGTAGTCGCGGTACACCCGTGAAAATGTTGCACGCGAAAATAGAAATTTCGTGCTGATTTAGGAGATAGGGTGACCCATCTCTCTGGCACCCGCTATGGCGCTCGTTCAAAGTCCTTTAAATCTTGATACGCTGCCCTCGTCACATACGACAACAGATTGCAAGATGACAAGAGATGTTAGCCTTTACATGGACTTCAATTGCGGAAGATTCAATTTAATGTTTCAGACTACACGTACAGTGGCATGAGATTCAACATCAATGCATAGAATTATAAACTATTCATAAAGTTATTCATTACTTGTAGAGCTTACATTTCTTAGATACAGTATGATGATATTCTTACCAGTAAGTAGTTAGCAATGAGATCTGAGTTCAAAGTATCTCAGATCTTCTGAATCTCTTTCAAATAGACTCTAGAACCAACCTTTTTTGTATTTCCAGGCAACAATTTTTTCAGATAAGAGTTCAAACCCGCCGCACATTTCTTATATACTTACATTAGTATATATTTCAAAATACACTTATTTAGATAGATTTACTATTTTTTTACTGGAGCCTCACGATTAAACAAGTATCAACCGTGTATTGAACAGTTATGGAACGAATGCAGAACAAAAGTTTTTTTAGCTTGAGTCATTGAACTGGAATATCTGTTATAGATTTGTTTTCCTGAGAACTTATGCAAATCGGTTTTTGGTTATTACGTTATGCCTGAATAGCATTACTTTTTTTTATTATTATTATCATTGGGAGTGAATTCTAATAATCCAATTCGTTCATTTTTGACGCTTGCGCCGCAAGTTGGCCACCCCTGCCTCTAGAATGTAATTATCCGAAGGAATACGTTTTCCATGTGTGAAGAGTGAATGCATGGAGTGGCTTTTTCATTTTTCTGTAGATTGAGTCTATGCTTCACAGCGCAGGAACAGTTCTTTTTTTCTGTGGAAATCTACTACATATTGCTTTGCAGAAATACATTTGTAGGACAATGATTTGTTATCGTAATATAGCAAATCAGTTAATATCATGAATAGCAATCTCCATCATTTTTTATTATTAGAATTCATAACAAATGGATCCCTCCCCCTTCCAATCCTAGCCCAATCAACACAACACGCATAGTTAGGAAATTCATGGACACAACCACACATCCTTAACATCCCTAATCCCACCCCCTTTTCTACACTTAGCAACGTGTGCTTTGGTGTTTCACCCGCCATGTTGTTTTAGCTGGGGAAAACCAAGAATAGGAACATTTACACAATACTACTACTACTACTAATAAAAAAATAATATAAAGGACCCTAACATTGTCTCAGTTTTTTTTGGAGATGGCGTTCTGAATTTTGTCAAACCGATTCAGAAATGCCGCAGGTTTCATTCGTGATGTGTCTTCTCAGATGAAAATTTTGGCAAAAAAAAAAAAATATATTCAATGCTGATAAAGAGACAAACTGAACAATTTTAGTCGATAATATTGTTTTCGATGGATGAGTCCATTATAAATAATGTGTTTATTTAACTTATCGTGTTATAATTATGTGTAAGTAATTGAGGATTTTAATCAAATAATGAAATACAACATTGCTAAATAATCAACAAATATTTCAAAAACAATCCACATAGTTTTACTGCACATCTAAATCAAAATGTAAAATTTTTACAATATCTGCAAAAATCGATAAGAAAAGTTAATGCATTAGAGTTTTATTCATTTAGTCTATGGATATCATCAAGTTGAAGGAAACTTGCAACTTCAAATAAAAATATAAAGACACTTCATTCTGTAATTCGCTCTCTTATCTGGTAATGGTAAATACTTATGTAATCAATGAAAGTAATTAAAACAAAGAATTGATTATGTTTACTTTTGATCAACAAATTCTTTTCTAGTTACAAACATTCTTTCAAAACGATCTATTTTCAAAGCAAAATAATAAAAAAAAAGATGCGAGGTTAAATGGGATCAAATTTCGTGTTTTATTTTCATTTTGTTTTTATACCGAGCAGCTCATTGTGAATGAAAGGAATAGCAGATAAGTGAGTCTATTATCTTCGCATAATCGAACAAAGTTTATTAGGATTAATTAACAATGTACGACAAATATATTAAAATTATATCAGATAACGAGTAAGGAAAAAATTAAAAAAAATTGAAGATTATAGAAGCATCTATAAGGTAAAATTCAATTCTGTAAAATAGAACTCTCTTTATTTGCCAAACTTTTGAATTGTCTCCTGCTAATAACTATTGGAATTTATTTATTGAGCTGCAAACCTAAGAATTAGCATATATAATATCAAGCCATATTCCTAATTACATAAGAATAATTTTTTTGTCAAAATATATTCTTTTATTAATTTTTATTAATAAATGCAAAAAAGAATCCCAATAATCGTGAATTGTGAAATAATAGTGAGACCAAAGAATTTCTTCGTTATTTCAGTTTCCCAACAAGCATTTTATTCTTCTGGATGGGAACAGTGGGGTCCCAGTGTGGATCGAGTGGGTTGGACACGTGACACGCAATTAAAACCCGATTTGACTGTCTTGTCGGAAGGGTTCCAGTCTAACAGTGGCTGCGTTGTACCAGGAGCTGCTGCCCTGTTAGGGGATCCGGTTACCAGAGTTCACCAGCCACGAGAGCAAAGCAGCTGACCCTGCCATTCTGACAACTACATAGGAACGGTGAACTTTAGTTTTTCATCAGAGCTTTTCTACCTTCCTTTTAGACGCACTAAAAAAGTTTCTTAGAGAGATTTTTATGGAAAATAAAATGAAAATTCACAAAATCTCAACTTTGATTCTGGAATCGCATGGAGGAGAACCATATTTTATTGCAAGAAGAACTACTAAATTGCAATCTTTTTATTTTTTTTTTTTCCTAATGATTGGTTAACAAAAAAATAGAATTCTGGTTTTAATTCTTATACAGTGTGCATTTTACTCTAAAATCGTTAATAAGATACATTTGCATTGTCTTATATTTTTACTTTGTAATCTTTCTACTGCATTTTGATATTAGCCTACTTTTATAGTTGTTATAGTTGTTGATTTTAATAAATTATTTTAATAAATTTGTTGTATTGGAAAAGATTGAGAAACACTGATAAAAACCAAGCATATTTTAATCAAAATGTGAGATTTCTTTTTTCCAATAGTAGAAAGCTCGATTAAGTTTTGGCAATAGTTTGCCAAACATTCCATAAGAAATGTAGACAAAACATCCTTTCACAATTGGCTTCCGAACGTATATTTTAAAAAATAAGCATCTTTATCTAAGATCCTATAACAATATAATAATTTATCAAAATAATAAATTTAACGTGCTGTAAATAAGTACAAAATGAAAATAAAGCAGCAGCACTTGAATAGAATTGTCTTTTCTGATTCAATTATGGGGAGGATTTGGGAACGGCCGTTTCACCCTGCAACACTGACGATCCCGTTGCAGGGTGAAACGGCCATTCTCAAATCCTCCCCATAATTGAATCAGAAAAGGGAATTCTATTCAAGTACTGCTGCTTTATTTTCATTTTATAAATATAATAATTTATATTGATAAAATTTAGTTAAGGATTTGAGTTCTGAATAAAAACTGAATCGATAGGAAAGAGTTTGTTGCCAATTATTTTCTTTTTTATCAATTAATTTGTGACTATCCCAGGATTTCTGTGGAGGAGGGAAGAGCAACCTCATTGGAACAGGAAGAGGGTTGGGATATGATTAACACTCGCTGTTTCTAGTTAGCTTTGTAATAACGCTGTTTTATTTGTGTGGTTTAAGGGAGGGGATTGATGGAAATTATGAAAAGGCTAAAAGCCCCCAAATCCCGCCTTTGGCGCCACTACTAACCAAAATTACCGTTAAGGTCTGTAACCGATAAAGCCTAAAACCGATAAGTTAGTTCCTGCCACCAGAAATTCACGAAGTTTCGAAATTTTCCATCGCAAAACCAGTCTTTTAACAGCGAAATAGAACAAAATTAAAATTCACTTTACGACTGACTAATGAAAAAAACAATATCTGCAAACAATTGGAAATTCAGAAAAGGTTAGGAAATATTATTAAACATCATCCACCAGAAATAAATGTCACCAAAACTACATTTATTATCAGAAAAAAACAACCGAATTTTCAAGGAGATAATTCACCGTCTCCTCTTTTTCAAGCCTTTTACATTATAATAATAAATAGGCGAGATTCTTTCTAACAATTAAAAAACGTTAATACAATAATAATAAGGGATCATAATTTACAATATAATAATCACACATTTTTAATAATCACAAATTCTTAACGAAAATAATAATTATTCTTATATATAAAGACTATTAACACTTTAATTTTTCGATTATTACCTTTTTGTTAGAGGTTACAAATTTTTTGTAATCATGTCTCTAGCCAATTTTACTAAATTTTCACAAACTTTAACTCCATCATATCTATTGAGACTTTTTTCTTTCGAATTTCGAATACATAAGCTTTCTATTGTCTTTCTAATTTTTGTAATTTTTTCATTATATAAAATTTTTACTTCACTATTAATACAATGTTGTTTGTCTTTACAATGTTCTGCAATTTCCGATTCCTTTACTAATTTTTGTCTAATATAATATTCGTGTTCCCCCGTACGTTCTTGAACCGTTCTTTTCGTCTCTCCAAGATAGATATCAGTCATCCAAGGTTTTTGTTTTCTCCTTTCAATTTTTTTCTGTAATATTTATTGTTTTCTTTTGTTTACTATCATTTATGTTTTTTATAATTTGCTTGTATAATATGTTCGGATTCATCAAATTCTCTATGGTATTATCATTCAATAAATTTTTAAAATTATTTATTAGTTTATTTTGATTATAAGTTATTAAATTTTTCTTTATTTCTGTTGTTTTATGTATTGCTTTAATTAATTTCTCATTACAAAAAATGTCTATAGCTGTAATACAGTGATCGGATATGATTTCTTTGCAAATAATTCCTCTTGTTTTTACTGAATTGTCATTAAAGAAAATATGATCAAAAAATGTGTTTGATTTACCAATAATGCTCTGTTGACTTCTTGTAATGCCATAAATACAATTATTATAGCCATTAGTTAAAAGAATTTTCGAAAAGTTTAACACTGGATTACTATTCTCCAATTTGAATAAGTCAATGTTTAAGTCACCCACTAAAAGAGTTGGAATTCTATTATCAATTTTTTTCTTTATTATATTATGTAATTCTTTATTAAAAGATTTAATACTTTTAGATGGTGGTCTATAAATAGCTAAGATGTTAAACTTTATTTCATCTTTATTATCAACCAAACTTAAGAAATTATTCTCAAAGTAGATGGTATCTATCATAGTATTGGAAAATAAAAGGTTTTGTTTGACATAAATTATAATACCACCTCCTTTTTTTATTTCTCTAACATGAGCCAAAAGTTTAAAGTTTTTTATTTGATACATATTTATTTCACTTTTTTTTATGTTTACCTCAGTTAAAATAATGACCTGTAGGTGATGAAAAATATCACTTAATTTACATAAAAAAAATTCCCAATTAAGTCGAAGGGATCTAATATTTAGATGTACTACTCTTAAAATTTGTGAATTATTCTTTTTTTCAATTAATTTCAACCATTTTTCTGCATTTTGTACTTTATAAGTTATTGGTTTCAAAATATTATCTTGACATTTTACAAAGTCATCCATTTAAGCTTTGCAATTTGTTAATTATTATTTTTTGTTTTTCTACTTTTAGCTCATTAAATTAACTTTTGAAGATCAGTAATATCTGATATTCTTACAATGTTAGTGTTATCATTTTTTCTAGCCATAATCTTTCCAAATTTTACCCAAACATATTTGTAATTCATTTCTTTAGCTTTACATTTTGTCATCTACAATAGTTTTTTTCTTTTTTGTGTTAAGTTTTCATTAATATAAACAGGACTGTTATCATTGTTATTGAGAACACTATCATTTGTTAATCTAATTTTCTTACTTGATTCAATCCATTCTGTTTGGGTTTTTCTGTCTATAAATTTTACAATGATAGGTGGGATTTGATCTTTTTTCTTTGTCAATACCCTATGAACAACATCAACGTTACTTACATTGTGTTGAATTTTCAATTTTCTTTCAACATTGTCTATAATTTCTCTTAGATTTTCTTCTTTCTTCATTTTTACTCCATGAATTTCAACGTTGAAAGATCTTGATTTTATGCTCCAATTCTTCCACTGTGCTCTCCAAATGCTGTATCTTTATTTTATCTTCTTCCCTTTCTTGCTTTAAACTTTTTAATTTCTTTCTTGTTCATTTCATTATCTTGTTCACATTTTATTTGTTTGATCCTTAAGTCATCATACTGATTCGATAAGAACTCAACAGCTTTCTTCATGTCATTTACTTCACCTATTATTGTTTTCAGTTTATTGTTTATTTCAATCAATAGATCTCTATTGGTTGGATAATCTTCATTGTCATCATCTTCATTAATTGATTGGGATCTATTATTATTATTAATAATAATGATAATAATAATAATAGTTCTGTAAACAAGTTCTTTGAATGTGTGTGTGTATATATATATATATCCTGCTTAAGATTTAATTTAATTTTTATAAATAATTAAAAGACATTTATTACATAAAATTCTTCGTTACTAATAATGCGTATATACAATAATACACAAATCCTCTGAAAATTCCCCCTGATAATTTCATATTAGGTTTTGTTGACATGTATTATTGATATGTATTATTGTTTTACTTTATTAAGATATAATGATCAAGTATTTATTATTATATATTATTGCTTTACTTTATTATGATATAATGATTTGATATGGTATACAGGTAAACCTTCTTATTGTTACGTTTATATTCTTAGCAAGGGCTTGAAAAAGCAGAAAGATTTGTTTCTGCGAAATATCGTCGTTATGGGGGAATTTTCAGAAGATTTGGCGTATTATTGTATATATGTATTAAAAGACATTTATTTAACTTAAGATTTTTTTGTTACTTTGACATAGAATCGGTTGAGAAATGGACAGTAACAGATGAAGTATAGATAGAAGTGAATCTTAAAGAAACTAACAAGTAGTCCTTAGTCTTGTACAAATTAAGAAAGGAGAATAACCAGCGATAAAATTAAGGTTTTACAGATACACAATATGTGAAAAGTTTCTAAATTTGGTTTTTGTTTGTTTTTTTTTTCTTTCGATATAAAAACACATTAACACAGTATATTCCAAAATACTTTGTTTTTACGAAAAGTCTTTTCCTTAATGAAGTGAAAATGTTGAGAACACTTCTTAAAAAATATCTCTTATAATTGAATACGCTTTATGTAGATGAATTTTATAAAAGCTTTATTAGATAAAAAACAGCTAGGCCTATATCCAGAACAAGATTTCATTAACTTGGCTGAAATTTTGAAACATTTTGAGTGGAGTTTCCGTAAAAGTATTCGTATTAGAATAAGTTGACTTTTATTTTTTTTAATTATTGAAATAATCAGAGACATATCGAATTGACATCACTATTTGACTTAATGGCTTAAGTGGAGTTGTTTCGTTCGAATCTTTTTCTGTCGCTGTGTCCTACAATTCGTCGTCTCACGGAAGACAAGCTTCGATTACAAGACCTTGAGCTAAATAATTCAGAACAATTGGAAGGAATTACTTCTCGTGGGTAGAAGCATTTGAATTGAAAAGACAAAAGCGATGGGAAATAGGTTTGGGAAGCACAACTGAAGAAGACACCACCTTCAGACAATGGTTCACATTTAACAAGTGAATTAAGAGAAATCCAATGTTATTGACAATTAATATACTATTATTAAAGGAAACAGATTTTAGTGAATTTAAAGTCTTAAATAAATGTCCCACTTTTGTGTCTTCAGTTTGTGTCATTTTAAGATTGTTGAATTTAATCTCATTTTAAAGATAGATTTCTTAATCTTGGCTGACGTGACCATGTAATGCCACAGGCAAAAGGGTTTTAATGACGCAAGGATTCTGTCATCAGCGAATATCTGTATAATTAAATGCTTCGATAAGTCATAAACCAAACTAAAGGACACTGAAATATCAGGTGACTTTACTATAGGCCTACTAATCATATGACATCACCTTAATCTACTGTGTAGATCAATAATGACATACAAAGTTAACATAGTTCACTTCAGTCACGCATTGTTTCTTAACCATTGAGATCGGGTGGTCAGCCCCACGTCAACCTCCGAGAAAGACTCCTGCTAGATATGTAGTTAAAATTATACTTAAAATTTCCGTGAGATGCCGCTGACAAGCAGATACAAATTGGCATTTCCTTGCAGAAACAGAAATCTGGTCTTTAAAGTGGGTTTTTAATAAATTCCATATTTCTGTTCGGCCTTAAATAGTTTTGGGTATTTACGTAGACCACTATCGGGACCCATTTTTTTTAATCGATTTCTGGTGTTTTCTTTTCATTTCTTTTCTGTGTTCTTTTGTTTTTAAAACATAACCTATTTGTTTGTTATTTATGATACAGCTGTTCATTTCGAAATGGAAAGTATATTTTTATAAGTCCTATTTTAAAACGAAACATCCTGGAAGGATCCTACCTCAATTTACCTAACCTAGTGTTAATTAAAGGGTTTTTTTCCCCCCAATGATATCAGGTAATACGCAATTGCTTATTTTTATGACACATTTGGAGGAATTAATGTTTTCAAGTATACACCAAAATCGATTATAAAAAATAAGTCCCGATAGCACATAAGTATCTAGTTTTGTATATTAAAGTTAATTTTATTCTTATTTTCTTTACTATTTCAAAATTGTCTTGATTGAATGAAATCTTTGCCACAGGTGCGGTTACGACTTTTGCCAGTTTTGAGTTTCTTTCCAAATCTTTCACAAGAAAGATATGATTTGATAAAAACTGCCAGAAAACGTTTCAATCGAGATATTTGACGATCAGTCAATCTCTTTCAATCTCATTCACAGAGTATGCGTATAATACTTGCATACTTGATCAAAACATTTATTATTATTTCTTTTGCTTTTTCAAATATTTCATGTGCTTAGCAGAAATAAGTGCATGTCTTTTTAACTAAAGTAAAGGATAATGTTTAGATTAAACTTAATCAAAAATTAAATTCTTGTATCTAAATAATTTAGAAATTCTTCAATCAACAACTGGAAAAGTTGCTGCAACGGAATGAAAACCTAAATATTTGAAATATTATCAGAGAATTTATTTATAATTACGACCTTTTAAACAAATACTTCTAACGAAATTTCCTTTCATATTAAAAAAAACAAAAAAGCAAATAGAACAATAATAAAAAAAGTGATGTGAACTGTAAGACTTATGAAGATCTGCTGGCTTCAAATATTTTTATATTTATTTGGATTAAAGTATTTTTTTTATCTCCAGAGTTAACTTAGATAAAAGTTACTAAAAATAAAAATTTTATTTATTCTTTTATCAAATTTTTCTCTAAAAAACAATGTTTAATCCGAGATCCTTTGTCGGATAACGGTTTTTAGAACGAGATATTTCAATTCTTTGAAGGAGCGGTTTATAATTTATCCCTGAAACTTAATGGGAAATTTTAAGTGCTGAATGACTTATTCAATAAAATAAAACCATTTAAGAAATAAACACCATTAAAGTAATGATAATGTGAGAATAATTGCAAAATACATTTTGATAAAACAATTCAAGTATCGCTGCCGTTGATCCGAAATCACGACCGATTCATAATAAAAGAGAATCAACTTATTACGGAATCTATTCATACACACAAAAAAAAAAAAAGGAAAGAAAAGCGAACCTGTTCTTACAACCAAGGCCAGCTTCCTGATAAGGACTCAAAGTGAACCTATAATTAAAGAAAACGATAACTAGTGATTAACACTTGATCTGCCTCCTCCTATACATGGGCACGCACCATTTCTTAGCAACAGTTGGGTTTTTTCTTAGAGGTAATATCCTTAAACTCTTTCTAAAAGGTAATTCCTCCTTTACCCAAGATTTCACAATTACTAATTGGAATGAATAGTATTTTTGAATTGACTTTCGATTATTCAGGAAATCTTATGTCCTAACCTTTATAAATACTTAACCAAAAAAAAAATCTTAGCAAGAATTCCAATACATTCCTTAAAATTTTACAAATTTTTATTTTATTTTTCTTTGTTTTAAGGTCGTGAACACAATACAAAAAAAAAAAAAAAAAAGACGATATAAAGAAAAGTCTCTAAAAATTTTATTATCCGCCGAATGTAACTCTTCGAAGCACCCCCCAAAAAATAATCCGATAGTAATGAAACTTCAAATGTAAAACCCTTTCGACTGAGTATGCAAATGATTAATGAATGAATAGCCGGAGCTACAGCGCATTGGAACTGAGCATCGTGAGGTTTATATAAAGAAAGAATCTCGCTTTCAGAAAGAAAACTTCCAGTGGATTGTGAGTGCGTTTTCTTTTCTTGACTGCAACAATGTCTCGTCGGTGAAATCGCGGCCACTAACCCTATGACGGAGCTTAAAAGACTCCCATCGGACTATATGAGGCTGAATGGAGAAACCAATGAATCGCTCGGCATTTGGATCGGAGCGATGCGGCAATTAGAAGATGCTGGCAGGAATGGGTCCTGAACTGCAGATTTCAGCTACAATTTGGCAGCGGACGGCCTAGAACGGGAAGTTAGAACGATTGTCAAGATCAGGTGATACAGCACCAGATTTGTCGCTATCAACCATCCAACATGTTACCAATATTGAAGTGACCAACCGGACCATTTGTAGAAGACTACGGGAGCAGAATCTATGCTCGCGGTGCCCATTACGCCACCTAGTATCGACCAGCACACACCGTCAAGAGCGATGGCATTGGTGCCGGGCACGGTCAACGTGGAACTGTGGTGATTGGGGACGAATTGTCTTCATTGATCTCATCATCAGTTATGAACTGAGCTCCGACGACCAGTGCAGACGTGTCCGGACATCATCAGAATTCCTCTCTTACTGTCGCCCTCCACAGGTACCGACAACAGGGAATTGCGCCATTTCATTTGACAGCCCCCCCCCCCCCCCGGTAGTCCTCCGTGGCATCCGCACAGCACAACGGTACGTTAACGAAATGTTACGATCAGATATCTTGCCGTCCCTTTTGCGGCACCCCGGGCTTACTTTTCAGCGAGATAAAGCCCAGCCACATATAGCACGCCTCTCCATTGATTGTCTTCGTGGTTGCGAAACACTTCCTTAGCAAGCCAAACTAAAATTGTTCTGAAATTCTAATCATTTGTACATGTACATTAAAAGTATCAAATTTTGTCTCAATTGAATGATTCCTTCTTGGTGCATCCATTATTTTGTCAAATTACATATACTTTTATAATATACTTTTTTAATATATTTTTCATTCTCTGAAAATTTATTAGATTCGCATAAACTTAAATCTAAATACTATATTAATCAAAACAAAAATATGAACAAAATTCCATTTTTAAACATCCACAAAGGTTTAAGGTAACGAAATTGCTTTATTTCTATTAATTTACCAATTGCTGTGTTCCTAAAGAATTTTTATTATTCCTACAATAATAGCACAATAATTTCTACAATATTCCTACATTAATGCAAATTTCTCTGCATTAGCTCACGCGTATTTTCAAAAACCAAAACAGATGTCTTCTACATGCATATCAAATTTCAAGAATTCTCTGATTCAAAAGTTACAATGACATGATTAATATCTTTTTTTGAGTATAGCTTTGACACAGGATTATAAAAACATAAAAACAGTGGATCACCATCAACACGAAATGTACTGATGTTGAAAAGTTAAGCAATAAATAATAATTAAAAAAAAAACTCCAAAATGAAAATGAATGAAATTTGCCGCAAAGGTTCATGCTAAAAAAAGTTAAATAATGACGGATATCTTTACTGATCTACGAAGAGACAATTTCATGAAATATGCAATGTAACAGCCACATATGTTATTGAGCAGAAGTTAAATAATGAAAGTTTGAAAATACCAATTGATGTCCTCGGGCAAAAATACATCAACTAAGAGATTATGTGAGAGTAAAAGCACATCTTTGTTGGCACAATAATAGATCTGAGCTCTTGGAGCTTACGGAAAGATCTATTAAGACCTATATCCTTCTTCTTAGTGTATCTAAATGCGCTTTATGGGGTTAAGTCAGGTGAACTGGACGGCTACTCTACACTAATAAGAATTCCCTCCTGTAGATAGCGATCAACCATACGAGCCCTAGGGGATGCGTTTTATTATCCATCAATACAGACGCAGGATCCATGACAACTGTTTGTGCCTTTGTTGGTTATCATTTTATGTTTTATTAGGGACGCTGAATTCTTTGTTATTACAACTATTAAGATATCTTCTAGAAAGATGTGAAGATACATTGATTGTGATTCAGTCATATCATCACACCATCACCATCATATATTCTCTTTTCCGGAAGTTAAGGGACCATAGGATATCAATGCTATTAAGGAATCACTTTCAAAACTGAATCGGAACTCAACAATAAACGTCACATTGCCCCATTTCCTTTGAGTTCGATCTAAATGGTTTGAGATCGAGCCCGTGTTTGTGAGAATATTAAAGAGAGACAAATATTAAAGAAAGTTGGTCTTACATAAAGATGACCCTGATAAAGTCTTCTGCTCGTCTCTCTATTTACCCTGCTGTGTTTGTGTTTGTGTGTGTGTTCATTAATGTTTTGCAATTAGAACAGGTTAGGATCTTCACTTGCGAATATGGCTTTCGGAGAAACAGGCGTTTGAAACACAAGGAGGCTTATAACGATTCACATTTCGCTCATTTTGATTGACTTTGTCCAGCCTCGACTCATCCCATTTCTTTCCATCTCTATTCTTCACCTAAATGATGTTTTCTATTTTTTACAAAAAAAAAAAATGGAAATTTCGATTTTTGGGAAACAAGATGGAAACGCGAATTGAAGCAGTTTTAGAACTAAGTTTTATACTGAGTAAGACACTGTGTTTATTTGAATCTAAGTAAGTTACATGTAGAGCATTTGTGCTTTCACTTACATAAATATATATGTATATGTTGCATTTTTGAGTAACAATTCCCTCAGGGAATCTTAGATCAACGATTATTAAAAGTTTCTCCTTTATTTATATTTTCTTACTTTTTCTTCGACTTTCATATCAACCATTTATAGAAAGTTAATGCGATTAAAAATGAAAGTAAAAACATTGTAATAATATCTGTTCGCAAATCGTAATATTTCCATAATCTTAAATAAACAAGGTAGGGATAGGGATTAGTAAACCAATCACAATGCCTCGCAACGGCCTCTGATACGTAATTTATGTTGAATAATTATTGCTTTAATTTCCTTATTATTATAAATGTGATTGATGCGAATACAAAAAGCGCAATTGTTGTGATTGTTGTGCTTAATGATAATTTAATGAGACTTTAATGATACTTGTCCACAGACGGACGGACAAAGCGGGATTAGAAGGCTTTTGATACAAGTATCAGAAGCTTAAAAGTATTTCATTACAAAATCTGATCTTTATCAACATAACAGTTATGTTCGTAATTAAAGATTTTCCTGCTTCGTTTCGGTCTCTTCCAATTTTCTTCATTTAATGTAATTAAATTGTGGATCTTTTGATTCCGAAGTTCCTCAGAATTACCATGAATAACTATTAAAAGTTTTGAGTTTCTTTCCAAATCTTTCACAAGGACACGATTTGATAAAAACTGCCAGAAAATGTATTATTATCTTTCAATCGAGATATTTGATGATCAATCAATCTCTTTCAATCCCATTCCCATAGTACGTGTATAGTACTTACATGTTTGATCAAAACATTTATTAGTATATTATTATTATTATTATTTCTTTTGTTTATCAGGTATTTCTTGTGCTTAGCAGGAATGAGTGTATTTCTTTTCAGCTAAAGTAAAGAATAATGTTTAGATTAAACTTCGTCAAAAATTAAATTCTTGGTAAACAACAATGGGTGAGACCAAATACCGTTTTATTGTTTATTTTCTCTTTGGAGGCACCAGTGCGCTTCCAGCGATCGTTAAATTCTTGATCTAAATAATTTAGAAATTCTTCAATCAACGATTGAACAAGTTGCTACAACGGAATGATAATCTAAATATTTGAAATATTTTCACAGAATTTATATATAATTATGGTCTTTCATATAAATACTTCTAACTAAATATTTATCTATTTTAAAATAACTTTATTTGCTGATTAAAAAAAAAGAAAAATATATATTTCGATCCTTGCGACATCCTTATTTTGATTCCCGTGTTACAATTCTATTACACAAACACACCCCTTCTGTAATAAAAAAAAAAGATAAAATAGCAAGCGCAAAATTCCTTGCGTTGATTTAAGTTTACTTCCACTTCCTTCTTGCCTTGAACTTTTCCCATGGACCCTCGGGAAGGGACTTCCTGTTTTCAGAACCACTTCCGGCGATTCGGTCTTCTATTGCTTTCCTCTTTTTGCAGGGGAGCTGCTTTTTTTTTAATTATTTCTTTTTTTTCTCTCTCTCTTCTTCAATAACTAATGTCACGTTTTATTTATTTATTTTCTTTTTCTTTTTTGTTTTGATTGGGATATTACGAGAATCTTTATTTTGAATATTTTGGATATGATCATCTGCGATAAAGATTAAACTAAGTCATTATTACAAAGAAATAATAAAGATTAAAACGCACAACAATTAAAGATCCATTGAGCTATTTTGGGAATTTTCGTGGCGGGAATCAAAAACAGTGGATCTTTAATTGTTGTGCATTTTTATCTTTATTGTTTCTTAGTAACATTCTTACTCACGTTAAATTTTGCAATTATGTGTATATTTATTTTCAAATTAATTCTTTATAAGCTAAGCGGTTTGGTAGCGGGGATTAATTTGCTGCCCTTTTTATTCTTAATTTATATTTTGATGTTTTCTTAATTGAAGGGACATTATGTTGTTTATGCTTGTCCTTTGTATATGTTTCTTTTTATCCCATGGAGTTATGAGTACTGGGCGAATCTAATTGATGAGACCTACGAAGGTCGAAACAGTCTGTTTTTGATTCCCGGTACGAAAATTCCAAAAATAGCTCAATGGATCTTTAATTGTAGTGCATTTTTATCTTTATTATTTCTTTCTAACAGTCTTACGCACGTTAAATTTTGCAATCAATATTATAAAATTAGTTCTTTTAAAATAAGTAATAAGTAAAGATTTTCTTGTTACAAGAGATATTGCAAATGTATTGAAAACAAAATTTCTGTGATTTTGCCCCAAAAAATAACTAAGTTTCTAAATTAGAAAGACTCTCAGTAATTCAACCATTTCAATTTAATACATCATGTATATATAATTTCAGAAAGCTTTAATCGTAAGTAAAACGGTCTTAACATTACAATAGATCAGCTTCTCCACGTATTCCTGTACTGTAAACACAAAAAAATAATTGGCGATTAAAAATTAATTTCATGGCGGCATCATTCAAGAGTTATAAACGGCTTTATTTCTAGGGCCTTAAAATAGGTGGATAATCATCAAAATTTAATGAAATCTAGGAGGTAAAGTTAAATTCTTAAGTTTGAAAATTGGCTGATCATTATTTTATTATTTGGATTATTTAACGACATTGTGTTTTGGCCATTATTTAAAAGTGCCCTTTAGTAATGCCATTCGTCGCCTAAACTCTGGAATGGATGTCCTCTTCTTAATCAATTAAAACAAGCAAACATTGAAAAAAATCCCACCTGTATGCTTCAACTAAACACATATTAATATCTCACATTCTATTCTAACCATGCTAAAATTTTAACTAGAATTTTTCCACAATTCTTTTTCCTCCTCTTACCTTCCTCTTTCATCTCCCGATTTTCCATCTAGTTCCTACTTTCTTCTTTTCCTTTTAACTCCTTATGTCTTTAATACAGTGCTTCTCAACCTTTTTCGCTTCACGGCACACTTTTGCATTAGCAGAAATCACGCCAGACCTAAAATCCCTCGGCAAACCAAACTTTTTCAAAGCTTTTTTTGTTATCACAAAATCCTTTGAATAACATCTAAGATTTACCAAATAAATACAAGATACCCTGAAATAAATAGCCCCGATTTATTAACTGTAATTGTTAGACAGAAACAGAAATGTAGTTCCTATTTCTGTTCTTTGATGTTTAGATTTTATTCATATTGCTAGCGATTAGCTCAATGTTGATTACAGATGCACTGTATTTCTTTCATCAAGTAACAAAGTAAATATTTGCTGAAGCTTTCCTACTTTTGTTTTCTATATTCTTTTCTTTCTTTGTTGTTTTTGTTACAAATCCGCGTTTGTTAATTACTTATTTGCATGATGCATTGATGCCATCTTTGCGCAGTAACGTTTAACTCTCAAGTATAAAATTTGATGTTGATCGATGCGTTATTCTTTGAATTATTTGTTCCAGTGTTTCGGCTCTTCGGTAAAGTGGATCTTAAAAAAGGGTTAATTTATTAAAAAATCCAAAAGATCTACTTAATAACACCAAGCCTTTAAATATGGAGTTTGGCATAGATGGATTAATTACAGTTCGAGTTATCGGGCCAAAAAAATTATCAATTGCAGGCTTATATTTACTTGCAAAAACACACAAATATCACTCAGATAAGGAGGAAATATAAGTGATATTTTGTATATTTGCAAGTGAGTATATGCCTGTTGTTTTGTAGGCCCGATAACTCGAAATGTAATTAACCCATCTACCCTTTCCTCCTTATCTATTCTCTCTTAATAGTCATATTAATTCATAATAAATCACATCACCCTTAAAACGTAAATAAAATATGTAAAATATGTTTTATGACACAAATTTTCGGAAAGAGTATTCGATTTTCGTTTTTCAAGCTACATAATAAAATAACAATTAAAATAACAAAACAGGATAACGTTGAGCATTAACTTATTTAACAAAATATGTAACCTAACACAATAATAAAAACCACATCATTACTTATATAAATGCAACAGTAATCCAATATATTCCCTATTGATAAAAACAGTATCATGTTAAAGGGAATCTGTAAGAAATTTAATTTTAATTTGACATTTAAATATAGGAATAAACTGAAAAATGTTTTATGCTTTAAAATAAATAAAAGTGATTTGAAAAATGAAATGGGTATTGTTTATAAAATTGAATGGGAAATTTGTAGAAAATTCTATATAAGGGAGAGCAAACGAACGATTAGGCAGCGTATAATGAAACATGGGACATTATTTGAAGCATAATCAGATGGATAAATCAGAAATTAACTGTGTATCAACTGTGGTTACAGACCTAATAGTAATGTAAAAACTTTGTACACTGAAAAAGACTATGAAATACTAGAAAAGTGATAGAAAATATTCCATAAGGAATACGAGAGGTCAAAATTTGAACAGAAATGAAGATGAAGAGGTTAATGAGCGATTTGTAAATTTGGCTCAAGACAAGGTAAAGTTAAATTAAAAAAAAAAAACTATGAAATTTGAAGAATTAATAAATTAACCCATTGAGTATTTATTACATTATCAATAGGGAATATATTGGATTATTTTTTGTAATTGTATAAGTATTGTAATGATGTAGTTTTTATTACTGTGTTAGTTTGTTAAATAAGTTAATGCTCAACGTTATCCTGTTTTGTATTTTAATTGGTATTTTATTACTTAGCTTAAAAAGGAAAGTCGAATACTCTTTCCAAAAATTTGCGTCATAAAACATTTTAAATATATTATTTATGTCTTAAGGATGATGTGATGTTAAATATCCACGGGTGCCCTCGCGGGGGAGTCACGGTGCAGACTGCGCCATTGAATTTTTTTTTTTGGGGGGGGGTTGGGGTAATTCTTTTTTTTTTTTTTGGTTTTTGGCTTGGGAGATTCTTTTTTTTTTTTTTTTTTTTTGTGGCTGTTGATTTGGATAATTTGGGCCCTAATGCAAATGTGGGCCAAGCCCTCTCTCCCCCCCCCCCCCCCCCCCCCCGCCGATTTTTGGGGTAGCCAAAAGGTTTGGGGGGGGGGGGGCACCTCTGAAATATCACTCAATAAAAAAGTCTAAATTGTTCTAAGGAGCAAACAACGTGAATTTCTGTAAAAATCGGAACATTAATATAAAGTCTTGTTTTATATGTAAGTGTTAAAATCTAAAATGATTTGATGTACTAGTAAATAATAATAAAAAATGATGTATTTGTATTTCATATATATGAGACTAAAATAATCTTCTCAAAAGTTGCTTTATATTTTTTTGCTAAAGACAACTACATCTCTGAATATATTATAAAAAAAGTGTCTTTCCCTATAAGCCAGGGGTCGGCAACCTTTTGTTGTAAGAGGGCCAAATATTTTATGTGGGGATTATTGCGGGCCGCACTTGGGCCAAAAAGGGTCTTATTTTAACAACCAAAAAAAAAAGGAAAATCTTAAGACGCCACGCGGGCCGCGGGTTGCCGACCCCTGCTATAAGCTATTCAGGTCCCAGACGGAGGGTAACAGAAAGTGATGTTTGACCAATGGAAGTACACTGAAATGGATATTGTAATATCCGACGTTCGGCTATTATTAGAAAAGCACTCGGTTGTAATTTTACAAAAGATTGGGTAAATCTAGGAACCATCTGTTAATAAGAAATAACTTGAAAAAGTACACCCTATCTCCGGCAGGAACTGAATCGGTTTCTGTATCTTGAGAACCAGAGGACCCCTTGAGCCACCAGGCCTACGATGCCCAGTAACTTAATGAAACATTAACTTCACAAGTTCATCTGATGTAAAGATATCAAGATTTGGACAAATAACTCTCGGTCTTACAATTTTTTCAAATATCTGAATTACGATTATTAAGCGAAATCATTGTGAAGTGAGTCCCTTTAAAACAATGCATTTGTAAAGTTTATCTACAAATAGCTTTGGAATTATGCTTCTGCAGCAAGTTTCGACCTTTGAGTATTTATAATGTCTTAATCATATTCCTTTTAAATATAAATACTCAAAGGTCCAATCATACTGAAATTTATCTCTTAAAAATTTTCTTTCTTCTGAAATCTGAACAGAACAAAACTGAGACAATTCTAAAGAAAAAAAGAAAATGTTATATATTTTCTTATAAAATTAGCAGCAGCAAATTAAAGCTTTTATTCAATTAATATGAGGCCATTAAGAAATTAAAAAAAAAAGGTTGGTGTTTATTTTGTTAATAACATTTCCATTCAGCAAATCCAAGTGAAATATAAAAATTAGCATTATTAAGGAAAAATGTTAATTAAAAGCTCCTTCCATATTGTTATTTAATTAATAAGCTTTTCTATGATTGGCTGTAACAGACCGAAATCGAGAAAATTATCTCACCAGTCATTGGGGGTGTTTTTAGTTTCAAAAAAGAAGTTCAACAAAATAATATCAACAAATAATTAGAAGCGGAAGACAGAATTTGATAAAGTCTAACAAATGTTTGAAGATGTAATTATTATTAATCATTGTTCTTAGGGTGAAGGAATACTTACCTAATTGGCAATTTACTTCCCACACATGTATGTAATTCATCCATTACAACAGAGACAATCATACACTAGTGTCCATTAAGTAAGTATATAAATAAACTTTCATTTCTTGGTTTGTTTGTATTTATTTTATTTGGGGATATTTTTCAAGCATGGTTCGTATTAACTGAATCCAGTTAATATCAAGGATTCAATCACTACTTTCAATCTTTCAATTTTAGAGTCGCTACCAAATGACATCAGAAGGAAAGAATGGGGGTTCATCCAACGAAACCCACAGTGATTCACTAGCAAGGATCCTGCAACTCTTCAAGTGAAAAAAAAAAGATCAGAAATCCACCCACTGACGGAATGAGAGGCTAACAAGAGAGAAAACTTAAAAATACATTAATTTAAGTCACTCCTCAGTTGTTGCCTGTGGAAGAAGAAATTAAACCAAAATTATTCTTTTTTTATTTAAATGTTTTAAATACTGTACATAAAATGAACTTATTGAAATGTAAATAAACTATGAATTAAAAAAAAGACTATCTCTTCATTTACTGAATTAGTAAATTCAGATAAGAGCAATCATCTTTTTATATTGGTTTCCGTTAATTTAGGAAAAAAAAAAAAGAAACAATGCAGTTATACGGTAAAAACGAGCAAAAACTGCATGAAAATTAGATGTACGACGTGAAAAGTAATGTCTAAAGAGATAGTCTAAAGAGACTATCGTAATCAAATGTGTTGTATTTTTTTAGGTTAATGCGAATAGCCTCAGATAAAAGGTTTAGAATCCTGCTTGGACTGAATTTGAGATAGCAGATAGGTTGTAATGGCTTCGAGACTTTATGAAGAAAGTCAGGTGAAAGTAGATGTGAGTTCTTCTGTAGTCCCCACATTATTGAACAATTTCAAAGTGTACAATCAGCTTCCTAAATATTCAACAAAGGAAAACCTAGGATGACAACTTTTGTGGAGGACTTCGGTCTTCTATCATATGACCAGAAAAGTAGCACTGTTACTCGATACAGCAGCGATGAGTCCTAGCTGCGAATACGGTTACCTCTGGAAACTACTTCCGCTGTGCGGAAAAGGCTTCACGAAGGGGATTTTTATTCAGGGCAACACTCACAGACCAACAGTTTGCGTGCTATTAAATTCCCTTCCTCTGTCCTCCTCATCAAAAGAGGGAACGAATAAAATGAATAACGAGGTTTTTTTTTTCAGTTCAAATTATTTCACAAATGAGTTTTTTTATAAATTTGCTTTTACAGAATAATTAAAAACTAAACAACTAACAGATTCTATAATCTTTCAGTGATCTTTCTCTAACGCCTTAAATTTTAAGGATTCATATCGACAGGAGAAATGCTGAGTCACTGATATCTAAATCTTAAATACATATTTTTACCATAAGCAGGCCGTGCTGGCGTGGTCGTGCAGTCTCGGCGGCGGCCAGTGCGCCAGTACCTGGGTTCGAATCCCGGCAGTGGCATGGCTGTTTCAATTTCCTTTCCTGTGTTGTCCAGCCTCTTCTTCACTTTCTCTTCGGTCTGACGTCATTCCTTAATGGCGTCCTGGGGAAGGCCACGGGAAACCACCCCAGTATCTTTCCCTTGAAATTCTAGGGAGTCTGCTAGGGGTTCGCCATCTTGGGAACACTAGCGCTCCCTGGAATACGGAGGCTTCGGATACGAAGCGCGCACTTCGATGCGTACCGGCCATATATACATATACCATAAGCAGAAGAATGAAGATCTGCCGAAGATAAATAGAGTTAAATCTAAAAATGACCTTTATAGTTTCATAATTACTCGTCTCCAAGGATAATGTTAAGTTACAATTACTTCAAAATAGCCATAGGTTTAGACTACGTTTAAAATGGAGCTTAGTAGGAGAGCAAAGACAACAGAACACATTCACTAAGATTTAAAATTAAACAGAAAAAAACGATCCCATTTTTATTAAAGCTACAATAAAAGAGATCCCACTCTAAATGCTTTCGTAAATTTCTATGTAAAATTGTGTTCTACCCCTTTTTTGATGCATTTAAAGGACGATTGTAAACATTAAACCTATTTAAAATCTGTGGAAGGTAACGGACATAAAAAGAAATGCGGAGGAGGAGGATCAATTAAGAGTATTATTAAATTCAATCACACACATATAAAAAGAAAGCTGGCAATAATTTTTTTATTTTGTGATTGAATTTAATAATGCAGAATAAAAGATTTAAAGAGATCTTCTTCCGGAAGTAGCTAGAAAAAAGATAAAATGATGACACACATTTTGTTTTCTGATTAACAATGACTCATATTAAAGACGCTTCGTATGATTTTTTTTTCTTTTGTCTTCGTCTATTTCTTTGACATCGTATTTTTTTGTTACGACTCATCGATTACTGGAACAACTCCCAAGACTGTGCTGAGTTTTACTGTGATTCACATCGTAGCAGATAAAGTGAATCCAAGCTAAACTTTGGGATGAGCTGTGAGTCGAAGCTGCTTTCAATTAAAAGACTAGACAAACTGTCTGCCTCGCACATGACTCAAGAAAGGCTTAAGAAGAAGAAGAAGGAAAAAAAAGCAAGAGTTAAAAAGAGAGGGAGAGGCCTAACACGCTCCATCTGATTGGCAAAGAGGTTTGGATAGCACTTAACAGTCGACACGTGCGAAACAACAAACAAACAAATCAACACAAATAAGAAAACATCATCAATCAAACAAGTCAACAACATTTCCTCGCTATTAAGAGAGTCAGAAAGATTCGAAAATCAAATGAAAACATAAATAATAAATAAAACGTATTTTAATGAATGGATGAAATCATGGGAATTTTCAATGACTTGTAATGAAAGTGAGTAAATCTAATCTAAAAGGCGAAATTTCAACACAATACAGGCTTTAAAAAAAATTAATTCAATTTTTTAATGCTCATGTAAAAGATTAGCAGCACGAGGAATTTACTAAATAAAGCTTTTAATTTGATTTGAAAATATTGAAATGATACCAAATAAAAATGTCGGTCGTTATTGTATCGAAACAAGAAAAACAAATATAATTTAAAATTTAAGTAAAATAATGATGTTCAATTTAATGAATTTTTTTTTTAATATTTACTTTTCTTTTGGCAAATTAATAATGCTAAAAACAGAATAATTAATTACCTCGGATTTGAGAATTCTTTACGTACCCTTCCTTTACTCTAAAAACGTAAACAAATATAAATTTCATAATTTCTTTACAAAAATTTTACCTTTTGACGTGATTTTCGGAGACATACGCTGCTATTTCAATTATTTCATATTGAAGTCAATCCTAATTTAGCTGTCCTTCTCTAAATCATTTATGTCTTGAATTTCATTTTTCTGTTTGAAATAAAAGAAAAAAATTTCATCACACGATGGTCGTCCTAAATATTTTCCATTCTCCTTAAATTGTTTTTAATTATTGTTTATTTATGCCTACGAATATTAACTTCCTACTTTTTCCGTCGACTTTTATTTATTACGAACTTGTAACAGTTAAAAGCGATATCTCACCAAACTACCAAAATACCAATCAGCCCAAATTAGGATCATTTTGTCCTTAAATCTCAAAATCTGAAGATTTACCGCGTAATGTAGGAACATTACCAGTAATGCTGCTATTCCAATGCTTTCGCTGTGTTGTCCCTTAAGAGCTTTTGCCGTATGAATTAATCACACGTGTGACGTGACAACAGCGGAGGCGAGAACTTCAAATTATCCATTCTACTATGTTATGATATTAAACACTCGGCGCTCATCATCAACTGCCTCGAAATCAAGTTAATAGTTTATGAAATCAATAATAATAAAATAAACTGAGTTTTTTCAATTTGTGAAACTAATTATTCAACTACTCAAACAGAAGATTGCACATCGTTTGAATTCATAAAAAAAAAATATGATTTTTCGGATAATTGAGTAATTTTTTTGGGGGAAAAAACAAAACAAACGACACCACTTTAATTCTTTAGAACAAATAATTTAACACTGTAATTCTACTAAAAATAATTGCAGTTCACATTTCGAAAGGCTATAATTGGGGAACTAATTAGAGGAGCGACTTCATATTTGACATTGGGACATCTGCGGAGATGGAATTTTGTTGGGCGCAAAAATAGACGTCAGTTCCGAAAATGGCCGCTAGGGCGATATGTGGCACTGCAATACCATAGTGGATAATACAAGCGACCAATGGCCGCAATGACACATGATTCGAAAGCAGCTGCTATAAAAGCAGGCAGCTGAGGAATGCGTCTCTTCACTAAATAATGTCACTCTTACTGAAGAGTAGCGCACTTCTCCTGAAGGTGTTTTACCAAAATAATAGCTGTGCCTTAGTAGCATTGCCACAATGTAGGATTTTAACGGCCGATTTTCACTTAGGGGGCTGGATTGCTGCTGGGTGTCTTTGATATCGCCTAACCGAAGATCGAAAAAATGTCTCTTCGTAGAATTAACACAGGACAACCACAGGACTTCCCATTTACTCCAAGTGATCTTGAGGGAGCTCTCGAAGGGTCCTCAGCCATCACTTGAAAAGTGATTAGTCAAGGTCACGACCTTCGGTCAGAAATCCCACACTTTTGTAATACTTTGCCTAATGTTTTTCTTTGCCTCCTCTAACTGAGATGTCCCGAATTAGGCTCCTGGTCATTTTCGAAGTTAAAATCTTAAGGTTCACCATCAAAGACCTTGTCTATCGTGGAAATTTAATGGACCAGCATTATATGCCGTAATACAAAGTATTTCGTTCTGTGGTTCAGCATGCGATTTCAATATGTTGTCGATAACGGAGGATATCATATCGAACATGTCCACGTATATAATAACGTATCATGTGTATCCACTACGTACTGCAGCGCCATGTTTCGCACTCTAGTTTGCATCTTTTTAAGTGTTTTATACTTTCTAATATTCTTTTTAACATTTTCTCCGATTCTTTGACTCATCAACAGGCAGCTTTATTTTGGGCAGCTCGGCGCGTGATGGCAGAAGTGCCAAGAGCGGGCGTTGGATGAAGAAAAAGAAGATGAAGATGTTTCGCCCCTAGCGGCCACTTTCGGAACTGACGTTTATTTTTGAGCCAAACAAATTCCATCGCCGTAGACATCGTCATGTCAAATATGAAGTCGTTCTGCTGATGTTTCCTTAGTATCTATCACTGGCTGTGGCCACTGCCTTCCTTAAACAGATCTCCGTCCAGATAGATGGAAACGGGTGCCTCCCGGTGGCTCGGATGGAACCGTGGCGGGTTTTTCCCAGATGCTCGCCCACCAAACTGAGTTAGAGTCCCGGGCTGGGGCCCCGGCTAAGCTGGAGAATTACGGAGACCTCTTTAGAGAGACGAAGTAGTGCTTTGATTCTTCTGGCAGTTTGGTTTTCGGATACAACGCCTATGCAGGTCAAGTCCTCTCCGTGTAAGCGCGGTAGGTCCTTGTCGCTGTCCTGCATCGGTTGAGCAAGAGAATTCTTTTGCTGTCTGGATTCCGATCAAGCTGTGATGAGTCTTCTCAGGATACCATCCTTCTGCTCTCCCTCCCGTGTGTTTACTGTTCAGAGGTTCCTGATTTGTGGCTCCTTTGTTACTGAACGGAGGGATCAACCTAGTCAGCATGATGATGTCACATTGGTCCTTAAGGGGGTTGTAATCAATCCAACCGGCGATCGACCCAAGCGTTTGCTGTTGCTAGGCTCAGTTCGTGAACAGTGGCTGGCGAACTGGACTAGCTCTTTGCTTTTCACCTGCAGTTCCTGCTGGGCGGATTCTTTGACTGCCAATGAACAAAAAATTTCAAGAAATTTACCAAGAGCCGAGGCTGTAGCAACTTTTAGATTACTAACCATGATTATTTACAAGCTCACCTCCATCGAATAGGTTTAGCTGATTCCGATATTTGTCCCTTGTGTGATTCTGGAAGAATGGATGGACCACATCTGGAGAAATGTAAAGGCTTGGCTGATTTTGAGGAAAGAATTCAAACAGATCTTTATTGGGAGGCTCGTCGGCGAATGGCAGAGATGCCAAGAGCTGGCATTGGATAAAGTAAAGTAAAGTAGGATTCTTTGACTGTGGCCGTTTGTGTTTTCTTGAGATGTGCTCACTGCTGAAACCTGCCCGGTCGACTAATATGTAGTAGTGAGAGCCCAATGATAGTTCCCTAGTCACAGTCTTTCGAAATGTGAACTTTAATTATGAACACCCTATATTTATACATTTTAATTCAAGACTCAAGTATGATTAACAATATTATTGGTTTTAATGAATTTAAAAAAAAAGAGAGAGTACTAATTATTTTTGCATTTTTATTTTTAAATATTGAGCTATTTGATGATTTCGAGTGTTTCAGATAGTTATTTTTATCAAGCTGACTTCCTACTATTAGAGATCATAGCGGCTAAGCGGATCAAACCGAATACCTTTGTTTGCAACTATCTTGCTTATGATGGAGAAATCTTATGTTAAATTAGAAAGAAGTTATTCGTAGGCTCCACAATAAGGCGCAAAGTACTTTAGCGGCGAAAAACTTTGAAAATTAAAAAAAAAAAAAAGTATTTTCATGTGTAGTTGTAGTTTGCTTCGTCAATGTATGATGTTTGCTGATATTATATTATTGTTATTTCAATATCATGGTATGATGTACTTGATTATGTTTCAATTAAGTCGTAAATAAAGTTTCTGGTATATGCGATTTCAGTGATGTCACATGACTTGGATTATATGATTGTGGAGCCAGATCAGGACAAGAAATATTTACACTTTGTATGTGACTATTTAAATGTTATTTACATTAATATTTTTTTTTTCTCATTTTTACAAGAAAATCAATTATAAAAACCTATGATAACTGACAAACGAACTATGGATGGGGTCTCTTCATTCAAAACTGAGAAAGTTACTACATTCAAAAATACTAATGGTTTGTTTATTCAGGAATATTCAACAAATCGAAAGACAACAAAAACTATGTTCCTTTTTGGATAACTTATAAATCCAAAATCTGCCTTTTAATTTTTCAAAATACACCATCTATTGAAAATCAACCATTTCCAAAGGCTTTCAATAGACAAAGTTTGAGGCTTTTCTTAGAAATTTGAAATGGAAATTACAAAAACAAACTATCTAACTGACTAACTAATTATAGTTAGTTAATTTCTTTTATTTATTTATTTATTTTTTTACTTATTTTAAATAAAATAAAATGTGTCACTTGATTGTCGATATTTTCTTGATCTTAATGATAAATTGAATTAAAGCAAATAACGAAATTTAATGAATTTATTATCATAACTTATCAACAATCTCCACTATTTTGTTGTTGAGAACTAAAATATAAGAACATATATTTTGATTTTGCTTAACGCTATATACAAAATTAAAAATCTATTTTTTTCTTTTGTTTTTGATTTTGAAGGAAAAAATCTTAAGGAAATGGACTAAAAAAAAAATGCTCAATTCAGAAAAAGACAATGAAATAAAATAATTTACGGAAGAAACATTGAAAGTTTCTTCGCAGAAATTTGAAATGATGAAAAAGACAAGTTTTAATGAAATAATTTCTTTTTGTCTTTTAATTTTTTGTCTTTTTCTATTTGGAAAATAAAGAAAAGTACATTTGAGGTCATCCATTAATGATTTTTTTTTGTTATAAAGCTTGAGCTAGTGTTGCTTAGTTTAGAAACATAATCTATCATTTAAATTTAGCTGATTATTCATGGCAATGATATTTCTTCATTTGTCGCATTTTTGAAAATGAGTTTTTGTGAAATGTCAGAGCCTGAGATAGTCATTGTGTTTTCGTCTTCAAACAGAAAATTGACGGCAATAATCGAAGGAAATCAGGAGAAAAATGTACAAAGGAAAAGAAGAAACTGTTGATTAAGAATGAAGAGAAAAAAAAAAAGAATTCTCTTAAAAAAGAAACCTGTCAATTAAATGTTCCATTGTTAATTGATCTTCCATTGTTACATTGATTCACATGGAAATAAACAAGAGAAATCTTTAGTTTTAAATCAAAAACCTCTTTGACTAATTTATCGTAACGTTTCAAAGAAAGTGGATTTGCTTTAAGTATTTAATACGTGAGAATTAAAAAAAAAAAAAATCCCTCTAAACACAGTGGACTTTCCATTATCAAACATAAATAAATATGAGACTGAGGTAAAGTATATATATCTTAATTTTATTTAATTGTATTTTTAATTTCTTTTTCTCAAAGTGGAGACGTCTTTAAAGAAATCCAATGGAGAGACATGATCATTGGTCACATCTAATGTTAAATAGATGGAAATTATTTATTAAGACAAATTTCTAGTGAAATTTATCTTAATTAAATTTAAAACTAAGATATTATGTTCCATTGAAACTACTACTATTACTGAAAACTTTGTTAACGACAGTAAAATAAAAAATAAAATTTCATGATTTATTTTTATGTAACTTGTAAGTACTTCCCCAAGGACCACACATATCTGTAGTGAGATGTTTTAACTTTTTTAATCAGGCATTTTTCTTCCATTGAGGGAAATTAGTAGTTCTGGTCACATTGAATTCAAAAGAACTTTGTTAAATAAATATTTAAATATTTAAAAGTATTTTTTTTTTTTTGTAAAGCCCTGAACGAAATTACTTTTCTGTGCTAAAACCAATATCTTACTAAAAATAATTCAGATAAAGTAATAATAATAACAATAGTAATAACTATCTGCGAGACGCACACTTTGAGATTTTTTTTACAATTACGCATGGACAATTTTAAAATTCCATCGAATTTTAATTTTGGAAATATAACCTACAGAATTTAAAATGACTAAAATTAAGCCAAAGGAAGCTGTGATACTGAAGCCTTCTTGAATTCTTTATTTCAATGAAAGTTCTTTTTTTAAACTAACATGGAGAATTTTAGACTGTTGAGGTGAGATCAGAAAAAACTTCTTCCCTTTAAAAGAAATCATAAATGCATCAAATAACAGTAATATTCTAATGGAACATTATTCGTTTTCAGCGTTTCTAAAATTGTTACGTTATTGTCAGCAAAAATCATATCTAAGAAAACCAGGTTTTTCTTAGAGGAAAAATAGAAAGAGGCCACCCTCATTTAAATAAATAAAAATTATTTCTAAGTTTATTGGTTTTAGAGTCATAGAGTTAGGCCTAAATATGTATTAGTTCTCTTTAAAATAGAGCAAAAAAAAAAAAGAATGTTGCACAAAGTGTCTTTATTCGATGAAGGCATTTTAATCGTACTTGGAAGGACATCAATTTATGATTGGTTTTTGAAATAAGGATCTAATTTTTTTTTTTTTTTTTTTTTTTTTTTTTTTTTTAATAAAGCTCGTATACAATACA
>JAFIDM010000001.1:81372798-81386295 GCA_023159025.1 Thereuonema tuberculata | reverse complement strand
TTCTTTTTTGAGGAATAAAAAATTTTCCTTTTGTTTATTCCGCTACAGTTTTGAATTAAATTCACCACCTTCTTAAATAGTCAGAACCTTAACATTCTTTCAAGTTGAAAAATCAGAATTTCCATCTGCACCAAATTTGTATTTGTTCATTCTCCACATAAAGACGTAAAATATATATAAATATTCTAATGCTAAAATAAAGGTGTTGTGTCATTTCTGTCAAATCTTATGATGCTTTTTTTAGTACAAAAGATCTTCCAATTCATTTTAGTAGTGATTTCAAGAAATGGCTTCTGACGCTTTGCTTAAGTCATTACGAACTAGGGTGTTGCATTAAAAGAAATATTTCAATGAGAATAACTATTAGTTCTCCATCATTTCTCTTCGATCCCTTTGTGTTGAAGATCTATCGAAAACGAAATCTGCAGATAGAAATAATTTGCCGAGATCTAAGGTTACCATTAATTGCGGTAATTATCAGTAATGACGACGAAATGGAGGTTCAACACGAAAGGGTGAACATGTCGAAATTAAAGTCTCAAGGACGAACAAAGAAATTTATTGATTCTTTTTTTTTCCTCTCGTAAACTCAATTCAGTAATTTAATTATTGTAAGAATAAGGGAAGGGCTGGAAACAACTGAAAGAATACTTAACTCTATGTTTCTTTCATTTGAGTCTCAATTTCTTAGTTTATTAGACTGCTTACTTATAAAATACAATTATTTCTATCTTACAAAAGAAGATGCTTTTTTTCTTAATTAAGTCTTTTACACTTAAATTTCTCTACAGATTAAAGAAGTATTCATCTAATGAATGTTGTTAATGATCTCCATTCTTCTTCTTTCTCTTTTCTGTTTTCTAGAAAGTTTTTCTGGAAGATTAATTAATATAAAATACAGTTGGAATTTAGTTTGAAATGAAACAGTTTCTATTAAAAGTTCTTGAAGGTTGGTGAGATGAATGACCATCACAACAGCCATTCTTGCGTCTAAAATACTGATCATGCGCAGATGGGTTGAAGTTCCTGCAGAGAGTAAATGCTTAGGAATCGAAGCAAATTTTCTCTACAAATTCATCTGTTAGTTTATGAGCTTTTTCTTGCCCTAAAAGTAACGTCTGGTTTCGTTATCACTAAAGCAACCTTCAATTGTTAAGTAGATTTTATAAATGCATTCGTACTGAAGTGACTTTTCTTTAATAAACAACAAAACGGTTCTTTTAAAAACGAATTTAGTAAATGCTCTGTTATCTCAGAAACCAATGAATTTTGTAAAGAATTTTAATATCAAAATAACTACAGCAACTTTGAAAAAAAAACAAAAAACTTTAAATTTAGAGACTAAATCTCAAAAGGCATTTTATGTTCTATAAGGAAATTTTGAATTTATATTTTAAGGATATACGTATGTAGGAAATTCGCAACTTACGGTTGTTAATCTTAATCTTTAGGTTCCAATCGTGAGAGATCTTCTTTAAGTCTCCTAATTAAGCCTTCTAAATGCTTCGACAGCCAACCACTGCTTCGAGAATACAACATGTATTCAAATAAAATACATGAATTTTAATTCCGTTAACAACGAAGCGATTCCAATCTATCAGATTTAAGTCTTAAAATTCCTGCGTTTGAAGCAATGTAGGATTAGAATATTGTACGCCCATTCAGCTTAGTGCTTTTCATTACGATTTAAAACATTATATTAACAAAGTATAGAACTATAATAAAAAAAAAAGAAAATTTTTAATTAATATTCCTATGACGATTGCTGTAACTGAGTTTTCTTTTTAATTCTCCAGCTCTTATAAGAATATTGTGGTGGTGTTTGTGGAAGAGTCGTTCAGATGGAAAGACGACGAGTGATCTGTTTTTAATAAATGAAAATCGGTTTTTTAATATTTACATTGAAGAATTTGAGGTTGCTTGTTTTTCTTATAAAACTTTCTGGATATGTGAATACTTTGCATTATAATAATACTCGGGTTAAAATATTTCATTTTTTCTACCGTTTAATGTCGCCATGTCCTAATTGTAAACTTCGTTTCCTGGTCAAGTACCTAGGTAAGTTCGTTTAAAAATATTAAGCTTTACATTCATTGTTATTGTTCTAATGTTCTCTAGGCCATTGTTGAAATCGAAATCGCAAAAAAAAAAAAAAAAAAAAGAGAAAGAAAGAAATTTTTTTTTCTATAATTGCTGAAATGTAATATAGTGAATAAATACTCGGGTGGATTTCACTCGTAGAGTTTAATTTCCTTATTAAATTTAGTTTTCTTTTACTAATATTTTGCAAAAAGAATATATTCAAGCACTACAAAAGGAGCAAATTAATAAAAAAACCAGCTCCACGACGTCTTCGGGGCCATTCATGAATAGAGTGTGGGTGGATGAATGAGTGGTAGTCCCTTAGATTGCCAAATAGGAAGTGTCGAAAGGCAGTGACCTCTGTTGGACGAAAAACATACGACAGAGACAGAATCAATGAAAAAACCGGAAGAGGCTTCATCCGGTTGCCATGACAACCGGTCTGCGCCAATTGGAACTCCTGTGAGAATCATGTGAATGATTGCAAAAAAGATAACAAACTGTTCTTCTACAGCTTATTTTTTCTACCAAGTGAGCTGATTCATAAATAACTTCTTCATTCTTGAAATACGATACGAAGACGACAGACGATAAGATTATATTTAGAAACTCAAATTTAATATCATTACAATATCAAATTCAGAAGTTATTTACGGCTAAAGTTCACCTAAAATTAGATACAGCCCCCCTGAACTAATATATACATATATATTTCCTACCTTATCGTCCTAAAGTTATCGGTTAATGTATTTCTTTACTAATTAATTCTTTATTGTTTGAGGTTCGCGAAGGCAAAATTGTACGAATTATTCAGAAAAACAACAATATTCATCATTCCTGTTCCATCAAAATTACTTTCCTCATATTTAAGCAGTTTTACTTTCTTCGATTTTCCTAAGCAACTAACAGAGAATATTATGCAAGACCTAGCGCGGAAGAACTTTTCGAACAAACCGGTTTTGAATTTGATCAATTTACAAGACAGTATGACAGTATTTTATGTATAGACTAGTTAAAAGGCCCGTTCTTCGTACGGGTTACAAAAAACAGATGCCCTGATGGGAAAGAAATTGAAATTGAAAGATAACTTCGAAACTTTCCCAGTTCGTACAAAAATCACGTGTTAGTTACAAAACAATGTATGTTAATCTCGAGATAGGAGAATGTAGGACTTCCCACAACTTTCTCCACAATCTTATCACATCAAACCATCCCCACTTGGGAAACAATCACATAATCAGCACAAATTAATGTTACATTCTTATTGTGCAACCCGAAAACCCGGTAGAAGTACCTTTCAACAATGTTTGCCTATCCCTTCACCGTTTACACCCCTTAGGGCTCGATATTCAAAAGATATTTAGGGCAACTTTTCGAGGTTCCAAGGTAGCCTATATTATCCGCAGGATAGTAAAGAGTAATTATGCAAAACTTGGTTCAGATCAGTCAAAGGATGTAAAGTTGTATAGAGAACATACGTATATACATCGAATAAAACTTTTGGTGAACATTATAAAATCATAGACAATTTAAGCTACAATAACAGTAAGTTATTTGTTATTGGTATTATCTAATTACTAGAATATTACTAGTTGTTATTTAGTGTTTTGAAGCAAAAATAAAAACAAGAATTCTTTAATATACAAGTACAAATTTAAAGATGCAAGACCTCTTTATAATTAAGACATTTCAAGAAATTCAGAATATAATGTTTCAGTTATTAAGTAAATAAAGGCCACACCCTAAGTAGACAATGGAATGGACTAAAAACAAAACAAAATCTAATTAGGTCTAGACAATCTTTTAAAAGTTCTTCTAAATTATAATTATGATTTGAATCGTTACTTAAAAGACTTTTAACTGGACTTTTTAAATTATCAAAATCTAATCGAATCTAATTAATAAGACCAAAATTTCAAAATTTATGTTGGTCAATGTTTTGTGCTGAAAAGATTCTGTCATTGACAGATCTATCCTGACTGCGAAAAAAAATTGATGAAACTCTATTAAAGAGCATTTTGCCTGATTATGATATCATTTTATAATGAACTGAAATGAATACAAATGTTGATAATAAAAAAAGTATTCTGTATTTTACATCATCTATAATTATTGTACTTTCTCATTAAAAAATTAAACAAGAATTAAAATATTTTCTATAAATATCATGTGTGTGCTTTAAAAAAAATAATAACGACAAAGAAAAATGCAGATTATTTTTTCTAAAATTAAAAATAATCTTTATAATGATTCCATTTTCCGATAAGTAACGAATTTGCTTCTTTGAATTTCTCTGCTACTGAGATCCCTCAAGGTATCAATTTGGTTTGGAGGGAGAGGAGGACATAACAACGTGATCCCCTATTTTGATGAGCTGGGGGTCATTCAGTGCCTATCTCTAGAAGGATTTGTAATGATCATGTTTTATGTGTTGATGTTTGATTGTAGAGGGGCTTTTGCATTAGCCTTTGATAACGATTCAATGCGGAGACTTTTACCAGGAACTTATCAATGAGAACATTTGATCGAATGTAACTAGACAGCTTAGAAATATTAAGACACTCTTTTAATTCATCTAAGAATTTGAACTTATAGATTAATATATTTTTTTTTTCAATTTTACTGAATTCTTCAATTGTTCTATTGAAATACAAATGAAAATGATATGACTTAAGTCTTATTTATTTTGCTTCAGGATAATTTTCGATAATGATTTTGATTGCCTTAGAATAAAAGTTGTTGTCAATTAATTAAGGCTAGCGAATGAAAGATAGGAAAAGTGGTTAAAACATATGAGACTAAGTTCAGTTGAATGATTTGTCAGGTAGAAGTCAGGTGACCTGAGATTAGACGTGTCCTGAATTTACACTTTTACATCGATTGCGGGTTTAGAATTCGTCAGAACTAACGTAATACAAGATATGATTATAAACGTGGATTGTAATCGAAGAACGATTTTATCTTATGTTGTTCTTTGAACAGAGAAACGAATTAAAGTTATCACGAAGTTGTCAATTTCGATTTGACGTCCAAACACATAGTAAAGCAAGACATTTTTTTTGTATAAAAGAAAGAGATTTAAGTTTTTGTTTAAAGAGTAAAAATTCTTGTGTCAGTTTGATTGTTAAACTTCAGTAACCAATAACTATGCATTTGACTTAAGATTAATTAATTCAATTGACTTGATTCTTACAAAAGGATCAGGTGTTTTCATCAGATTTTTAAAAATAAAACAATAACGTTTACATTTTCTTGGGTTGCCTCATAAGCGAATGAAAATAAATACTAAGTTACTAAATCAAAATCTATTTAATGGAGCAATAAATTGTAATGAAAAATTTTCAAATTTCTTATTAGTGAAAATATCAGAGCCCCAGATCAAGAACCAGTGAAACCAACAAAACAGAAATACTGATGAGATTCAAAATCATTGGGTAAGAAATAAAGGTTCTGTTCCGTTCACCAATTTCATGTTAAAACATAAAAAAACTGGAAAAGGAGAGGAAGGTCAATATAATTAAGTTTCCTATTTTAATACACATAAATACGTATGTATTATAAAGATTTTTAATGATTATATATTCTCATTTATCCGTGTATAATAGTCCTATTTATTCATTGTATGTTCATTATTATCTTATTGTTTATAATTGTAATAAATAGGACTACTTACAAGTAGATAAATGAGAATGTACAATTAATAAAAATCATTACAATATTTTAATCTGAAATCTCTTCTGTTTTGGACAGAAAAGAACAGAAAAATAAAAGAACTTTTGGAAAAAAACAAACAAACAAACACGTTTATCATTCAGAAAACGTTCCGTAATTTGTGTCATACTTTAGTCGAAATATAAAAATGGCTTGGTTAGTTTGTATTCAGTTGTTGTTGCAGTGGTTAAAGGCAAATTTCAGTTTGCGATTTATTTATTTACTAACAATGACGGGAGAACAATGTGACGGCTTTTAGTTGAGATAGAGTATTTTAAGTAGAAGTTTTTTCTGTGATTAAATATTATTTTTAATTTCTTCATTCATGTCGAGAAAAGTCTAACGATTCTTCAGTTCGTCGCAGAGGACGAGCTTCTGCATCTAATGCTCGTCTAGCCTGTGCTTGTAGTAGACTAAAAAAATGAACATTGAAATTTAAATTTTAATCTAGTAGGCTAAAATTAATGAGGTATTTTTATTTCTTTGGCTCTTCTTTCATTACGTCACACAGAGAGGGTGTGATAAGAGATAGTTAATAAAAATAATTTGAATGTAGTCCCCGTGTCCTAGTGGATAAGACGTCTGACTTCGGATCAAAAGGTTTCAGATTCGATTCCTGTCGCGGACGTTTCATAGTAGAAATTATTTCTCTTTTCACAAAAAATTAAAATTATTTTCCAAACACAGAGGAAGTGCCTTTGACACAGACAGATCTGGAAAACTATGAGATATTTTATTGAAGCAAAAAACGACTAAGCTACAACAGGAAATAAGCCTCAAATTGCAAAACAAGTCGTTGAAATATACACAGAAATGAGAAGGAACATCCAAGCCCCGACGGGATTCGAACCCACGCATACTAATAACATAATAGCCACCGCTTTGACCATTCCGCTCCGCATTCAGTAACAATACATACGAAAATGGCGATTTAAGAATTTGAGACGTCAAATGATAGGATAATACTTCAATGCAGAGATTTTGGCACCTCATGCTTATGATATCCAAATTTCTAAATTCATCTTTCTATGTTCATAATTTCTATTTCAATATAACTGGGCAATGACGCTGATGAATTGGATAAATTTAAATTGACTGGGAAAATTATTTTCAAAGTTAATGCTGGAGGTATCTCAAATTACGTAGATTTAAATCCAAATTTAATGCCTGTAATTTTTCATCATGGGTAAAAAGGATTAAAAAAATTTAATAGAATATGAAAAGGAATTGAATTCTTCAAACAAATGAGACGAAAAAGGAAATAGGTAAAGAAATAGGGCAAATTAATAACGAACTTCGTCAGAAATGATTCCAAGAACTTTAAAAGAATGTCTTTTAAAATCACTTCATAATGATGAGAATCTCAACAAGTGAAGACAATTTTGTGCTAAAGCATAAATTTAAGGGCGACCCATAACAATAAAATAATTTAAAAATAATAATAAAAAAAGGAAGTACATTAACTTAAGGAAAAATAAAAAAAAAAGTTAGAAAAAAAAAACCAAAAAAAACAAAACAAAAAAAAAACCACACGCTGACATTGAAAAAAAAAAAAAGATTAAGAGAGAAAAACAAAAATATATAAACGGATTTGAAATGACAACCTTCAGTATACGAGTCCGAGATCTTAAGCATTAAGCTATTGGTAACAACTGAAATGAGATGCTTGCCTTTCTAACATTTAACTTAATAGCGCAAATCCCATGAAAACAATGCCAATTGTCTCGAATATTGGGGAGGGGGGGGGGGCTGAAAATACCCCATTCCTATGTGCTTAGGTCTCTGAATAAGATGGTGAAATCCGTTTGTCGATCTGATCTACCATTCGGAGTGGACAGACACGACAAACTGAACGGCTGCCAATTTGGGTGCTATCACAATAGCTCCCAAATGGGTGGCTAAAAATCAGATCATTGTCTTCGTCTAAACCACGAAAACGCAGAAATTATTTTTCAAGAAAACAAAGATGACAGGAAAATAAATAGAAACTTATATAAGGATTATTCCATGTCAAATTTAAATGAAAAAAAAAAATGAATCTTTATGTCTCAGATTGTCATGATTTTTTTTTTTTTTTTTTACCGTAGGCTTTTTCTTTAATTGATTTTTAAAATGGCGAAAAATGCAAATTTGAGTGAACTCCTATTTTTACCTACTTATTATTCAACACCTGTTTGTCCTAGAGAGCTTATTTGGTGTCATTTTAAAACCATTGAAAAGCGATTTATTTGAAATGACCCATTAGGGTTTTGGAAAAAAAAAGTAAGTTGAACCTTTCTAAAATGTTTGTTTGAAAACGTAAAAGGCCATTTTTAATTTCTTGCGGAAAAATATATTTAAAACATGGTTGTTTTCTTAGCATTTTCGCAAAGTTTCAAGTTGGGAAACGAATGGGGTAATATTTATTTGTAATTAAAGACAACTCTGCAGTTGAGGTATTATTACAAGTATTGTAAAAATACTGTATTTTTCTATTTGAATTTTTGTAAAATTTAAGCAAAGAAGAATACATAAATAAAATTCTTCTAAAATTCTTATCAACCATAGTGCTTAATCCAATATTGAAGACATTTTATGCAAACGCATTCACATATTTAATATAATGTTTAATTTTAATTTACAAACTTTCTTCACTTTCAACAGTGAGATCTGCAATCAAACTGAAGGTTTACTGCTTACTGATTTGCTACTGTGAACTCTGGTGAGGTTGGAAGTTGAGAAAGACAAAGCAGAATACAGCATAAAACATAACTGATAGACATCACCATTCCACCCTCTGTCGTTTGGCAGTCAGTCTTCAGTCCAGTAACATAGTTGACTTTTTTAGTGACGTTAAACCATTTAACAACCGAAATAATTACATGCTCGTAATGTCACCATATTTACCCAACAAAACAACATTGACAAATTGAAAAGTTCGCTTCTTGCATCCCAAAGAGCCATCACCGTCCTTCCATCAGCGACATCCCCATCCAGACATTCAAGACATTCCAGTGAGAGCAGTTTGGCAAAGGTGGAATCGTTAAGACATTGAGCACAGATATCTGCAATTCAGCGTTGAAAACGTACCGCTGCGCTGTTTGTGGACTTCCTGTTTAATGATTGCCCACAGAGAATTGTCTGGTGTGATGAGATCTGGGCTGCTTGGTTGTCGTGGCAAAGGTGAAGGAAAGTTCTCAGATCCACGGTCCATCCACGTGTTTTGGGCATCAAGGCGCAATCGCACTCTCACGGCGAAATGAGCAGGTGCTCCATCTTGTTGACACCATACAGTGTCAGCTACACCTTTCAACTGGAGTTCAGGCATCAACTATTTGTTAATCACACGTCTGATTCACTGGGCCATTGAAGAATTACGGTTCAAGCAAATGTTCTTTTGTTACTCCTCCCCAAATCATAACGTGCGGTGGATTTTGTTCCGAGTTCTTGAAAGAAATTTCCTTGGCCCATATAAACGTTCCGATCTTTCGAACTTCGATAGATGCACATTCATCACTAAATAGAACTCTTCGTTGATCTTCTCTTCTGGAAATGTTGGAGAAGTAGGGTGCATGCTTCTTCGCGCCGCGTTAAATACAAATCTACTAGCTCATTCATTAACAACGGGCGAAAAGATTTCACTTTCAAATCTTTTCGCATGATGGTCTCTCATGATTGACCGTGAAATATCCAATTAGGCAGCGCGTTTGCGAATCGACATCTTGGGAGATCGCGTTATGGATTCTTTGACAGTAGCACATGTGTCGACGGTCTTCCCGTCCGATGTGAATCCTTCACGGATCCTGACGTAAAAGTCTTCCGTTACCATGCCAATAATGTTCTCTTGGATGGTGTCTCCTTCCGAAATCGCAGCAGAAAATTGGTAATAATTTGTGAAAGTGTTTGTCCCGTATGCGGTCGTTCGTGAATCCAAACTGCAGTCACTAAAAGCTCTTCAATCGAGAATCTGCTTAATCAACCGTACTTTCCGTCGCTGCTTGCTTCTTTGATTATTCGATTGCTTGCGTGTTGTCAATATGCGAATGGTTCATTGTTGCTTCGTTTGTTCGCTGACTGACTTATTATAGAAACGATCATAGCATACAACATTCAGAGGTATACGGACTTATCGCCCACTCTATAGTAATAGTGTATTTGCTTTTATAATGTAAGTTAATCACTAACACACTTTTACTTTTATTAAATACATTTTATTTTATTATTTTCATTAGATTTAGCATAAGTACGAATTGTTTTTTAGATAATGATATATTTATTATTTTCTCAAATTTAAAAGCTTGACTTTTCAATTTAAACGTTTTAATATGAAATTGTTCAAACAGAAGAAACAGAAAGGAATACGTCACTATAATGCACTTTTCTTAATAAAACAATTGAATGGAGAATTTACTTTTGCTTAACATTTAAAAATCAAAATTATATCGAATAGAAACTGATTACACTCATCTTAATTAAACTGAAATCTAGAATATTCTTATTTTAACGTATATTTTTAACTTCTTTAAAACTGGAAGTTTCTTATCGATCGCTTTAATATTAACATTCTGATTTTATGTTTGGGTTTGTTATTTTAAAAATCATTACTAATTATGTTCCTAACATTTTATTAAACAATCCAGAATTACTTTTTCCAATGATTCTCCAAATATTGTTAGAGAGAGATTCACGCGTGAACAAACCTCAACTAATTACTTATGATGATTACAAAGATAAAGACTAAAGCCTCAATTGGAAGCATTTCAAGTTCAAAACTTATCTTACAAAAGGGTATCTTTTAAAGGAAGGTGTCTTCTAAAGCTTCCTTTCTCTCACAATTTCGATTATAAAAAATGGTTAAGATTTCCGTAAAAAAAAATTTTTTATAACCTAAATGAACACTTTTCTTCATTGATAAAATAAAAATGGATTTAGTGTTTCTGCAATTTATTTTGTAAATCTCAAGATTTTGATAAAATTGAATTGATTTAAGAGACATGAATTCAACGGATCAAAAGAGTTGCTCGTTTCTGTTCCATCAGTTTTGATGACCACTAAAGAGAGACCACTAAGGATCCTATAGATGGCGAGTCGTAAAGGAACCTAACTATAGGTGAACGGAGTGTATAGCCATGGAAGGGAAAGAAACCGTAAAAACCAGCATAGGAAAATTGGTTCCTAATTCGCTCTCTTTGTAATTACGGAGTTATTAGAATGGCGTAATGCCACCAGATAATCCCCACTGATTACATGACATTGTGGGAGAGTAGCAAAGGCAGTTACATTAATTTCAGCGCCTGCAGCTAAGGAAATAGAGTTTTTATTTAAAAATTAAGATAGAAAGAAAGAGTAAGATGTAATTTTACTTTCGTCTTTCGAATGGTATTTGCGTAATAGAAATTGTCAGCCAATCACGTGACCCTGAATCCAAACGCTTAATTGCCCAAAATGATCCCATAAAGACGCATTACATTAGAAATCATAAATCGATATTCTCAGTAATGACAAATTTTCTTCGAGTTTTAAACGAAGTTTTCTTACTCCGTTTCACTTTATTGTTTCCAGAAAAAAAAAAAATTATATTCTTCTTTGGTTCAGAGTGAACTTCAGATTTAAACTAAAGATAATTTTTTACTCAAAATTCAGTTTAAAAACCTTTCTAAATGGTTAATGTATTCTACGAAAACTCCAACATTAGGTTTAATTTGTAGATTGAGTTTTTGATGATGGGCGATAAAACAACCATTGACTTCCTTTCAGTCGAATTAATAAACTAAAAAAATCGATTCAGTAAATAACTGAGCATTCGTTAAAAAAAAAATACTAATATTTCAAAAAGTAGTTTAAGGATTCCTTATATTCGAAAAGAAACATTGGTATTAAATGAATTCTGAATTGGCATGGAATATTCAACTAAGAGAGTCTTGTATATAAAATTCGGAGGACAATTTGGTAATGTAACAAGCAAGTATTATTTTAAAAATAACAATTTTAAAGAGTAAAATGAAGTTGTAATATACAGGGAACCAAGCATTTTCTCTCTTGTGTATTTGCTCACAGCAGATGGTGTCCAGGATATGGTCGCGTGATGAGAGGAAGCCATCAGACAAGCACCAACTTCACCACACAAAAACCAAGTGATTTATATCAGAGAAAACTGCTCCCTTTAATTTCTGGAAAGATTTACTGCTACCAAAGATAAGATGCTTTCAATACAGCCAGGCTGTCAAACGCTACTACTCCAAAATAAGCTGATAAAATAAACACAAACAATGAATTTAAAATATACTACTAGAACACCTGTTGTTTTAACCGATCTAATTCATAATAAAAATTAATAGCAATGGAACCATTACAAATTTTTCTTCGTATTAGAGAGAACTGTAAATCGCTTCAAAAAAATAAAGTTTCATTCAATGAGATGGTTTGACCATAAATAAAATAGCGCTCAATAGTAATGTAATCACTAATCCACATGTTTAACACGTTGTAAAACAAAAATTAATTTATATCACAGCTACAAAAAGCCATTTAAAAAGCTCTTAAGAAAAGTGATCTTACAATAAGCGTCCTATCACAAGCATTGAATGATATCTAAGTCAACTTCAGCCTAGGAAATGGGATATAAATAAGTGCATTATTTTTTGAATTAACTAAAACAATGTATTTTGGCGTTTATTTAAAAATAGATCGTAAAATTAGTGTATCAGAGCTCTCAGACGAAATAAAAAATGATTCGTTACGTTCTTCTTTACTCTAAAATCTAAATTTCGTTTTCCGTTACATTTAAAATTAAAACGAAATAATTAGGCATAAAATAAGACAGGGTTACGCTGACTGTTATTTATTTATTCGTTATAAATAATATACTTAAAATACAAATATGATTATATTTATATATTGCATATTTGTTGCAATGTATTTGTATGCATACAATACATTAAATTTAAAAATAAAAAGAATTTATTTGTTATTTATAATAAATGGAATTATTATTACTATTACCTACTGCTATAAATTAATTTTCTCTGTCATGTTTAGGTATTACGCATCTACATTAAATACTAGTACTTTGCTCGGTAAAATAAAACGAAAATAAAGTAATAACACTGTAGACAATCACCTGCTTATTTAACAGGAAATGGAGAGCTCCGCAGTGAATGCAGGCGACGTTGAAAGCAAAAAGTTTTAAAAATTATTATTAAGTTAAATTATTTTATTACAGATAAAAATAAAATTATTATTTTATTACTTGTAAAATTATTATTTTATTATACGTAAAAAAAGCACAGCTTACATATTTATTAAGAATAAAATAAAATGAAAATAAAGTAATTGATTAACCAGACAATAAGCTGTTTTCCAGGTCTCAGTCAACTAAATGAGTTGTTCCGAAGTCGAGATTTAGCTAAACACTTTCTCGCACCCGAAAAACGGTAGATTCACTCCCCATTTTATTTCTTTAAAGAAAAATCGAAAGTTACTTTTCCGTCTTGTTACTTTTTTTATAAGCTTTAATGTTTTCCAATAGTGGCTTATTACACAATAATTGTAAACTTTCAACAATGAAAATATAGAAGTACGCTGAATTAGCAATTATTAATTACTTACAAAATGTTCACATAAAAATCTCTTTTTTATTGCCCAGATTTTTGCCGAGCTAAGTTTGTTGAAGTTATATATTTGGAAAAGTAAGTAATTTTCCAAATGTTACTCCTTTAGATATGT
>JAFIDM010000001.1:81361151-81372788 GCA_023159025.1 Thereuonema tuberculata | reverse complement strand
TACATATCTAAAGGAGTAACATTTGGAAAATTACTTACTTTTCCAAAGTAACATATATAACATATATAACAGATTAAGTAAATCTAAGAAACAAAAATTTTCAATTACAAATAAAATTACGACAATTTAAGTCGATAAAGATTTTTAGTTTATGAAGATATACTGTTTTTTAAACAGTATTTTATAAAGTTTGTGAATTTAAAGGATTAACTGGTTTTTACAGAAATAAAAAAAAAAGTAAAACCATGAAAATCAATTTTTGAGTAAATAAGCTAAAAGTTATTTATTGAGATCAAAAATAGTTAAAAAAAAAAAAGAATCCCAGTAGAATTTGTTCATAAAAGCTTGCTATTAGATCAATATCCGATTTCGACTTCTGTAACAGCAACTGTCTTTGTGATGTCAGCTTCATTTGTGAATTTCCATTCAGTAACTGAATTTATTTTACTGAAATGTTGTAAAATTAACGATCTCTGTCTTAATTGTGGGTGTTACGGAGTCAGTGGTTTATACTGGAACTGCATTTGGATCCCACCCACCTGAATGCCTGCACAAGAAAATTTCACGACTCAGTAAAAATGTTTTTTACTTAAGAATTAAAAACATTAAATTGAAAAAAAAACAAACAAACAAAAGAAACAAATAAGTTTTGCACTACCTTATAGAAGTGGCCGAAGAATTTCGCCCTCTCCGCGAACAGAAGCGACATTGCTTGACTGTCTAAGGAGAATTCTGATTGATCGACCAAAAGTAAGCTTTGGAACATTGTGGCCAGTGAACATAAATAACTGATCTTAAGAGTTAGGCGATTTATTTTTTTTTCTAACTAAAACATCTTGGAAGGGCAAAAAATCTAACTTTAAAATCTAACTCTACCTACCCTAACATTAGTTAAAAGCTCTCAATCCCGAATTGTTTAAAATCTTTTTGGTGGTTCAATCAGTATTCTCTTTACTACGAAATCAGAATGCTCCATTTCTCCAGTGACGTTAACTAGAATCTTCAATTTTGATGTTGAGGACACTAGTATCTCCATGAATACATGCCCTGACACAAATTAAGTTTTTGCTTATCGTTATGCTATTAAAAAGTTAACCACTCCTCTGACCATTCAGTTTAACATCGTAGAAAAAAGGTCCGATAATCTGGGTTCTAATAATCCCAATCACACATTGAAATTGCCTTTGATAATTTATCTCTCCAAGCTGCTATGGCTTTTCCTCACTCTAGTAGTGAACGTTGTAGATATTCACCCACCGTCTCTTGTGAATTAAGATCTTCAGAATATGAACTATTATTTCTGGATGTTCGTCATATGTCGCTAACATCCAATTGTAAAAGTCTACACGGGCTGGATAATCCTGCTCGTCCAACCCTTGATGGCAATGCCTGTGATTCGGGTGAAACTGGTGAGCTCTGAACTGATTGGTGAGGTATTCCCGATTGATCTGCTGCTTGTACGAGAATTTGCAGATCATGACGCCAGGATCAAGGTAACGGTCTTCCGTCTGTTTCAAGTGATCCCTAGATGACACTTCCAGTCTCTCGGAATCTTCAGATAATTCGCATCATTGCTTGTCTTGATGGATGCCTTCTGTCAGAATATGTCTGGACATACATCCTGGCTGCCAATTGCATGTTCCTAGTTAGCATCATAACATAGAACAGTATCTATAAGTTCATCAACTGGATATGAAGCCATCCTGGCATTCAATTACTGGTTCTCAACTTGGGAGCTAACTTTTTATTATCCATTAACAGGAAGTTCGTAGAATAATCTGCGAACCTCTCTGTCGTTTCCTACTGAGAATTGGTTTACATTTGAATATTTCAACATTTCATAATTTAGATCAATCCAAACAAAACTTGTAGAGAGAGAAACATATGATTTCTTTTAGAATCTGTCATCAAAGTCTTCATTATTCCTAAATTATGAAAACTCTACAAGTGTAGCACTTATCTGGACCACACTTATAGATTTTTTTTATTATTTTTGTTTATTTTGTTTTGTTAATAAATTTAATATTATTTTTTTCATTAAATAATTAAATCTTTTTTTTTTCTTTTTTCTAGCCTCGCATTAAGACGAACAATAATTTACTTTAATTATTGCTTATATTATAATTTATTCTTCATTTATAACACATTTTTATGATGAAATTTCATTATTTCTTTTTCAGTTATAATTCTGAACAGGAAAAAAAATGACTAACTGGTTGCAAGGTCTGATGAATTTAGTGTTTTTGATTCTTGTAATATCTGTAGTTAAATTAGATATTGTTGTATTGTTTTTAAATATGTTAGCAATAGAAAATAGAGTATTCGCTTTTATGGATATTCGCCTTATTTATAACCTTCCCATCGCTGTTGAGGATTATAAGAAATTTATCATTGTTATAATAATTGTGCAGAATATTTTAAGTTGAAAAATATATTGAGAAAAAAATAACGAAAATTGGTTGAAAGTCATTAAAAAGCAAATACTTACCAATTGCTTTATCCAATGAAAGTTGTTGTAGTTCTTTAATCTGCCATTGTTTCCTTGTATCAACTTATGTATCTTGGATCTTTCTGGATTCTTCCATGATGACTTCTTGAGCAATCTCAAAAAACTAAAGAAAAAAAAAAGGTTGCCAAGTTAAAAAAAAAAAATAAATCAAAATTTGAAAAGTTTTTTCCTAATGTTATTTTACGTTCTTAAAACATCCTAAAGTTAATAATCAATATAGGAATGAAAACTTTTTAGTTTTATAGAAATTTGAGTTTTAATTCAATATAATCCAAAAACTAATTCAAAAACCAAGGTTTAAGTTTAAGTTTGTAAAGATGCAATTCATATTCATTTTATTACTTATTGTTAATAAACGTAATCGTTAAAATCTTTGAATAAATAAATTTCGATAATTTCCAACTATGATTGTTAACAGAATTAAAATGAATTTTATGAAAATGCTTAAATTATTTGGGACTAAGATTTGAAGCCTTTAAACTTCTTTTAGAAGAAAAACTAAATGAATATATTTATATTTTACTAAAAAGTAAATGTATGTATTACTCCTTCTGGGAATTCTGTTCAGGAAAGCTTTAAACTTGTTTAGAATTCAGTCTTTAATGCCAGGAACGATTCTGGCTCCCATAGTGACCTTTCCTGTAAGAATTATCACTGAGAGATCACTGAAGGAGATCCTAAAATCATCTACCTAATACTGAGCTCGTGAATATATTGATCTTGTGGCTAAGTGTTTATAGCGACTCCTTTTCCTTTTGCTTACTTTGTGTAATGTTACCGTTATTGCTAACCTATTATCCAAGCCTTATTCTCTTATCTGGATAAATGAATAACAGTATCACCAGACATGTTTCTAAATATTTATTTTCAATGGTTTTTACTTTTCATAACAAAATTGTTTATCAGAAGCTGCTTGTTTCAAAACACTTACCAAGAACTTTACCATATCTTATCCTGACATCATGTAACCATTTGGACATAGACATCCATGGAGAAACTAGTCCTGAGAACCGATATCTCGGCCATACGGCACAACCGAAGCGTAGATTGGGAACTCACCAGGACCTGGCCGCCTCCACGGGGACAGCTACATCGAGGTATACTGTATACAGATGATTAAATGAGACCGGACTATAGGCTCGGACACACGATCAGTGCATCTCATTGACATTGGTCAATCAGACACCGTCTTGTGTGATACAGAGAACACTCGGCATCGATACAGGCGCGTGTAACATTTTCTGATGAGGCCATATTCAGTCTGGAAAGAGATTCCTGATGAGTCTGTATCTGGAGAGAACCCGAGAGCATATACAGACCATCCAACATCGTTCAATATGAGCGGTTTGGAGAGGGCATAATGTTGGGCACATACACCATTACACATCTTCGAATGGTGTGCCAAAACGGGCCAGGTTTACTGCGACAGCATCCTTCAGCAGTATGTGCGACTTTACAGGGGTGCGAGTGGGCGTGACATTCTCTTCATGGACGACAAAGCCCGTCGACTAGGACTGGAAGATATCCGACGAATGCACTGGCCAACCTGTTTCCCCGACCTGAATCCGATCGAACATCCCAGGGAGGCTTTTGGAAGGCGTATCGCTTAACACCAGACACTTCCAAGGTCTCTCCACGAGCTTTTTGGGAAACAACTTGTCCCGAGACATGGACTGAGTAGAAGGCTCAAAGAATCGAAAAAACTCAAAGAAACTTAAAAGAAACTCAAAGAGCTTATTAGGCTCTCCTTACTTAAAGCTATCCAGCAATCTAAAACTCAAAAGGAGTACGAGGGAAAAAGTAATATGTTCTTAATAGGACAAGTAACCCCCCACTCCACCAGAGTCTCAGGTCGACTCAAAAAGCTTTCCTTTATCATTCTATTATGAACTGTTTCTTTTCCTTTTATTCATTGGAGGGTTTTCTTTATTATAATTTTTTTGTTTGTTTGTGGTCAAATGCTTTTTGGGGTGAGAGTTTAGCTACCCAAGGATTTGAATTCCACATTTCATTATTTTTATTTTCTTAACTTTAGTTTCTGATGACTCACTAGTCCTTTTAAGATTATAGTATTTTTCCCCTTGTACGCTTTTGAGTTTTTACTCTGGCTGAAGACAACCTAATAAGCTCGAAACAGCTGTCCCAAAGTCTCATCATGACTCAAAAGGTTTCACTATCCTTCAACATAATTATTTTTTTTTTTTAAATCATTACTTGTCATTTTACTCTTCCTTCAAATATTGAGGCAACTGCTTTTCCTCGTGAAAAGTAGTAAATCTCTTATTTCTCCACATTGAATCAAAACCATATCCATCGTCTACTTTTTTTTGCATTCTTCAGTGATATCTCACATGGAGAAACTAAAAAAATAATTACCATACAAGGTATACTGGTGTAATGGTAAATAATAAAAACAAAGTAACTGATTCTCAGAGAACTGAATTAATCCAAAGTTTCTTTAGTTGGTTTTTTTTTTTGTTTTGTTTTTGCCAATGTAAATTGCGAAATACGATGGAACAAAGAATATTTAATATTTTCTTCAAATATGTGATATAATAAGTTATATCCTTCTTTCACATGAACATCGATGCAACTGTTTTCACGTTTGAACAAAGTGTTGTATTACAAGAATGTTTATGAATGATCTATTGAATATTGTAAATATAATTTTTTTTTACAGTGATAATGTACGAATAGCTTCACTTCTTTTTCTAATATCTGCTTCTCAGCAACGTTAATCTGTGGCAAACGAAGACTGAATCACTTACGGATGTAGCTTTCACCAGTGTTTCTCCCTTCCCACCCACCCCCTTCCTCCGAAAGTCGATTCGTCTACGACTTATCTTGAAGTTTGGTAGTTAAAAACCAAACTCGCCTAATAACGAATTGTAAATTTCAATTTTTAAATAGGGATTACTGACATTAATTACAAATTTTAATAATTCCAGATTCAGGAGAAAAAAATATTTAAGAAATAATCTGCCTACAAATTATTAACTATAAAGAAAATCATTAAAAGTTATTTAAATGAAATGCTTTATATTCAATACTTATTTTTTAAAAAATATTGATGTTCCATTTTGAGTTTCAACTTTTTAAGATTTTTTTTAGATTTCTAAAATAAAACCTGTAAAAATTAGGATAAAATAATTACTTTCTGGATCGCTTCTTAATTTTCAACTGCAAAACTTGGGTAGTTTTTCTGAAATGAATATTTTTATCAACTTTGGAAATTATTATAATTGGCAATTATTCCTTTTAACAATTAAAAGAAATACATTGAGTAATAATTACTTTTTTTCTTAGAAACTTTCAGATTTTAACCCAAAAAGTATTTAAATATGATAATAGTTGTCCACTATTCGAAGAACGAAAGAAAAAGATGCATTAGGGGGTAGGGGGATGGGGGATTACAACTACCTTAAAGCACAAAATACCCTTTGCGATACAGAATTATCTTTATATATAACTACACATGTTATATTATAACTACACAAAATATTCAGTATTAACTATCATTATTAACTACCTTGACTTTGTAACATTACAACTTTAGGCAACCGTCCTCGTGGCCAAAAATATCCCCAGAGACTTTAACTACATAATTCCTAGTTTAAATTCCTTTTCAACTAAAGACTGTGTCAGGAAATAAACGATGCCAACAATTATGTCTTCCAATTATTACTTATTTCTTTTGATGTTTTCACAAGGATAAAACAGGAAGAACGGAGAGCGTAATAGCTCATTCGTCGCTCAATTCCACTCAATTGGAATTGAATTTCCCACCAGATATGGAAACTGCACATTCTCGTTTACATGCAGTTCAATACAGGATTGGAGCCCATTCCAGTCTGCCAAAATAAAACAGAAGAGCGAGTAACTTTCAACCTCATTGACATCAGTGACTGGGTTTGAATTTGCCGCTAAGTAGTTCTCCGCTAGATGGCAAAATTGACTGCTTTGGAACTTTCTGATTGGTCGGCAATAGCTTTCTGTTTGATTTACAATAAAAAAAGATTTGGTTCTTTTGTAGATTTATAATTCTAAGTAATTGTGAAATATGAGCTTATGCTCTATTATAGTTTAGATGTAGAACTTAGCATTTTTTCCTAGGAAATCTATGCAGTTTGTCAGCAAACTAGTTTTAAGAGTTTGATAAACAATGATAAAAGCATAGTTGGCCTAAGAGCAAGAAAAAAGTTCTTGAAAAGAAAAGCAAAATAAACAAACAAACAAAAACAGCACGAATGTTAACGATTTCATTTTCTTTTCTTTTATTACTGGGATTTTTTTTTAATACGATCATACAACAACCCCTAAAATTTCAAGAGTTGGAAAATTTACGGCCTACCCTTGAAAAATTCCTTCCAAATTCTTTTTTGAAAGCATAGTTTCTAAGGTTAATGATTTTTTTTTCCGCAAGAAAAACAATTAAAAGAATTAAGTATATAAAAAATATATTTTTACAAACGTGTTTTTTTTTTTTTTGCTTGTTTTTGCTAAAATAGATATAGATTTTCATCGCTTTACTAAACTGAAGTATGAAAACTATGGCTTGTGGGGAGGTCTCCCTCTCTCCCTCCTTCATTTTTAATAGTGCCTCAAAAAACACTTACCTAGGGTGCAGCAGTTTTAGGGGCGGCCCTATTTGTAGATGAGAGGCAACCACTGATATCGAATGGGAAAAGTAATGATAATGACTGTGGGCTCTATATATACAGGATGATTCACAAAGTACTGGAAAAATAGGCTACACTTTGTCTTTATTTATTCCCCCCTTCCCCCCGGGCTCCTTGTGTTTGAAATAAACCCTTCCCTGTTGTGAAAGGTGCTAACTAGACCGTTTTTTTTTCATAGGGGCAGAAAAAAGTCTAAAATAGGGACCCTATCATTTTTCGTTTTCTTATCTAATGATAAATGTAGTGAATTATTAAGATTTAATTTTTTTGAACTGCTTTTAAGACTGATAATTTTTTTTTCTGAATCCTTCAGTTATCAAATATAGTTAGTTTATTTTGTTTTTAATATATTAGCCAAAAATTTTAATTTTATTCCCTTTTAGGAATTAAAAATTATTTAAACGGGTGTTTTGTTTTGACATCTTATTAAAAAGTGAAAATAAATTCCACATAACACACAAATTAAAAATTAAAAATTTATATAACACTGCATTAAAGACTACCAACAATGAATACGCCATCAAGAACAACAATGAATCAGAAGACGCCATTTTCTTTTAACTGAATCGAAGGACTATAATCCACGTTCCACAATCAGAAATTATCTTTCGGAAAATAATAATCATGTTAATATATTTATTCTCTGCATCGAAATATGCTAATATATATATACTTTAAATAGATTTCTCAATATTTAAAGACGCATAATCTAGGCTCCAACGTATTGCCACCGATTCCGAATCATATTGCTTCTACAGACACATAATTCAACTTTAACTATTGATCATAATTGCAGCTGGTTTTCAGTTAATCTTAGGATTTCGGTTTGAATATCAATGCTCATAACAACTGATAAAAGCGGCCTTCTTAAAAATTGAAACGATTACAGGATTCTGCTATAGAGAAATACTTAGTTAAGTGTATTTAAGAAATTCAGTGGAACATGTCGAAGGAGTTCGTTTCTCGAAGGCCTTTAAAATTAGCGCAGAGGATTTTAATTCAAGAACCATTAAATGTGCGTTTGACTAAGAAGTCAATTCACATTTACCGTGCTTTGTTTCGTTTTTGTTTTTTGTTTCGGCTAAGTTCTTCGTACTTTGGATCTAATTGAATTAAAAGAAAATACTTTAGCAACCGTAGCTCTATATGATGCTTACATTCAGTACTTTTCTATAGCCGTCACTGCCTTTGAGTTGCCTCGGCTCAGATCAGAGGCACAGGCTAATAACGGCCGGATTTCTCTAAATTGTATTCGTTTTAGCTCATACCGCAACTCTATTGGATTCAATTAGATTTAATCCAGGATTGGCTTACGACTATTTGGAGAAATCGGCAGTACTTATCTAAGATTAATCCAAGATTAGAAGAGACTGAATAGTCCAAGAGTTCTTTAATCCTCCCTTTAATCCCACGGAAAAAAACCTGATATTAATTTTAGAAACCTGAATGAACCTTAGGATCCCTGCAGAGAAATAATCTCCTGAACCTCTGCTTCTCCAGCCCAAGACCAGTGAGCCACAGTTCCCCAAATCCATTCTATTTGATGTTTTTCTCCAATCTTTTTTGTTTTTGTAGTTCTTTCTATACACTTCCATTTTACTATATAAAGTCGTATCACCACATTCAAATCACTGTAATCTGAAGGAAATAAATAAACAGGAATGCCTAATGCTTGCAACTAATGACTGAGGAAAGCATTCGACATTCCTGTCAATAGTTGTAAGAGGAAAATAGCACTTACTTAATTTACTGACTAATTATTACTGCCACAATAACAAACAGCGTATAGACAACTTCAACTGTTAATAAACAAACAAACAAACAAAAATGGAGATACTGATAGTCGAGGTTCTGTGGCTTATTACTTTCTAAACTCGTAGAATGGATTCTTGTTGATGCTTTAATCGTTTAATGAAAGATAATAGTAATACTAATTTTTGGACGAAACACTTCCTTTGTGCTGTGGTAGAAATCTAATTACCAACAAAATAAAATATTCAAGAGGAATATTAAACTGCTTTCATTTAACATCCATTAGCAGAGCTGGGCTTCAATACTAAATATCTATAAATAAGGCTTTAAAAGGAAAACTCTCGCAAGAAATAATAATCACTTATTATCTAAGAAATCAAAACATAGACTTGAATCTTACATACGAATGTATTTCAATTTGCTATTTACAAAATGCTCAATCATGTTGAGAATACAATCGTAATCAAGTGACTCTGCCTTGGCTTTAGGGCCAAAATAGAACATAAACTATTTAAGTCTTTGGTGACACAGTTCCTTTCTTTAATGGACTAAAATACTTCTTCCAATGAAAGTTAATCGGCAATATATACTTACGTACATGTTTGTGTCAATGTTCGTAGCGTTCTGGCTTCCACTAACTTTAAGTAAATCTTCTCAAAGTCTTTCCGGCTAAATACAAACAAGGAATATACTTACGATGACTTGCTTCTAGTATTTCGGAAATCCGGAGAATCACCATATCACTTCACTTGACTTGTAGTAGATTTCACTTCTTGTTTTTGCGAACGGGTAACAAGATGGCGTCCTTCATTCGATGTTTGTTCGATGAATATTCATATTTGGATATCCCCATGGAAACACACTTACGTTAGGGATAAAAATTTCTGTACTTTTGTATCATACTTAAGAATGATTCAGGAACTTTCCTTGAACTTATACTGCATACTAGAGACGGTAAGCAATATATCTGAAGGACCATGTATCAGTGAACTATCTACTACGGAAACTTCGAGTTCATTTTTTGATGAACACTCGAGTTATTTCGTCGCGATGCACTACAATCTCGCGGTAACAATCGACATGCTGCATGGGTGCAGATAACAATAGCTTTGTTGCACATTAGCTTTGTTGAAATGACGATCTATTTTTTCACTTAGCACTAATCGTCATTTTTCTAATCTGAATTTGATTGTATAAAAATGTTAATGTGTAGAAAAGGCAGGTAAGTACATTACATAGATTTTATTCTATTATCACTAAATAAATTCTATATTTCACACCATATGTGCAATAAAATAAAGCAGTTCCTAGTGGTCAGTATCTATCTACAGTTTTCAAACTTTTTACTATTAATAAGTTATTGTTATTACTGAGGTGTAACAACAACGTTTATTCTTAAACAAAATCCTTATGATAAAACACTAGATTTCCCAAATTTAATACTAAAATTTCGGCTTACTAATGTAAATTAAAAAATAAGTAAATTGACATCGTTGAACAATGTTCTGTTTTCAGATTAAAACTGCGTTCTAACAATGTTTGTGATCTTATCCTTTATATCTCTCTGATGCATTTTAAGGTCAGATCAAGTCCTCAGAACGATTCACTCGCTTACTTGAAGCTTATCGGGAAAGAACGTTTTGCTGTTCTGTATACATCTTGTCTAATTGATATCTTTTATACACTTTAGTTCTGTTTTTCGTCGAATTTATTGAAATTCATTATCTTTGTATAAAGTTGCAAACAAAATAGTCCTATTTTAAAAAATTTCACAGAGATGATATCAGTGGATTGGAGTTTCCTGAATGTTTTGTTTTCCAATCAATGGATGCCAATCTATTTTTCAATAATTAAAATTTCAGAATTTATTTTCCACCAATCATAGAAGAACATTTTGCTGAACAGTAAAAGTTAGGAGTTTAAATGATATGCGCTGTTTAAGTAATTTGTACCCAAATAAAAAGCGAAGTAAATGTGTAGTTGAAATATAGGCGTTCTAGGATTTTGGAATGCGAAGGGTTACGAGTCGCTCAACCGAAAATAAAAAAAAAGTTTTTCCGATGGGGGGTTTACAATCAAACCCATAAACTTTTCAACCCAATAAAAAAATATTTCCGGATGCAGAGGAGAGGATGAGAACCCCTTCCCCTCCCAATGAAAATATAATTAACAACTTATAAAGCTTATTATTTTCAGGAAAATGATCAGATAAAAAATAAAAAAAATAATTTTTTATTATTAAATTATTGTTATTGAAATGTATAACTTATTAAAATTGTTGTAATTTCAGTTACTTTATAGCTCGTGAACTTCTTTCGTGTAATTATGACTAGTGGAAGTTTTAGACTGAAATAAATGATTTAAAAGGAAAATAATATGAATAAAAAAAAAGGAAAGAAACTAAACTCTATTCATTTATTTACTTTTACGGTTGTTCTTTTTTCTCTTCACTAATTCAATATTTACTGTCGTATTTAATCCCCATAATAGTATTTTAATTTTCAAAATATCTATTTTATTAAAAACTAAAGCATTTTCTCTAGATGCATATTTAAAAAAAAATAAAAATCATTCACAATATTTTTATTTGACGTTATTAGGAATATCGAGGGAAGGCGGTTTTCGTGTAAAATGAACTGACAATTTTTAGTTATTTATTTATTTATTTATTTATTTATTTATTTATTTATTTATTTA